>JAVJGI010000001.1:68091845-68103281 GCA_035590275.1 Ibycter americanus | reverse complement strand
CCTGCTGCTGCCGCCGGTCCTGCTGTGGCTGTCGCTGCTGGCGCTGTGGGTGCACCGCGTCGCCGAGGGCCCCACCGCCACCGCCGCGCCCCCCCAAAGCGCGGAGCCACCGCGCCAGCCCGCCTCCCCCTCCTCATTAGCATAATTTATTCACCTGGGCGGAGGGAGGGGCGGGCTGGCCGCTCTCTTTGCATAACGTAGGCGCCGCGCGCGGGACATTAAGCTAACAAATGGCGGGAAGGGAGGGCGGGAGCCCGTCCGGGGCCGTGAGGTACCGGCGGCGTCAGGGGCTGCAGGGCTACGCCGCCCCGGCGGGGAAGCTGTGGAGAACCGCGCTGGCTAATTTATAGCGGTTTATGACCGGGCCGCCATGCCCACGGTGCGGGCATAAAACACGGGGTGCGCTCCGTCGTCCCGTTCTTTTTTTAGAGCTGGGAGGATGAACACGTATATCTCAATGGCTGACACGTTCGTGGTGCGAGGGCTGGCTTCCAAAGGAGCAGCGTGCACTAACTTCCCGTTGCGTGGAGTCGGTTTAATTTTAGCTAATTTTCCTTCTGTTTATTTACCACGTTGCTTCTTCACTGTTCCACGCCCACCGACCCATTTTCGTTGCTCCTGGTTTGTACAACGGGAAGCATCGACACCCAAAGAACTGCGCACATGGCCTGGCGGACAGCCTGTTGGGTTTTGTTCCTTTCCGCTCTGCCTCTTGCCTTCCAAACGCTGCATTTACCTGTTCAGTTCTCATCTTGGCCTTAGCATAGTGCACCTCCTATGTTGCACTTCGTGCGATGTTTCCTGTGCCCAGCAAACTTCTTGAACTAGAGAAACTTCTCAATGCAGGACCAGACTCCGCAGAAACACGTAGCTTGCCCTGGCTGGCATTTGTTCACATAAATACTGACTACTTACGAGATACAAAGACTTGTGAGGTGAAAAAGAAACTTGTGCAACTACGGCAATTCTCAGATAAGACTGAGAGCACTGGTTTGTGCTACAAATCGAGTTTCCTTATGGAGTCATATTTGTGCAGTTTTATTATCTATTGTTTCCCAAGTATTCAAGCAATCAGAACTGCCTTGAAGACATGGATCCAAAAAGCTTTGTGGGTACCAGAAATTTGTAGCTATTTATTCTTCGTAACTTGTCTTTCTTCTTTCTAAAAAGAAGTTTTGTGGACTCTAGTCAGGGAGAAGAAATCATGATTACATAGCCCTAGGTGATAATTTCTTCAGGATAAAGAGTTAATAGTTGCAATGGACAGTTTGCAAACAAATTTCCCCAAGCAGCACGTACTTTATGATCAGGACTTGTGAAAAACAACTGCTCTGTTTGAAACAAGGACTTGCTCACAGACTATCTGTTGGCAATAAGAAGACAAGATGGTATTTGGAATGAATAATCTGACAGAAGAAAACAAACAATACCCACATGCTCTTATTTGGTGCATAGCATGGGCTCCCTGAGTGTGGTATGAGCAGTACCCCCAGGATGCCTTGGAGCGGCTGGCAGGCCCGCAAGGCGCTGGGAGCCATCAGCGCCAGCTCCAGCGCTTAACATTACCTCCTGCTGTTAGTCACCAATGCCATTACTCACCCCTGCTCGTGGTGACATCCAGCAAAGTAAAGCTGCAAGCCCTTAGGATATGATTATCATTTTAGGCAGGCGGTTACTGAGGCGCCTCTGGCTGAGGCAGGGTGGCTGCTCACACGCCACTGCTGCCTGTGCAGTACTCAGGTGGGTGCTGCCTCATGTAGGCCAGGGTGAAATTTCCTCCCAAGATCAGGTCTTTTTATTTCAGTGCAGATACAGACATCCTCTGACTGCTTCAGTGCCCCATATGGGGCACAGACAACTGTGTACCCATATATCAATGTGATCTGGCTCGATGTTTTGCTTGGCCGAAAGACACAGTCTTTCTGTCCAAGCATCTTTCTGTCCCAGCATCATGCCATCCGTTTGCTTTGGACAAGGCATACTCCACATCAGAAATTAAATAGCCTGAGACAGAAAGTCCCTTGTTGCATTAGATTTACATGTACTTGCTGTCGTAAAGATCACCTAATGAGCCAGATCACCATGTTTCTGTGGGACACGATGCAAAGTTGCTTTCCTACAGGATAAAAAATCTCATGCTAGATGTTTCTTATTCTGGAGAGGTGTGATGAGAAACCTTTATTTTTCTCTCTGGGAGAAACGGAAAACTCTGCTGTACTAGAATCAAAGCCCAAACCAGGCAAGAACAACTTTAAGCTATCCAGGAAATTGGTTTTGTGCTTTTATTTTGCAATGGGTAGCTATACCTCTATGCACTTGGGAGAAATGTTAGTCCTGACTAGTGTCACCTCTGAAAAGAGATGAGGGTCATCCATTCCTTGTGCGTGAATCTGCTCACATGTATCCTCAAAGGGAAATGTAATGGAGAAGAGTGATAGGAGAAAGACCAGTGCCAAGCCTTTCTCATTGCTCCAGCTTAAAGTTACATTTTTCTTTTTGCCAAAGCTTGGTTCTGGTAAAGATTTCATCTAAAAATTTGTTTAAATGTTTAGAAATTATTTGATAATGACAGAATTTGAGAATAAATTAGTTCCAATAGCTTTTCTTCCTAATGTTTTTTCACGTAGAAATAGATACCAGAGAATCTTTGAAGATGCAAATTAGCAGTATCCCCTTCTTACAGAAAAATCATGGTGATTTTCCTGATTAGGCATATTTATCCACCTTACAGCAGGGCTGGTCCTGAGTAGACTAGACTGGACTACAGAATCTGAGCTGCAAGCTAAATTAAGCACAGTGTAATTAAATCTAGCACAGGAGTTGTTCATGTAGGTGAAGAACATAACACAGCTGGTTTATCTGTTAAAAAATTATCTGGTCATGTCTGCCCAAATAGAGAGCATTAAACAGCAGTACCCTCCCGTGTTCAGTTACTTGATACCATCAAGTGGACAACCAGCAGCTTTGCAGTACACTTACGCCATCGAAACACAATAAACTGGAGAAAAAACATGTAAGACTCAGCCTTGCTGCTTTTCCCAGCTTTCCACAAGCAGGAGGCAGAGCGAAGCCAGGACGTGTATGTTCAGTGCCAGTGAGCCTGCCTCTCATTTTGCAGCCATGATGATGCCAGAGTCAAGAAGGCATCTACTCACAATCATAGCAAAGATTGAAACCAGATTGCTGTAGCACTTTTGAGAACGCTATCCATGCAATGGAAGAACTGGTTGTTTCTCCCCCTCTCCCGTCCCCTGCCCCTTCGCCCGTCCCCCCCCCCCTTAAAAAAAAACACTGTTTTTTGCATTTTTGTATTGATGAAGATTTATGGGTTTTGAATTAGAGAAAGTAACTTGGTCTGAGGAGTCAAACTTCTACTCCAGGAGTAAACCAGATGGCTGTTCATACAGGCAATCAGTAATTTAACTGCTTGCAGTCTGGAACTGTATCTCAGATGTTACTGATCACACTTAAGGTGATATAGCATGCAAGTTCAGGTTACAAAACTCTTCAAATGCTTAAAAAGCTTATTTTGTATCTGGTAGCTAGAATAATGCAGCTTGAAATAAGAACTGTACCCCAGATACATTGAGCTGGCCATTAACACATGCAGGTGGAGTATAAGAAATAGCAGATCTGCAGTATTCAACTGCAGTACACAACTCAAACAGTGGCAAAAAAGGAGAATTTTAAATAAGGTCTGCTGAAGTGCTCATGCATGCAGACTTGAGGTAGCCATGCTTCTCACCAGGAGGGGAGTGCTCTCACTTTGAAGATTTGAATCTCTAAATGCCACGTTTCAGCAGAGCTCGTGCATGACCAGGCCAAAGGTATTGACACAAGATGCTACTGTTTGCATTTCATGGGTCTGTGTTTGAAGATGTGGATGGTGTTTGCAGATAACAATTTTCCACCAGACAGGACTAGTGTCTGGAGTTCTTTCCATATTTTTATGTCTACAGTGTGCTGTATTCTGGCTGACCAATCCACAATCCACTACTGGATTTCTTTACCAGATACAACATAAACTTGTGATTAGAATTATGCAAAAACAGATCAGTGAAAAATAAGCACTCATCTGCTGAAACAACAAGCTGCATTCAGTTTGTAAAATATTTTGCACACATGGTCAAGGAAAGCAGAAGGCAGAGAATAAATACAAGTATAAATCGGAGTCTGGGACTCTGTGTTGGAACTGAGGTGACACACACCAGGATAAAAGCTTAACTGACTAATAATGGTCACGCGTGCTCCAAGCTAGAGTTAAAACCTTGTATTCCAAGTTTTCCTGCTTTCAAATGGAGCTTATATATTATTCATTATATGTGGACTTGAATTTTATCTGCATTCTACTGCAAGTTCCTTCATTCCTCTCACTTCTGCTCTGTTCAGTCTTTGAATTAGAGTGCATCTTGCACCCTAAATGAGATTTTACTCAACTTTTGTGTTCTTATATGGGTAAAATGCAAGGTAGAACTGGAATCCAGCACTTCTGTGACAAGCTTCACTTCTCAACTCTCTGGTAGGTTAGGTAGTATGGTATTTCTCATTGAGCTGCTCGTAATATCTGCCAAGATAGCACAGAATCACCAAAAAACCTCCAGAAAACAATTTACTTCACTGTTTTGGGGGAAAAAAGCTGGAAACACCTTTCACTTTCAAATATCCAAATTGATTGCCTTCTGTCACTTTAAATTTAATACAAGCACATTAAAGTACAGTGTACATGATGCAGTACATTAATATACTTAGCAGATGGATAACACTTGCTTGTGATTTAATACTTAGATATACTTATTTCACATCTACTGTACAAACACTTCATATATTTGAATCTTTAAGTCAGACTTATCTTCAGACTAGAGGCAATTGAGTCACATGAGCACAGGATTTAGTTTATTAGTTCCATAACCTTACTGGTATTTTGGCAAACCTGATAATAAAAGAGAGAGAGAGAGAGAGAGAGAGAGAGAAATAAAAAAGCCCCACTTACATCTGGATTTTAATATATTTCACAGGATTTCCTTTTCCAACATGATGAAACCAGCTCTCCTAGACCTACAAACTGACTGATTCAAGACAAAATTCAGACCCTGTATGTCATCTTTGCTAAAATTCACAAGCATTTTTCATGTGACTGTATTACAAAACACCTCATAACAGATAAACCAACTATCTTGTATTTTTCATAGCTTCAAATACTTGCTTTAAAATGCAATTGATGCTTGGGAAGCCCTGGCAAGAATTTTACTGAATGGAGAACCATAATCAGAAATGGGACAAGGAGACCAGACTTGACAACCTCAGAATGAAAAAAAGACATCTATTCTCTGGCACCAGGCCAATTAATATCCCTTCGTTCCCTGGTTTGTTTATTTGTATGTGAATGAACACCACTGGAATCCACGGGTCATGGCGAAAGGCTGGGAGGACAAAGTTTGGATGAAGAGTTTCTGAGCCTGCAAAGTCCTATATTAATGTGTAACTTCACTCACGTGAGTTGTCTGATCCAAATCAATAGGATTAGACATGGAAGTAAACTTCCACGTGTGCTGGACTATTTGGAGGATACAAAAATGCCAAGATGGGGGTCAAGATGTAGGATCCAGAACAAAAAGCTAATTATACAGCAGGGAAATTTTCTACATCTTGTTAATTCCAAATTTCTGGTTGCTTTTTTCCTATTTTTTCACGTGAGGTCGTTACTAAATAATTTCTGCATGCAGAAGCAGTTACTTTTAAGAAGTGGTTTTATCTCTCAGAGAAATTATTATAATAGCCAATATAACTCTGAGAGATCACAGTGGAAACCACCTCCGAAAAAGGGAACAGTAACTCTGAGGCTATTTTTATGCCCCAACACAAAGACAAAAGTTACCAGAAATGTGAAGGTGAAGATCACAGGACATTGGCGATCACAGAATTGTTGCTAAATCTTCTGAAACCGACAGACATTGTGGGTCAAAGATTGAAAATATTATTGTGGGACAAACAATTAGGAATCAGAAAAGGAAGAAGATGGAAGGAGGAAGATTTGATTACCAAATTAAAAGAAAGGAACCAGGAAGCAAGCAGAAGAAAAATCTCTGTACGGATTTTAAGAGGGTGAGGGAGTTAGCTGCAGCAGGAATTTTTCCCTTGGTTCAGTGGACCATGTCCTCCAAGTGACTTAAAGACAGATAAAGTCTGGTGATTATTTTTTTTCTTTAACCAATTTGGAATGAGCATATTCCAAGTAATTTATCTGGAATAAAATATCTTCTTACAATCACTGCATATTTGAGGACTTTTTACAAGGGCCTGTAGTGATAGGACAAGGGGTGATGGCTTTAAACTAAGAGAGGGTAGATTTAGATTAGATATTAGGAAAAAATTCTTTACTGTGAGCATGGTGAGGCACTGGAACAGGTTGCTGAGAGCAGCTGTGGATGCCCCATCCCTGGAAGTGTTCAGGGCCAGGCTGGATGGGGCTTTGAGCAACCTGGTCTGGTGAAAGGTGTCCTTGCCCATGGCAGGGGGGTTGGAACAAGATGACCTTTAAGGTCCCTTCCAACCCAAACCATTCTATGATTCTATGACCAGTGCTTCGTTTTAAACTGGCCTCCACACTGTTCAGGGCCATGTTCTTCTCTCTGTTTAACCAAATTACTATGATGATACCAAGTGAAAATCTTTATCAGGATACCCAGTACCCTCAGTTATCTTCAGCTTCCTTTCTTGATGTTATTAGTGATTCCTCCATCCTCTCGAGGTTTCTATTTTATGTTGCTAGGTCTGAAGAAGGCAGCAGTGGGGTCTGAAGACTTGCCTTTTCCAATCAGTTGTTGAATTTCTCATTACTTCGGTGAGGTCTGGGCACGGATGTCTACATGCTCACTACTACCCACCCAGTCAGTCACATCACAGGAAAAAAGTGTCACATCATTCAGCAAATAGTAAAAAGTCAGTAGTCTAAGCACAACTGCTCTGTCATAACTCTCAAAGTTGTTGTATCTTGAAAAGAAAATCTGAGAACCAATTTAATTTCCGATTTGGCTTCCTGTGTTATAGAATTCAATGCAATGTTGATATAAATTAAATGTGTAGGTTTTTTAATAAAGGATGATTGATCTCAGGCAAATTTATCCTACTCTTCTGAAGACAACCAGAATTCAGCCACTGCTGAAGATAGAGTCAGGATAAAATACAAAAATTTGAACAGATCAAACTTGGATTCAATGGAAATCCCAATTTTATTGCATGTTTTTTTTTCTGTGCTGATCCCTAGTTTGACTATCCCTATCAATGTTGGTCCCTTCCCCAGTTATTTAAGTATGGTTTCAAAATGCTATGCCATTAGCAGCTGAAGATTTTAATCCACTTTTGAAGGAGATGAACAAAGTTTTCGGGGAAACTGTTGCTTGTTCATACAAATTTTCCAGAGAAAAATCTTACCCTTCCTGACCATGCTCAGATCAGATGTGTATAGCAATTCCTTTACTGGTAAGATGCTCAACTGCATCACACCCCAGGGAGGGGTAAAAATAAAATAAAACAAATTAAAAAAAAAAACACCAGAAAACCCTACTCTAAGGCTTATCTGCATCTGCAAAATAGCTGGTTAGTTTCTCTGAATCGGGACAAAATAAATTTTAAGTTGTCTATAAGTATGTGACAAAATCTACCCAACAGGGTTACTATTAGGTACAAAAGAAGTGTGACCTATGGATTTACTGAGGTTTTGAGAAGACACCCTGGTTTTCTCAGATGTTTTATCCACACCAAACCACCAGCTGTCAGATAACCCACTTTCCCTCTCCTTGCAATGGGTCTGGACCTGCCTCGTGTGCTGCGGAGCAGAAGTACATGAAGATGACCAGCAGGCGTTCCAGAGCTCCTGACTGTGACTCTCTAGGCTTTGCTTTTTTTCTCTGCAGAGGAAAAGGACAGAAGCCCAATTCTTTGAAGGCTGCACAATTGTAAAAGCTTTGAAAGGGTGGTTTGTAGGGTATGGAATGGTAACCATTAAAGCTGATTCCAAAAATCAATGTGAGAGATCTCTTTTACATGTGTCTCCATGCACTGTAACCTCTTCTGCGTGAAATTCTCAAGGAAAGAGAATGGGGTAAGATACCTGTGATATCTGGACAAAAAATTGTTATCATGAAAATTACAGAGCTAAGGTGTCACTGAGCCCAGCCTCAGAGACTCACAAAGCTAAAAAAGTAAGCTGGTTGTCAGAAAAATGTCTGAAACCCGATCATGAACATTTACGACATTTTTCTTTCCCAGGAGAGATAAAGGAGGCCAGTCAGGAGATATTATCAGCTAAAGAATCCATAGATCTCCTGTAGATTTCACAAGTATTCACGTGAATAAGCATAATAAAATAGCCCGGCTGCTTGGGATTACAGGTCCCAGCCTTGTGTCTGCATCATCTCAACTCCATCAGGCCGCCAGCTGCCAGAGACTTTACTGCATCTTTCAGGGGCACAGATTCTTCAAATTACTGTCACAGACTTCTGGTAGCTGTCATATTCTTTACACTACTTCTATTATTTTTATGCCAAAGGTAAAGTCAAGCTGTTTTGTCTTCCCTGTTTGCTGTGCCTCTAAGAAAATTTAAGTCTTTGATGATAATGCTGGCTGTGGAGGTCTAACCCAGTGAGTCTTGACTTAAGGGAGAAAGGGACCACTAGGTAACCTCTTAATTTACCATCCTTGGTGTCAATCATGCTCCTTAGTCCCAGATCTCTTGTGCAGGGCTTTTCCACAGCCCTGCTATGCTGCTTCCTCACCCAGAGCCCTTCACATGTATGCTTCCCAGAAAATTGCACTGCTGAATTATAGATGTCTGCTTAGATATCAACACAAGCTTTCCTGTTTCTTTCTCTCTCCAAGTTTGCACTGTCAAAAACAGTCAGCTGAAAGTTACATGTGTGTTAAATGCTCTTTCTGTCTCAGTCTCTCAGGGAGTTGGGAGAGACACTGTCTTTATAGGTGAGCAGGAACATATCGGCAACAGGTCATATGAGATCGACAGCAAGTATCAGTAATGGTGGGGGCTGGTAAAGGAGGAAGCCGGAGGAGAAGGGTAACTCAGTGTTAACACTGCAGAAAGCAATAATGTTTGGAGGCAAATATGAGGAAAGGGAATTTATTATGGCCTTTTATAGTTGAGGGCAATGCTCCTAAAGGCTCTTTCTTGGTAGAGTGGAAGTAGGACTCAGAGAAGAGAATGGACAGGCTTTGATGGTGGGGGATAATAACACTATGGATGAAAAAGCAGAAGGGCAGAAAAGTTCTATCATGGTGACACAAAACACTTGATATTTATGTAAACAGTGACGAAGAGGAGATACAGGAACTTTCAAGCTTGTGTTTTGCTACCTAGCTGGGGGACAGGATGAAGCCATCTTATCTGGGCCCAGCAGATCTCAAGATCAAGAAGTTGGCCTCTTGCATGTGGAAAGGCTGCCTTGTGCATGGCGCTGGGGGTGTCTTGCAGGAAGAAAGTGTGCAATGGACTTAAGGAAGAGTGTTATCCAGCTGAGATTTTTGTTCTGGGTTGGTTAAAACCTCTAAAAACAAGTCTTTCTGATGTTTCTGGTTAAGGACAGCTCAGGTCTAAAATTAAACCAGTCCTTGTGTTAGAGGGACAGAAACAGACCCCAGCGAGCTTTGGGAGCAGCATTCCCCCAGTGGGGCAGGAGAGGGAATGTTTTTGATCGCTGCAGCTGAAGTATTTTCTGCTTGACGTGGAAGGCCAGGTGGGTGAGCAGAGATGCAGAGCACAGAAAGGCTCGCTGGAGAGGGGTCTAGTATGTTTGAGGATCGCTCTCCTGGATGAAACAAAGAGAGGAGCAAAGGTTCAGGGAGAAGTCCTCCCCCAGGGTACTTACTTGTACGTCTGCTTTCTGACATATACCTACCCAACGTCAGCACTCCAGTGGTTTTTGCCTGACATCATATTTAAACAAACTATCCTCCTGAAACAGCAGGATGATTTGTTTATAATTCATTATTATTGAATGTGGACTTCTAGCCATTTAGGAAATCTTGTGCTTTTAATTTTCTGTTTCATCTTGCCCTGGAGGATAGTTTGGTTCTACTGTATTTTTCTGTACTTTTCTGTCCTCTGTCATTGTAAGTGTTTGAGACTTATTAAATATAAAAGCTCTTTGATATCAGCTGGAGCACAGCTGAGGATTAAGCCTGCCCCTCAATGCTCTGCCTGCTGCTGTCATGTGTAAATCCTATGTAGGAATTGCTCCCTTCCACAGAAATCAGCCGTAGCCTGCATGAAACATAGCAGATGCTTCACAAAACAGATCCAAAACGAAGTGAAGATACCTTTTCCAATGAACTTTGTGATGAATATAAAATCTGGCATCAGAGCAACTCCCTTCAGGAAGCCAGCAAATAGGCATCTATAACTCACTCATCTACAAATTCCTCCTGGAATCTTTAACGGGTGTAAGCAAGCGCCTGTCAGCTTTCTGTCACATGGAAAAAGCTGGTACTGGTGGTGTGCTCAGAAATGGTCCTGCCAGGCTCATGTGCTGCGCTGCTCGGGAGGGGGCTCATCTCAACCACTCGTGGGTGCCCGGGAAATGCCCCATCTGGGCATCGACCCCAACTCAACTGAAGAAATCTGACAGTGTCACAGTACTATGTATAATGACTGCAGACAACAACACATAAATCTCCAGAATGTAAGAAATACTTAAAAGTTAAACAAGGCCAAAGCAAACTGGTAGTATTGGTCATCAAAATGGTAATGAAATTTGGCCAGAAGGTGAAAATCTACTTTTTTCTGGCAATGCTCAAATATTTTTCTGCCAAGGTTTCATCAGCTGTACTTCACATTTTAGTTATTTGAGTCTCCATTAATGTGTCTGTTCTGGAACTAATTTTTAGGTGGTTTACCCACAGGAATACCAGCCCATATGCTTAAAATAAAAAGGGGAGATATATATATATACACACACGTAGAGAGAGGGAATATAATTTTTTTTCACAAGTGATAGCATGCCTGTATATGATTACAATGTGTAAAAAATACTCCAAAGCCTTATTCCCAATCCATGTTTATGGGAAAAGTCCCATACACTTTTAAAAGAGTGAAGAGTTCTGAAACCAATACCATAAATCAGATGTAAAACTTCGTGAACTCCAACCCTGATGTAAAGCTTCCTGGACTGATGTAAGAGTCTGAGGATCTTTGCAGCCTCTTGGTTAGGTAGCCGTGCTGCAGGCTAGTTGCTCCTCAGCACACACCATAACCAAACTTCTGCTCTGTTTCTTAGGGCAGTTGCATGTTGCCTTAGCAATTTCATCTGGAGGCTGGTTTGTCTGGGTTTTGTTCTTTTTCACAAGATGTTGATTTGAAAAGATAGATCGACAAAGAAATGCAGATAAGCCGTGAGCAGGTTTATTGCTGTAGCCCTCCCGTTGCTG
>JAVJGI010000001.1:68062643-68091745 GCA_035590275.1 Ibycter americanus | reverse complement strand
GGTGTTCGGGCCAGGGCGGTCTCCTTGCCAATGCGCTGCCCGGCGCGTGCGAGGTGCGGTTGCCCTCGGGGTTCCCCGTGCGCGAAGAAAAGGGGGGGCGGGCGGGGGCGGTGCGGGGCGGGGGGATGTTGCTGAATGCTGATTTGAAACGATATGTTGACAAAGAAATGCAGATAAGCTGTGAGCAGGTTTACTGCTGTAGCTGTCCTGTTGCTACCATTCATACCCTTGCAAATCAGGGTGCACTGGAGCAGTCAGCTTTTCAGAGGCATCTGCCAGAATGTCACTTCTTCCAGATTTGAGGCTAACATGTATTGATTTATTGCAGTCAGGAGATGGGACCTGTCAAAATTAATCACCCTCTGTGTTTACTCCCACCTTCTTTGTTTCTTCCTGTGGCTCCTGTGATCCCCTCCAGTTAAAGACTTTTCTCATCTTCCCCTTAGTTCAGAGACAGCATCCTTCTTTCCAGCAGTTTGTCCCCTTTCTGACTGCAGCTTCATTGTCACCCCATCCTAGCTATATAGATTTCTGTAGAGCTCTGCTGCCAAACCCCTATTGAAGACTGACCTGCTACATATTCCTAAATGCTTCCAGCAGAATTGTAGCTCAGAACAAACATTTTCAATGCTGTCTCTTGAGTTATTTTGTTTGTGGCTATATGAAAAATCATGCAAGGAGGTGTATTTCATCGTCGGCGTTTCATCACATGGTGTAACAAAAAGGGGAAGGAACACTCTTTACAGTAATGTGCTGCTGAAAACGTATGTATCTTTGCAGTTATCTGCTGGCTGGAGTGAGCAGAAGCTCTTTATTATGAGCTACATATCTAATGCCATTGCTACAGGCCAGTGAGATCTACTAGAGGCCGGGAAGCTACCTGAGTTTAGGGTATGGCTCTCACATCAACTGTCTCTTTATTTCCTCTGTTTTATCGGTCTTATTTTGTTTTCCCAGTGGCTCATTCTGTGAATCTGTACCCTGCATTTTTTTAGAACATAAGCAACTTGTTTTGGCTGCCTCCTGTGCTGCTCTGAATTTTGTAGGATCCTACTTAAGCCCACAAAGGTCACTGTTCTTTCCCCACAAGCTGTGTATTCAAGTCCTGTTAATATTAAACAGGATTTCAGGGAATACATTGAGGGAGAACAAGCCTCTTAAACACCTCTTTTACCATACCTATTTTATTTCTTTGGCATTTCTCACCTCCTGAAGCTATTTTCTTATTTCCCTCTCTATACAAGCATAGACCACATCTCACCCTTCTAACAAGACTCCCCTCATCTCCTGTTGAGGACTTTCAAGGAAGCAGGCACATGGCTCTTCGCACTGTTTTCTTTTTCACTTCCACTTAAGAGATACGATTTGCTTCCTCTCTAAACCGTTTCTACTCAAAGACCAAAACTGCTTCTCCTCAGTTTTACCCTGAAAAGGAGCATGCACTTGCCTGAAGCCATACAATGTTCTAAGATTAACATAAAGACTCATTTATTTGTTAGCCTTCTTTGAGCTCTAAAAATACAAAACATTTTTTTCCATTATCTTTCATCCTTAAGTACTTCAGAACTGCAGCAGTGGCCAAGAAGTGCTGTAGGTTGTAGGGTTGGGCAGGCCTGCTGGAGTCAATGGCTTTAAGTGGGCCCATTTTGGAAAGGAAGCGCTTTCGCATGAAGTTCAGTCTCAGTCCATAGGTAGCAACACTGACTTGTGGCAACCATTATGGTAGACAGAATTAGGAGTTAATACCCAGCTTCATGTACTGTTTTATTCTTGAAATGATGGCCTGAGACAGCAAGTGCCATTTCTACACATATCCAAAATAATAAACAGCATTTCTGTACTCAGATGAACCATTTAGCGCCAGTCTCAGATTCAATTGTTTTTCCATCATCCAACAATGAACTGTTAAATGAGCTGAAAAATCTGTTCTGAGCTAAAGATGTCTTCTCTGTAGTATTAATTGCTAACAAAGTGAAACAGAATATCAAGACAGAGGAGGATAGAAGGTCACTTGCATGCAATTCATTTTCCAAAAAAAAGATGTGGGGATATATTAGCCATTAGCTTAGAAATCTTAGGATGGAGGCACTTAACACTTCAGATTTTGAGATTGTTGCAATTTATCATTTATGACTTCTGCTTTAATTGCCTGTAAATAGCTTCCAAAGATGTCTGTATGACTTCATAGTTTACAGTTACCTGGGTAATATGCTGGTCACAATTTTTATCTTTGGGTGACAATTTCAAGGTGTCTCTAGCTTAGTCATTACCATTTTTGCAATGGTTGTTAGTTAATCTTGCCTATCTTGAGTGCCTGTGATATGAATTTGTAATTGCACAAGGCCAATTAGCTTTTATTTCCCAGGTGAGAGAGGTAGCTGATAGTGTAATGAAGAAGTGCTTAAAGAAAGTATCATTCCATGCGGAAAACTTACAGTAGGAAAGGATGAGAGAGAACAAGGACCCTATCATGCAAGGTAGCTCTTACAAGGTGTGCATAACAAAGGGGCTGTGTGAGCCATGCACATGGACTCCAGTAATAGCTCCTGTTAAGGGGAAAGTTACCACATTACTGTTTGCTTTTTACTCTTACACACACACACACACACACTCTCCTGTCAACTGTGGCCTTGTGAGCACCACAAAGTAAGAGCTTTGGTTTGCATGCGCTTTGAAACCACCACAGCTGTTTGCTGCAGGGCTGCCCCTGGCGGGTTGCTCTGCTGGAGTCAGCTCCTCCGCAGCTAACAGGGCACAGCCACTCACACATGCATCACGGCAGGCAACAGAAAACTGATGGTAGAGGTAGCTTTCTGAGCCATCACTGGCCTGCCAACACACTGGCTTGTCTCTGGCCTCTGCTATTCTTCCTGAAGTCAAAGATACCCCAGTCATCAATGCCATGGTCTTCCTCTGTGGGCTTCATTCCTGTCTTTACGTTCTTTCTGGGTCACTGGTGTTTTCTTCAGCTGTTGAGCAGGGCTGGGTAGCCAGCAATCTGGGAATGTCTCAGAATGAAACACATTCCCTCGGCCCTTCTCTGCAAGACAGCAGCATGGGTGGCAGCTCTTGCCTAGGGGAAGCTGCCTGAGGCAGAATGGCAGGGATGGACTGCTCCTTTGCAGCCCAGTGCTGAGGGTCAGGATTACATGAGAACCTGTTTAAACAGAGAAAAGAAAGAGAGCAAGGTAAATTCTTGCCCTCCAAATCTCAGAAGAGTTTGAAAATGCAAATACTAGAGGCTCAGACCATAAGTGAACGTGAAAATAAATTAGGTTTGTGTACTTTGAAGATTCACAGCCAGTCTCATGACTTTTTTATGAAGACCTGCCAGATTCATGCTTTTTGAGTCCTTCCCATTGGTGGAATGGGTGATTTACCTTCTGTTTCATTCTCATCACTGCCGATACCTGAAACACATTTACTAAGGCAGGCAGAATTCTCTTGCACATCAGGAAAAAGAAAGGTTGGGTTTGTCTGAAAGTTATGCGGAGCCATGTCACAGCTGACCTGTTGGCTGGTGTGAGGAACTCAGCGCAGGGAGGACACTCCCCTCTGGCCTGGCAGGCACAGGGCCCCTTGCAGCAGCACCAAGGGGAGAACTCGTGGACCATTTCTTCTGTGCATCTGCACAGGCAGCAGCACTCCCAGGGGAGCAGTGCCTGGAGGAAACAAGATGACTCCTCCTCATTTACCAGGCTGGAATATGGGGAAATTACCTACAGCATCCAGGAGAGCCTGTAGCCACAGCACTATTAAATAAAATTGTGTAATTCTGAAAAACAGCACAGAGCATTTCTGTACTGCCCGCTGTGCTTCATAAGCACGAGCAGAGCTTCACTAACACGCTGTCATTATGTATGGTGGCACTGAGAGCACAGCATACAGAGGAAAGGCATGAATAAATTAAGGCTTTTCTGTGTTACCAGATCACCAACAGAGAGGCAGAAAGGGAGAGGGGCACCTTCGGGCAATGCCCCTGCCTACAGCAACAATAAGAGATGCTTAGCAGCTGCTGCCGCATCAGGCTGGGCATACATTAATGCTCTAGCTCAGACCAGGAGCGTGCTTTTCAAGTGAATTGCCTGGATTACCCCCCATTACTGTGTTCAGGTTGGCAGCCTGGGTGCATGAGGCTGGATGGCTCCCTGCTGGAAGAAAACGGGATGATGTGACTGGGGACAAAGACCCTGAAGCCTATGCAGCATCGGTGCTGGCTCAGGAGCACCCATGGCTCTGCTCTGCAGCTTTGCTCCTGTTGTCCGCGCTGCTTGCCAGGAGGCCACGGCCTCTGTGCACCTCTTGGTAAGCCTAAGATAGGACAATATATTTATGCAAGGGGAGAATGACAAGGCAGGGATCGTGGCAAGAAACAGGTATTAAATGGATAGGAGGTCCCAGGAACTAAGGAAGTTCTTGATGGCTCCATGTGCTGTAGTCTGCTTAATGCAGTAAAACCATTGTGTTATTTTTAGGTCCAGTTTTCACACGTGAGGTGCAAACACAGGCTTCATTTTGTTTTTAAAGGTGTGACTCTTCCTCCACAAGCTGTGCTAAATATGTGACTCTATGTTTAATGTGCCAAAATAAATGTTCTGCTACATTCTTATCCTGGTTTGGATTTTGCTTCTGAGTTTTAAGCCAGTAATGTGCACAATGACAAATTTGATATCTGTGTTCAACACCATCAGACACATGATACTTCATGGCTATGTTGCTTTGGTCATCTTTCTTCTTCCTTTCATTGAGTTATTGGCCCATTCATTGCTGAGAAAAATACAGAAAAAAGAAAGTATTAGAAAGAAAAATTCATTTAATTCCCTGATATGAACCCAAACCTGTGGCCAAATACTTTTTTTTTTTTAGGGAAAAGCCTATATACCAGTTTGGTTTCAAAAAAAACCTGATTTGTTTTCTTTTCAACAAGACTTCTGATCATGCTGGACAAAAGTCCAGCAAGCGTTACTGACTTTATTTAAAGCTTCAGCTGCTCAGGTAGCGACCAAATATAGCTGAGCTCTTACAAGAACAGCTTGCAGGATTCTAGATTATTTAATTTGAATACAAACCCCAGTCTAGGGTTTCATACCACAACTAGACTTAATGTAAGTGAGATTCTGGTCTGGAGCCAAGCTCCACATCTGACTCAGCTCCAAATATGTCAGAATCCCAAAATATATTTTAAATATACCACATGACAAAGTCTCAGAACATCACAAAAAGTTATATGATAAATATATCCAAATAAGAATACTTTCATAAATACATGAGTTCTTGTGCCACTGAGTTCTTCTGCCATGGTGTTGAGGATGCAGGGTCAGGTCCTTGTCCATTTGCACAGAATAGGTTTGCATTGTCCTTATGGACTTGGGAGTGCTCTGAAGCCACATGTGAAGAGCACAACATCAATTGCAGGGATGAGAAAAAGAGCCAAACTTCTCAAATGGTATGACCAGACAGCCCAGCACATAACACAGCGGCTGCTGCACAGGAGGGGTCCATGTTGAGCACTGCTGATCCTCAGGCCAACTGTGAGGCACCCATTTGTCTGAGAGATGCGACGCCACGGGCTCCAGCACCTGGCTCTGTGGTGCTCTCAGCAGGTGGTTACCAAGCAACATTGCAGCTTCAGACCCACGCTGTCCTCCCTGCCACTGGATGGATGCATCAGTCACAGCTGCTGCTATCTGGAGGGAGAGGATATGATTTTGGGGGAGGGTGGGAGGAAGGGGGCCATAAATGAAGGAGATTTATATATCCCCCAACCTCTAGATCACTGCAGATCAGCTGACCGGTACCTAGAGATCGTCTTCAAGGAAAACTCAGGGATCTGAATGCATTCATTTCACAGCAAATGAGATTACCATGAAAGAGGAAAGATCCAGATGCTTGCTCTCTTTGCAAAAGAGAAAATGCTTTTGCATGATTCTTTAGACTAGGTAATTGTAGCACCTGCCTTTACTGAGTTGTGTAATGGTGCAGCTCACCCTTACAGTGACCTTCAAAGGGGAGAGGAAAAAAAAAAAAAAAGAGGAAATAGCTTGTATGCAGAAATACCTATAACACATCTTGCAAGAAAAGACTCTGAAAAGCGCTTGCCTGCTGGCTATAGCTCATATGAGGGGGTGGGTGGCTGGGACTTCACCCTGGATTCTCACACCATTCCTCTTTTACAACCAAAGAAGGTGACTGGTTTCTGCTTTTTCTTAGCTATTTTTCCTACGGCTAGGTTTTTAGCCTGAATAGTTAGGATAGGAATTTGGTGCAGCACTTCATCCTGCTCACTGCCATAGCACCACAAATATGCACAAGAGAAGGAAGAGGGACTGTCCAGGTGAAAGCTGGTGGAAGCGCAGTGCAGGGAGCCCTTGCTGTGCCCTCTGACAGTGTAGCCAGTTTATATGCCCAGCCTGCTGACCCCTACTTTATGCTTCCACAGAAATGTCTAGTCCTGGCCAGTGGTACCAACTCCTCCCCTGGAGCTATGGAGAAACATTTCTGCAGACCATGAGGGATGCTACATGAGGCAGAGGGAGGGAGTAGGGAGGATGTACTCTCCTCCCTAACACATCCGTGTAGGATAAGGTGTAATCTAGCCCTTTGCTTCATATCTAGCTGCCCTTAGCTGCAATGCAGCCAAAACAAGCCCAGTCTTTATTTGCTTTTTGGCTTTCACAGTTGTGTTATATACCTATTCCTCAAAAGAGCTGCCTAAAAGACACACAAAGGGTGTCTGCATCTAGGAGCACTCACTTAACAGAGTTACCTTGCTCACAGGCCGAATAGACTTCAGAAGGACCCTTTTAAAACCGTATCCTGCAAAAACTAGTGCAATTTATTCCTGTTAAAAATCTATGTTTAAGCAAGCAAGGGAACATGATGAGGTATGTCTATTTTCAACCCAATTTCAAAACTGGAAAGTTTTTCTGTTTGCAAAAAGAGACCTGAATGCAGCAAGCCCTATTCTTTGCATATTCTTGGTTGTAAGATCTGCTTACTGCCTGAAAGCACTCAGCATCTCTCAGGGTAAGGACCTCAGGACCGCATTCAGGGTAAACAAGGGTGGCTGAGGCTGCATCGGAGGGAGACCTCACCTGATGAACACGAGTGGCAGCCGTGCCTGTGTTGTAATGCGGCTGCGTGATGGGTCAAGCGACGAAGCACATTCTTCTCCTTGCCACAGGCATTCCCGCAGAGGCAGGGAGGCTCGGGGGCTGCCAGCTGCTCAGCCCTTTGCTACTGGAAGAATGCAGCTGAATGTGAAAACTTGTCACCAGGCTGAAGCCATGATACACCTGTCCCTCCTGTCAGTCTCTTGCAGCAAAGTCTCACAGGGACTTAAAAACTCAAGCCATAAAAGTGGGATTTAACTAGCCTTATTCTAGAATGCAATATGTAACATCCACACTCCATATGTCCCATGATGGGAATGTCCATTTAAACCATGCTATGTAAACAAGACAACAGCTGTGGAATGGCATGAGCCACAGTAATTCAGAGAAGAGTTAGGCAAAACTTTAGAGGAACATTCCTTTTTGTTTAAATACCTATGCCCAGAGAAATGAGAAGAATGTGTGATGGGGATCAATGTCATCTCCTTTTTTTATTAAGTGGCGGAGCTGTGAGAAACCCGTTAGAAGGAGGAAGATGGCTCCTCCAGCAAAGAGAACAAGAGAAACTATTTCCCTTTTTTGTGTTGTCTTGCATCTACGCTGGAAAGATAACACATTGGGAAGCTCCTAGCGCTCACCTTTTATAGGTCAGCAGTGTGTGAGCCCTGGAGGAATGTACTCTGGTAAATGTATGGAAACAGCTGGCTGCAGCTGAATCAGTTGTTTCCTCCCTGGAGATAAATGTTTGTCTGTCTTATTTTCCCCCATTTTCTTAAAATCTAAATTAGACTACCATAATACAGAGAAATTTCTTGATACATCTAGTGAAAGCAAGTATAACAAATGCAATAACAAGCACTGCTCAAAGCATTGCTTTTTCTATTTGTTGGCTGAAGCGAGGCGAAAAGTATTGTGATTTTCTGTTTGTTCCTTCAGTGGGCTTTTCTTTCACATGAAATTAAATATATTAATCTCTGGTTAAACAAAATGGTTTATATAACTGTAAATCAATCATCTTGGCTGTTTCCCCTCCACACACTTTCCCTTATTAAACTTGGATAAATTGAAAGTAAGCATCTCCAAACTGCAGGTCAAGATGCCTGACCACTCAAAAAAGCAGCCTAGTGGTTTGATTAATTTGACTTTAACCTGAAAATAATTAGTTCTACCAAACTTTCATTATTGGTTAATAAAAATTCTAGCATTACAGCCTTCTTCTGTTCTAGTTACAGTACATGTACTGACTTTTGTAACAGACACTAAGATTTAATATCCTCCTAGGCAAATATTGACCAAGACAAGAGGTCAATATTAACCTGTCAAATCAATAAATCCAAACATTCACATTGGCAATAGTTAATCTCCTTATACTTATTAAAAAAATTAAAAAAAAGCCAAGATTACCAAAGAAGTTAAAGTTGCTGAAGCTCAGTAACATATTTATTTATCACATCGTTTACAAAATTAGTAACAAGTGTTTACTTGGAACATGGAAATTAAAAGTTAAGACCATCGTAAATCTTACCTACTTTGACCTAACCCGAAACTAGGAATCATCACCACACACACACTTTTCACTAGGATATTTAAAAGCCATGTTTGACTAAGGCAGCTTGTGATTTTAGTGCCTAAGTGCAGGCCTGCAGGGTCAAAAGTAAGAATTATGTGCACTCTCTTCTCTGCTAAACACCCTGGCTAAATTCACTTGCTTTGAGACACTGGTAGCTGTGGGGAGAAAAAAAACCTCTTAGGGAGGGGAGGAGAGATTTTATTAGAGCAATTTCTTCAAAGCTCTGGGTAGGAAGCCAAAATCTGCATTTGTGAAGGTTTCCAGCAAGGAAATCAGTACAAGGTGTCCATCCTAAAGAGCTTTCCATCTGTGGTTATGGAGCAGTAAGACTTCCTAGCAATGATTCCAACTTCCCCTAAAATCCATTATTTATGATGGCCTTGTGATAAAAAGTTAGCATCCTGCTGGAGTTACAGAGAAGTGGGCATACACCTCATCAAGCTTTCAGAGAGGATTTTGAAAAGAATTTCCCACTTACTGCTTTAATAACTGTGTTTGAAACAGGTACAGTGCAGAATCTGAGAGTGGAGCAGGAACAGTCTTCTTTCTCCTCTGCAAAGCACATCCTTGAATACAATATTTAAGGTCTCTGGACCCTTTCAGTTTATTTCTAGAACTCAAGCAACATCCTGGCTGTGGATTATCTGTGAGCTGGAAGTGCAAATCACCATGCAAATGGGTACACCGAGGACCCTTATTACCAGAAAGGCAACAAAGACTCTTCAGGAAAAGAGAGGGCTAGCAGGCAAGGAGAAAGGTTCCCGTGGGTCAGCTGTGGAGTTAGCAGAGGGTATTCAAGGCTTGGAGCTGAACCATCAACAACCTCTCCATTCTCACAATGGGGCATTGTTCAAGCACCTCAGTGATGTCCTCTATTAATAATGGTGTTTTCTCTTTGAGCACCCTGCCCTAGAAACCATATGGATTAGGCATCAAGTCCCACATACTTTAGCAAGGGGGAAAGAGAGAAAGTGTAGAAATGCTAGGCTTGCTCTTGCATTCCTTCACCATTGAGGGCAAAGGAGTAACACAAAGCATGCAGGAAAATATTCTTAATAAGGTGTGTAATCCGGTCATGAAAAGGGGAGGGAAAATACAACTGTGACACTACCAGTTTGATCCTAGCTTTCAATGTTGGGATCATGGTTGTATTCTCTGCCCTTTATGTTAATGCAGCTGAAGTGGAAGGGGTTTGCAGAGCGCCATTTATTTCAGTTGTCAGTTGTAATCACGATCACCATTACTTGTACTGTGGCTGTGCCCCTGTGTAACAGGATAAGGGTCCCCCATTCTCCTAGACCTTGATTAAGTGTAAAAGGCATCAGTTCTGTCCCAAACAGCTTACCATCCAACCAACAGACAATAAGCCTGAGCAACATAAAAGCAAGCAGTGAGGCAAAGCAGGTACTAAAGGGAAGTTTATAGCATTTCTGGTTTACAATGGATAGCTTTATACCCAAGCAAAGGTGTCCAAACAATTTGGAAGCGTTGAGCTTACTGCAAAATGAGTAATTAAACTATAACCGCTCTGCTCAGGTATGGTTCCAGATGGTCCCCTGAGCATGCAGCTCTCTGAATATGGGTTAAGTCAGTGAGCTCATGCTTAGATTGCGATAGGACTTTGCTTTTCTCACACAACTCTTAATCCAAGCCAGTTACAAAGAGCTGCAGAGGAGGCAGGGGATGATGAAGTCAGTTGTGGAGAACACAGGAGGATGGCCATAGAGCGAGTACCAGTGACAGTTGGAAATATGGCAGTGGGTGTAACTTGAGGTATCAGCCCACAGCATCCATGTTTTCCAGCAGGCAAACCTACTGCTGATAGCTCAGAGGCCACCAGTACCGCACGTGAAAGCAGCTGCAGGAACCAAAGGTGTGCCTGGTGGGTAGCATGTAACGACTGACCCTCAAAGGCAGAAAAGAAGATGCATCCACAAGCATATTCAGAAATGAGGCAAATGAGGAAAAGCAGCATTACGAGCCATACAAGCTAAGTAGGTGGATAGACAGTGGGCTTGTCCACCGGCGAAATTTAGTACCCACTAAGCTAAGGTGTGAATTTATACAGCCCTAGCTACTCCGCACTAGCTTCCTGTGTGGATAGCCATAATCTGTACTAAGAATGCTTTTGTGAGCACAATGACACATTTACTATGGGAGTTAATGTAGAGCAGCTAATGTGCTGCAAATTCACACCCCGGCAAACACCATCCTGCCTGCCCCTGCTGATTACACAGGAGCACTTTTTCAGCAAGGGGCATTTCAAGCCAACTACAGTCAGGGAAAGCATTTCCAAATGCTGATGCTGCACTGGGGCAGGGCTGCCTGTGCAACCTTGTGGACAGAAAATGTTAGCAAGAATTGAACAGGGATGCCTGTGAAACAAACAGGTCTGGACTTTTTTATAAGGTTGGGAGGGTATCTTCAAGAAAAAGCCTTTTTTTCTGAGATGTCCCAGAACTATTTTATATGGTTAAATATCTCTTTGAATATATGCATGCTAATATGCTTTATGTTTCCTATAGATATGATTTCCTTTCACCAGATACAAAACCAGATATTTACCTCTTTGTTGGAAATTCTGAAACTGAAATACAAGTGAAATGGTATACCTGAGATCAGGTACATCAGGAAAGGGACTCCTAATCTCCTAATACTAAATACTGTTCTTAGGGACTCTGGCTGTCATAATCCACAATTTTTTGTCTCTGTGAAGGACAGAAAGACCTGAGACTTTGGTCCAGCTATGAATCCGGATCCAGATTTTGTAGCTGAGGCACTGCAGTATATGATGAACCTAGTAAAAACCGTGCTTGCTGGAATGCATCAAAAATAACACTTTAAAGAAAGAGGCTTTTAACAAATCCCAGTCACTTCTGAAAAAATGTTCACTTTAATCCTGCTGACATTGCTGAGACCCTTAATCCTGGAATTGTCTCGCTTACTTGAGTACATGTGGGGGAGAACAATCTGGTTCTATAGAAACAAACATACTCTTTTTGTAAGTGATAGGTTAAGCATGCAAGTCTGTCATTACCATAATGACAAGAGTGATGCTTTATGAAGAATACTAATGGATCCATACTCATTCCATCACGGAGGGCATGTCACTTTTATTATTGAAAGCTGCTGATGTGAATAATACAGAAAGGTTTCTCAACATTTCCTGTTTTGCTGAATAGTATGTCACATTGTCACATCACACTGTTATATGATCTGGTAATGAAACACCATAATGCACTTGTGCATGGAAACAGACTTAAGGATATGGAGAGTACATTAGCCCTCAATTATCTGGCCTTGGATGGCCTAAATCTCAACCTTCTGGATGCTTTCATGTCTTGCGTAAATGCAAAAAGTAGCATTCAGAACTGACAGCCAGCACTGACTTCCGGAACATAACAGCATCTTCTGTGAAGGCAGACAAAAAATTGTGCTGTTGTACATGGAAATATTGGGAACTTACCAACAGACATCCCACCTGCTCTTGAATATCTGATTTTACTCTTAATGTTTTACAAATAAACAAGCTTCCATAAACACTCAGCTATGTTGTGTTATGCTGCAGTTATATATAGAAGCTGCAGTGTGCCGCTTTGCACGGATGAAGCTGTTTTATAAGTGGATGCTCCAACGGGAAACATCTGTCCCTTATTTATGGGCACGGTTTAAGCCACTAGAGCACTGATTCTATACTCTTTCCTCTACCCTCTCTCCTAGTGGCCTATTCTACAGTTTGCTAACTATTTACAGTCTATTCTAAAAGTCTTTCTCTTATTTCCAGGCCTGAAATTAACCATGATACAACTTGATATGCTGATGTTTCTGATGCTTAGCATCTGAGGAGATGTCTGCTGATTCCCTTCCAGCCCCAAAAAGACGAGTATGGAGTGGGTGAATTCCTCAGAACTCCAAGGCAGACAGTTCACTCAGGCAGGGAATGGCTCTGTGTTACCATATCCCATCTACAATGCTATTGTTACATGGTTGAATTGCAGTTTCCACTATAAGCCTCATTTTCTGGGGTTTGTAGCTCATCTGTAACTGGCCATTAAGGTTTTCAGCCCAGCAATAAATATTATTCTAAGACTTTGTTAGAAAACTGGCTTAGCTTGCTTTTTTTTTTTTTTTCCTTTAAGAGCTGAAGTCTAAAAATAGATTTTAGATGTGGGCTGTGAAAATCTCGACAGATCACAGTGCCCTCACCAAAATATCTTGGGTACTTTGACACACACTCCCAGCCAGCAAAGCAGCACAAACTGAAACTTTGAACTTGAATTAAGGTTAATTGACTATATTTCTGCATCCTGTGTGCCATGCTGCTCTGTTACTGGCCTTCCAACCCTGATTAGAAACACTGTCTATATTTAGCTTTCAAACACTAACCCCGTTTGGTCTACATGTTGGACTTGATTTCATATATTCTGCATTTAGTTTAGTTTTGCTCAATTTCAAAGGCAGAAAAGGGTGCTGCTAAAAGCTGTGTACACCTCCAAGGAATATAAAATAAATTCCACACTTAGACAATAGTTCAGAGCATTATGATCATTTATGGTTGTGAGTTTTACTCTTGGTCTGCAGCTAACTATATTTGCTTGTCCATCTGTGTCTCCACTGGACAGAAGTGGAGACTCACTCTCATGGGAAGGATTGCAAAGAGGAGATACTTTCTATCATAGTCACTGGGGCTGAAGGAAGAACAGTGCTCTTTCTCTTATGGAAGAAAGTCTTCAACTTCCAGGATCCCTACAGCTTTGTGAAACCTGGGTACAAGATACACAAGCCATATTGTTTGACGTCTTTTGTCTCTGCTCTGGCTCTGGGGCCCTCTCTTTTTCCTGAAGGTCTCAGACAACTTGTCTTCAGATGGATTTCTCCCAATGTTTAATCCATTGCTGAACATCTGTAGCATGGAAGGGTCAACTCATTCCTTCCTGAGCTCGCCTGAGCTCCTCTGCATCCACAGAATTTCTCTTTCAGATAATGTGGCTGTGGCAAACTCTCTACCATACTGCTGAAAAAAGACTTGTATCCCTTCCTTGATTTAATTCTGTGTCATGGTCTGACTGTTGAATTACAAGCCTTTCAGAGCTAGGACCTGCTTTACATTTCCTTGCAAAATGCTGTGAACACTGGTGATGAAGTCAGGCAAATGGCAGTGTGTGATAAATTAATAGACTTGTCAGTTGCCTTTGGAAGCCAAAATTCAAGTGGAATTCCACTATAGGATTGTGACCTGTTAAACTACAGTTCAAAGCTGATGAAGATAGTAGGGAACCTAGTAAAACCATGAGACTGCTATAATATTCTAAAATGTCAGTAATACAGAGTTTGTGCAACTATATTCCTCCTCTTCCAATCAGTTTACATTTTCTCAGTTTAGTAATATGGTACACAATTCCCAACATGTATAGCAAAGCCATCCAAAAAGTTTGCTGCCCCTCAAATCCTCTCTGTCCTTTTGCCAAAAGCTGCTGCCCCAATGGCAGAAACAGCATAGCAGGCAACACATCAGCTCCACTGATGCCATGGTGCACAACCCAACATATCAACTTAAAGCACCACTGATTGTAGTTTATGTTAAAATATTGAGCAGTGCACTGCTGCTGAGGAGCAGGTACATCTCCTGCTCCATCACTTCTGCTACAGGAGCACTAACCTTAAAAAAGGGCAGCACATCCAGCTGGTGCAGCTAGGAATTAGCTGCCACTGCCAAATCTGACAGGGATCACAAACCAGAGCCCTCCATTTCACCTACATTATTCACTCACACTGTATTAACTCATTCCTATCAGCTTTTACTGCTTTGGCTAACATATGTGGGTATCATATTGCCTATTGCTTAGCCAAGCTTGCTTCAGACTGCAACTGGAGAGAATTCAGAGAAAAGCAACACAATTAGTTTGCCACTAACTTGTCCGGCAATGACATACCCAGGAACTAGGCACAATTGCTCCAGGATCACGCAGAGAGAAGTACCGCTGACTCCCCACTTCACATGCATAAGTAAATCACATTACCTTAAGTAAACTCAAATGCACAGTAGAAAACTGAAACTTTCCCCCAGGTCTCCCTTTTGCCTGTTCACTTTCTGAACTCTTTAAATTTTATTTCTTTTTGGAATGCCACTGTTAATGTAAAGGAAATTAAATATCAACATTTCTTTCAGCACTTTTTAATCATGTGCTTTGTGGCTAGAACTTATACTGTTAGTAAATGCATGTTAAACCTTGAGAAGATTACAGTGCAGCCCTGGGACTTCAAGAAACTTCAGGGAAATAACCAGTCATTGTCCCACTATTGTGTTACAGCTACCACAGTGTTATGAAACAGAAAATTAATACTGATTAATGCATTTCTCTGACTTACTCTCAATACAAGAATAAGCTAAGAAATTGAAACCTAAATTAATTTTGATATGAATTAAATTTATTCCATCCAAATTTATATCTAAAGATAGTAAAAGTCATCTCTTAGAAAGAAATTAAGCAAAACACAGTATCTCTAAACCCATCTGTTTCCTAGCTTCACAAAGCAAATGTAGAACTGCCCTAAGTAAGTCCAATGCCCTGAAAAAAAGAAATAGGTAACTCCTTCTAACAGGTCTACAATTTCAATGTATTTTGCTTTTGCTTAAACATAAAACTGTGCACACAGTAACCCTTCTTTAGGGGGAAATTATGGTCCTAGAGGGAATATGAATACAAATGCCTCGAAGACAGCAACTGCCTATACCAGAAAATGAAGCAATAACTTACTAATAACATGTCCTTGAACCCAACAGTGACCAGTACTCTGAATACTTCTTTTTCTCCAGATGCATTTTATTCAGGTGCCTTTTGGTATTTTCAGTCTTTGGAGCGAGGCTCTCCAATAAGCTGTAGCCAACTGTGAATTTAAAGTACTGCCTCAGCCCAACATGACTGCTGTTTTGACACGAGTTTGTGCCTTGATAGTTCACCCTGCTGTTTGCACTGCTCTTCATTACAAGCCAAGCCAGCTTCCTCTTACTCTCCCATAGCCTCTGGAACGATGAGTTTGTGTTCCTCTCAAACACCAGTTAACAACTTAACGAAGCAGGGGACCACCACAGACTTACGAAGCCAGCAAAACCTGTCACCCAGCAGAATGCCTTCCCTTCCATTTACACTGCTGTCTTATGGGCATATGCACCTAAGTCACATTAGCAGAAATGTTTTACTCTGCGATCTGCACTCCTGCAAAGATTGTTGTCTGTTTTCTGCATGTGGAGTGGCAAGAGTGGTTGGGAACCTGAAATATGCAGCACAATATCTGAACTGAAATAAACAGTGACAAAAATGGGTTTGCTACTGATAACTAAGATGTAAAGCAGTAGAAAACCAAAAATGCAAATGGTGAAGTAAATTCAGATTTGATATTTTGTGGATGCAAAAGACACCCAAATGGAATCTTACTTAATCAGAGGCTAGAAGAAAGGTAAAAAGCAACTAAGAAAAGAAGTTGTACATGGGTCTGGAAGACGATTTTATTTGAAGGGAGTATCTTAGGTGATTTTTTGGTTAAACTCACCTATCCTTACAGCACAAAGTTATTATTTTTTCACATGCATTACTGTAAAAACATTTAGTGCAAATAGCATTGCTTTCCCACATACATCTACTTTTTAAGCATTTTGCACCTGAAATGCAATTTCTATCAGTACTGAAACTAATTCCTCACATCCTACTAGTGATTTTTTTTTCTGGCTGTGAGTGGAGTATAATGTACAAGTATGTACTATTCTGGTGCTAAACTCCATTATCATGGGGCTTATTATAGGTTTCTTAGTATACCTGCTTGTTCTCATTAGTTATGACTTCAGTGTCACCACCAAACACCACTCATTTGACTCTCAATCTTTCCATCCCAGTATCCCTTTAATACAGACTTCCCATCCAGCAATAAAGGAAAAGCCACGTAATCCCCCCCAACACTTAATACTAATGCCTCTACATGATACTCATCAAAAAGCAAATAGTCCACCACTGTTGTAAACCTGGTGGAAGGCAGAGTTTACTTTTGTATTTCAGGATATAATCTACAAAACCTAGCACCACTTAACAAAATGGTAAAACTCTTCATGGCACCTGAGAAACTACTATTGGTACATTCCCAACACTGACCCACAAGAAGAGTCCCAAAACAGAGGAGCTCAAGGCCAGCTGGTTAGTTTTACTGAGGTTTAGTTCCTGGAAAAGTAGCACACGTCACCTCCACAGCTGGGGACTGCAGCAGTGAGCTGCAGCTGCCCCCTGGGAGACCTGCAGAGTCTGGCAAAAATTACAGATTTCCCACATGTCAGTCTGAGACCTCAGTGAGGTCTGGGCAAACTGTGCTTAAAATCCTCACCCATGCCAGAGTGCCCTATTTGAGTACTCCTGCTCTTAAAGTGTCAGAAACATCTGTACTAAAAGCCACATGTGGGTTTGCTAGGTGAATTCAGTGCTCCTCTGTCTTCCATAAAAGAAGGAGAGCAGCTCCCAGCTGTAACACATAAGTCTAAATATCCTCTAAAAGCATATTTTTCTTTCCACTGCAACTGAGATACACTGCCTTCCCACTTCTCTGTGCAGGGCCAAGATATACGTTACTGATTCATTATGAATAGCTTTGCCTATTCTGCAGGATAAAGAACCCAACAGGATCCAAAGATGGTGGAAGATACTTTCAAGAAAAAGGCTATAAACAATCTGTATGCTATCTGTGACACCTTATTTCCTCATTCGCAGCTGAATCCGTCCTCATAAGAAAATTTAGAGGGGACTTCGCTACCATTTTTGTGGTGAAGCCACAATAAATCCAACAGGATATTCCACTCAAGGCAGAGATCCAGGGGGGAATGGTATAAATTGCCAGCAAAAGCAGAACTATTTCAGGGTGGTCTACTTAGAACTAACTTCTCTGCTTGTTGATTATGTTGTTGACAGTTGGCCAAGATTTTTTTCAGAAGTACCTAAAGTTAGCTCAAAAGGCCGTACTTGGGAACGTGAATAAATGGCCCAAATCACATACATTCTGTGCTCCAGCAGCTCAGCCACTGGTTTAATCATGAAGGAAGCATGCTGCTTATTCATCTTCCTAAACATTTTGAAAATCTCGACCTTTGATTTTCAACCAACTGTGATGCAGTCTGTCTAATCAACAGCTCTTAACCTATTCCACCAAGAAAAGAAGTAAAACTGTACATGTGAGACTGTAAAAGGCATAAAAAATGAAGAGCGAAATGAAGCTAGTTTCCCCAGAATGGCCAATCCAAGAGCAAGCTGCCAACATTCCCACTTTTTAGATGCCAGCCTGCCAAGATAAGAGAGCCTCTTTCAACCCTTCCTAAAAAAATCCTAGCATGAAGGATATTAGCTTCGCTCTGTGGTATCGTGTTGTTGAGGGACCTTGCCAGGAAGCAAGTGCATAGAATTAGATAGCGAAGGAGAAACCGAGGGATCTGAAACACAAGTGGTGGGATCACAGTGGGGTAGCACTGAAGAAGCTGGCACAGACCCAGCGAGCTGTTTGCGGTAATAGAGAGAATTACTACAAATGCTCATCCTCATTCCGTGAGAGCAGTTGATAGCTGTTAACTACATGCAGACTAGAAAAGGAGAACGAGAACTGGCCACCTTCAGCCAGAAGAAGAATGAATAAAATGCATTAGGTCTCCTACTTATGAAGAATCAGAAACCTATACAAATAAACTATTTCTGCAACAAGGCACAGTGCCAGCAGCAACAGTCTGAACTACTAGTTTGCTCTGACAGCAATGAGAAATGGCAGCTACTCAGAAGACATCACCTTAAAATAATAACAGCAAGAAGTGCCCCAAATCTGCATATGGAGCTCACTGTCTGTCTGGCTTTTTTAGGAACAGAAATACTTTGGCCATAGATAGATTAGTTTCTGGGTTTGGTTTTTGAATAATTGAAGGAATCAGGCAGTGATTTAAAAGGAGTGGATCACCCAAAGTCCATACATGGCTTGGCTGTGTTAGCAGAGCTTACTGCTCTTATCTCACTTGATTTTAGAGAGACTAATCATCAACACAGCAGGGTACATGCAGAAAACCCAAAGGTCTGATTCCACAGTTCTCTTGTTTGCATAAGCCTGCAGTAACTCACTTGGGTAAGTGGTCAGCAGAAAACTGATAGGAAACAAAGGTCTGACCCCCATCTGGAGAGTCTCAAGGCAATTAAAGGACAGAGAAGCAGGGTTTCCGTTAATGTTAAAAGCATTTGTAAGACCAGATTCCCCCTTTTCCTGTGAAAATGTGTTTAGATACATCTGTGTATTAAAAATAGAGAAGAGATCCTCTATAAATTCATACAAGCTGAGCTGAACTTTGTGGTGGGGTGCAGTTAAAGTAAACAGTGGAGAATGGAAGAACCAGGAAGAATAGATTTGATCAGAGCCTCCAGTTAAATGTTCTAATTCCTTCCTTCCTCTTACATTTTATTTCATTCCTTCAATCAGTATGTATATTTTTCTTCTGCAAATTAATTACTGGGAAAGATGTACTTTTTAGAAAGGTTGAAGTAGTGCTGGCATTCTTCTACCAGGCAAAGGAAAAGCGTCCAAACTCAGCTCCTAGAAGCTCCTGATTGCTCTGATGAGCACTGAAAACACCATCATCTGCACATTAAAGGGGTTTCTATTTCCCCCATCCTAGCTTTGAAATTAATTTCATACAAAAAGCTTCATATAACAGTGAGCCTATCTGCAAGAAGAGAAGCATTGGCGTCAACCACTATCTTTAGTTTCTTTCTCACCCTCTGATTGTAAACTGGGGAATCAAGATTCTTGACCAGCTGAGTATGTCTCCCATTTTGATACTCCTAGGAGCACTGTTAATCCTCCTTCCAAAGGAAGGCACACATTTAAGCTTACCTTTTATAAGAATTCACTTTGAAATGCTTACAAGCAGCCAAGGGACTTTTCAGGCTTGACACTTGCAGATCAAATAGCCTATGATTTGCTTGGTGAGACTGTTCTGAATGTTGTCCTGTCATTTATGGATCAAGTCTAAACATTTCATCATAACCTCTCACGTGCAAAGCTCCCGCCACTTCCTCCTTCAAATCCCTCCTTAAATGTGTTTCCTTTGAAAGGCTTCCAATGTTCCTCTGCTCACCAATAACATCTGCACTCACTTCATGGTAAAGAAGTATCAGCAACTTCTGCCTAAAGTAGACTTTGTGCTGCCTGTAGCAGGGTCTAGTCTTTGTTTGCAAAGCATACACATATCTTAAGATCATGCCCATCCTTCTCCTCAAAAAGCAACCAGAAACTGATATAACCCAGGGTAAAGTTTTGATGGCAGACCCTCCAGCTGGGTCCTGCCAGTGGAACAGCTGAAAGCAGCACAATCTTCCAACCAGTTTCTTAGAGAAAAAAAAAAAAAAAAAAGGAAATATTTCTATTGCACATAGAAATACTTGAAAGACTCATAAGTACACTTCTCACACAAGGAATATTTGCAAGCCTGACAGAATAGAAATAGCAAAATTTAAACTATTTCTCATTATGCTCCCTGTTCTACAAGACATACCTTTCCTGGAAGCTTAGGGCTTATCAGCGTAGGCTTTCTGATCAAGAACAAGTTTTTCAGCTTACCCAATTAAATTTAAACAGTTACTTTATCCTTTCAGTGTGTATTTATCTCCCTGTCTTCTCCCTGCAAAGCCCCACAGAATTACAGTTGGCTTATTGGCAAAGCTGACCTGGAATTGTGCCGTAACACCCGATTACCACTGACCCACACGAAAATATCAAATGTATCATGCAATGCATGTGTCCCCTTTAGCACATCAATTTCCATCTTCCTTGGGACCTCAGACCCCCACTCCCCACATCCCACTACTACCTCTCGTGCTGCTGGTTTTGCCAGGGACCAATGCCTTGCTTCCCATTGCTGCAGCCGCCAGATAGTAGCTGCCATGCCTGCCTTCAGCAGAGGCAAGAAGCGGGATCTGGTTGTAAAAGTGGTAGCAGCAGTGATGGAACTGTGTGAAGGCAGTAGCTGAGAAGCATATTTTCCCTAAAATGGCACCTTAAAGAATATACATTTGCTTTAGGTGCACAATATAGTGTATCCATAAGGGGGGGCCATAAATGCACAGAATTGAGTCTGACCGGGAATTGAGCTACTTGTTTATACACTATTCTGGAATTTCAATTCTATGTATTTAGATACCCATATAAATGGCCTCTTTTTCTGCAAGGCTGAGAACTGCATTCACTAAATATGGAAATAGGGTATCTAAAAATAAACACACAAGTATGAAGATATTAGGCTTTTTCTATAAAATGGGGGCAAGAGAACTGCTGCAACTTATATGTCCAAAATCCTTCTAAAAAGTATCCCTTCTCCCACCCACCCCTCAAAGAGCCCTGAACAAAACTAAACAAAACAGAAAACCTTTCACAAAAATTCCCAGAGTTGAGCGAGCATGTCAAGAAAGGCACAGAGAAAAGATCACTAGTAATAAGTGGGCTCCCTGTGGATGAATAGCCATTTATGTTGCCAAAGGACAATACAAATTTGACATTGTTTTACCAATTTTCACATTCTTTGTTTTATGGCACCAATCATCATAAGCCAGCAGAAGACAATACCATCTAATGGCAAATGAACAATGCAAGCACTCACAGCATCCCCAGTCACTAGGAAGTGTGATAAAGCTACACAGCAGCTGGAGCTTTGCTGCGGCGACAAGCAAATATAAACACATAAATGGAGTTTTCAGTTAATCTTCATATTTTTGGAAGTCCTTCAACACAGCTCCAGCAAAAGCTTTTTCAACGCCTCAGTTTCAAACTGGAATCACCATTAAACCTATCGGATTTCTGCCCAGACGTAGAAAATCCCCTTACTTGAATTCCCAGGCATATTTCTAATTTCTCTGTTTAATTACATCCCCGAATTTTAATTTCATTTTATCCTGTAGGTTATTTTTTTTCAATATATGTTTAAGTCATATTATCAAGCAGGCTAAACTCTTCCACATACAGCACCACAGATCTTTTTGTTACCTGACTTCCAGCAGCCAATGTTCTAGATTAGAGAAGTAAATTCCTGGATTAGCAATTTGTATCAAACCCAAAAGGCAATGCTTTTTCTTAAGCGCTAAAGTAGCCCTCCCGAATAACTGCAAACTGTTAGTTTCACTCAACACAACAGTCTTGCACGTTTCTGTCTCAAATTTCCAACCTGAATGCCTACAAAAACCCCTCCAAAAACAAAACAAACAAAACCAACAACAAACAGACAAACAAACAAAAAACAAACATACACAAAAACAAAACAAAAACCCCCGTGCTATAGCTGGTCAGCCTAGTTGGAAGCGTTTCTCCCTTCCGTTTTCCCTCCGAGGCAGCCGGCGCATCCCGCGGGCAGCAGCACCTCCCCGCGGCCCCGCGCAGCCGGCGGGGGAACTTGTTTCGCAGCGTTTCCCCGCGCGTGTGCAAGAGCAGCGATCCGCTAGGGTCGGGGGGGGGCGGTGCTAACGCTGCGCAGCACAGTTGACCCTTGTTGAAGTGGGGGCTGCCCCCTGAGGTACAGCAGGATCTGGCAATGTGAGGGTCATCATGCTTCCCACCGGCTGCTGGAAAAGGCAGGGTGGGCTTTGCCGAGCGGCCCTGGCCGAGGGTTTTTTGTGGGAAGAGCTTCTGCAGGGCTTGAATCAGACAGCAGGTCTGATTTTGTGCTAATTTACTGAATTCCTGACTGTTACCAGCTTAAGTGAAAAAGTTGTCTACTTACTTTCTAAGCAGTTCATAACAAATTTATTCTCTGCTTTATGTGCTTCAGTACTTTCTGTAGCAAGGTTAGAGAGATGCATAGGATTTCAGTATGCTGAATGCAGCAGAGATTAGCGATGCTGTTACCGTTTCAGCTCTGATCTGTAGCTAGCAGACTGGAGCTGTGTTCATCAGTGTGTGCAGAACCAAGTAAAATGTTTCCAACACTCACAGGATGGGCATAATCCTTGGAGCCGCTGGACACCCACTACAGTCCCTTTGGTCACTGCCACTGCTAGGCACAGCATAAAAAGTCCATATTTGAGAGACAGTTGCAATTCAGGGCAGCTTAAGCACCAACTTAGCTCCTCTTGAAGTCAAGATTAAATGTCAGGCACATATTTGGGGACTTTCCTGAATCAAGTCAAGCCCGTTATTTGGAAAGGAACTTGCCTATTGAATTCATTCCTAATCCTGGTCATTACATCCATGCTTGCATTACCCCACAACTGTTTGAAGCTTCAGTACTGTTTCCTCTGAAGCCTGCTGAAGAACATTAAAACAGACCAAGTATTCAATCTCCAACAGTAAAAAAAGAAGTGAAGAAGTAACTTCGAACTTGTACAGGAGTGTGCTCTCACACGGTTTTGTCTTCTGCATCGATAAATCAGAGTAGTTCTTTGTTTCATATGGATTTTGATCTCTGTTCTGCTATAATTTATCTGGCAAGGGAAACATCATTCAGCAGTAACGAAACCAGCATTATTTATTTATTGAGCACTCTCTGTGTGGTTGACGTTTACAATACCTGGAGGGAGACACAGGCCCTGTCTCAAGGGTTTTGTAGCCTGGAAAAAACAACTTCAGAGTCATTGGCCAGACAATCAGAGCAAAGTATGTTAATCTCAAACAATTCACCATTTACATTTAAATGTTGCTTTTTTTCTTTTTTTTTGCCAGATTAATATAAAAGACTTAGCAAATGAGCAGTATTTTGGGAAAAAATGTAGTGTTTCCACTGAGAAGTACAAAAAAAAGAGAAAATGCTATTTTCATGGCACCCAGAAAGACTAAGTACACTTGAAGAACAAGGGGATCCAAATCTTCATGACAGCTGGATGCTGGTGCTCCTTGATAGGTAGAATTAAAAAAAAAAAAAAAAATCCTGAAAATAACTACATATCTCTTCAGTTTGAAGTAAGAATTAGAAATGTGTTAAGCATTAATGTCATCTTGAAGCCCAGGACTCTCCTCTTCATCCTCTCCACCTCTCTCCCCACCAAAACTCCTCTTTCAACCTGTACTGTATTCTCCCAGGTAGGAAAATCCCAACTAAATCTAAACATAGTCTCTTTTTTTCCCTCGAAGCCCAAAGAACGTACTACAGCACAAAGGGAGCAGGATTATCTCTGGGGGCTTTATGAAGTGGGAGGAAGCTGCTGCAGAGATTGCAGAGCAATCAGTTTTCTCTGAATTATTGTGCAACCTGTCAAATTAGGCAAGCAAAAGCCCCTATATACTATTAGTAACCAGTATCACTGGTGATGTTGCTTCAGTTCAAATATTACTTCAAATAGGGACATCGTACTGATCCTCTTGCTATTTGATTGCCAGTAATGCTGTCATATTTTACACTGCTTCTGACATGCTATACGCCAATTGATGAAAAAATTTTTTTTTAAAAATTCTGTACATCCCACATTATTCTTTTAAATTCTGAAAATAAATTGCCAACTATAAAAAATTATTGATTTTTTTAAAAAAATTAGTATTATTCCCTGCCATTTGTTGAATATCAGTGATTTTTCTAATTGAAATCCTTAAGAACGAATCACTTCAGCACATTAAATGTGAATCCTAGGGATAGATTCGTGTCCAAAGCTAGCAGAATGCTTCTCGGTAACAGCTCCTGCAGCTGGGAAATGCAAATGCCTGTGGCTATTCTCAGGGGAGCGATTTATTTATGGTCCCCCCTGTGCTTGACCAGGTCTCTTCATGAATTTGTTTACTTGAGGAACAGTAAAATAAAATCTTGGAGCACAGGCTTCTCAGCTGCTCACAGGTCTCCAAGGAGATGGGAAAAGGGGTCCCTCATTTCTCTGCTTTCTCCACCCTGCATGTACATAAAGGTTTTGGTCCTGTGACACAACCCCGGTCTATAAGAAGTGAACACTGTGCAACAAGAGCAACAGAAGTCATCACAGCTATAGCAAGTTAACAGCATGAAATTTTGAACAGGAAAGCAAAGTTTAACCCCAATTGCCCTGTTCAAGTCTAGCCTAGAGCTGGAAAGAAAAAACACCGATGCATGACAGCGTTTGCTGCTTCCTGAACAGCTCCAGACTCTCACGGGTGAATGTGTGACTGCTCCCAGTTCCAGAGACCTCAGATCACATTGGGTTAATTTATGTCCTATAAATGTAATCCCCACTCTTAGGAACAAGCAAACTGGGGGAATGGGGCCTGTCCAGTCAATTTTTCTGGCAGTATTTTGCCCTCAGAAACTACACAGGAACACACTCAGACATATGCTTAACACCCTTAATCTAGAAGGCACTTAAACACATGATTAACTTTGGGCACATGTTTGTGAAGCAGATGACTTGTTTAAGTACTGAAAGGAATACAAGAAAATGCCTGTTTTGATCTTCTGGCCAAAATGAAAATAAATAAACAGATCTTTTGGGTCAGCCTGATGTGAAAACAAAAGGCTTTTTGATATCAAGGAGAAAAAGAAGGTGGATGGGAGCTGATCCCAATATCAATCATTTAATTGCATTTCAGTTGCTACCAGTCCTTTCATCACCTTTCCTCATTTTGCATTCTACAGCAGTCAGAGTGCTAAAGAAAGTACTTTTGAAACTGAAAATATTCAACCACATTTCCAAATGGTGTCAGGCCAGAGCTGCTTTCTTTGCAGGTAGTAAATATTTTGTCAGCAAATGTTCATCTATTTCTAGAACCGATCCCAATCTGGGATCTCAGTTACAATGAAAGCAGTTAGGTAGACATCAAGGAGAAGTAAAAACAGAGACACCTCTCACTATGGACTAAGAAGCAGTGATGTCTGGTTGTGCCAAGTCACAGCAAGCATCTACAGAAAAATAGTTCATGTTACAAAATAATGCCACAGGTTGTGCTACTCGTTCTTTTGTAAACCAAACGCTTCCCCTTCATCCTTGCAGGTGTCATCTGCATCTGCACTATTTCCAGTTCAATGTGAAACCACACAGCACAAGCTGCTTTTGAAAGATAAGATGGCAGAGACCTATTTTCACTTCTTTTTAAAGCAAAAGCATGACACCAAAAGTAAGTTGATCTTTGCATATAAAAATCAACATTCTATGTTAGAAAAATATTTACATGTGGGCACTTTCTTAATGAAAGGAAGTTACTGACTTGTATTGTTATTATTTTATGTTGTGGGATAATAAATGTTGCAGTCTTAGCAAAAGATGTGCTAAAGAGAGGTGGTCACTCCATTGCTTCCTGTTTAGGTGAATTTGAAATTATAATGCCACCACTTATTTCAACAAAAGTCAGTGGTATTAAAATAAAAGGTGAATTTCACTCACTATGAAGAATGAAATTAAATTAGGAGGCAACTGCTGGGAAGAAGCTACAGATAGGTAAAAAGCCACAGTTTAAAAAGTTCAAAGGAAGATTGAGACTGGCACAGCTGTCATAACAGCACAAAAGGATTTTTTAGACGCACAGTTTACATGTCTGAAAAGATTTTAAATAAGCATGTCTTTCTCCATGAATGCTACTATTTAGCTTGTGCCTGGAAATGAAACTGAGAAATACTGTTTAATTTTTTTCATGCATATAACATCATATGAGTCAATCTGTAAACTTTTTATTAATTACATTTATTTATTCTCTGAAGTGAAAAGCACTGTCTGGGCTCCCTTGGCTGAAAACAATGCGCTGCTACTCATGAAAAAAATCTGACCTTAAATAAGTAGTACTGGGTGGGGTACTACAACTATATGGCTGTAAAGTAAGAATATGTCCCTTTACATGATGCCTTTGAGTAATATTTTTCCTACCAGCATGGAGCTTCCTGTGCCTCCTCCAGAGTTAGTCCCACAGAAGAGAGCAAGGCAGTCAGTGCAGAATCAGGCCCTGGTCAGCCAGTGTCCATAATATTTAATTGGCATGACAAGCTTCCCAAATATTGCCAAAACATCTTGTGAAAGGAATTTTTCAATTAGTTTCAGAGGGCAGCAGTCTCTTCAGATAAGGATAGAAGCAATTTCAACTTCTTAAGTTGTTTCAAATGTACACAGAAAACCAGAGTTTCTAAAGCATCATCACTGCAAAGTCCTTGAAGTTTATGGCATTAAGCTGCTAATCCACAACATGGTACTTTAAAGTTTTAATTGTGCTTCAACAGTTTAATTATTGTCTATTTTAGTTTTGGATGGTTTGATCTACAGTTCATATGAGCCTATCTCATTGCCATCGTTCATATGAGAAACCTTTGAAGCCAAGGGTTTTACCATGTGACTGAGCTCCTCAGGACCTGTGGTGTGCATAAATAGTGGAGCCTGCACAGTCCTATAATGTGGGGGAGGAACTATGTCTTTTGGTTGGCGTCTGTGGGTTTCTTACTGCCCATGTGAAGATACAGTGGGGACCAGTGACGCAGACATCCGGAAAAACTGAGAAACTATTTTTGGATGCAAGTTCCCATGTTTGCAGCACGTTTCTGTTTCAGAACAACAAGCTTTGCTTTGGGGGCAAGCGGCACATCTGGAGCCAAGGAGGAAGAAGGGAGCTCCAGTGGTTTAGATGAGTCATTGTTCCATCTTAATGGAAAACCTATAAAATATCAAACTGCCAGAGAGTAATAGATCTTTCAGGGGTTTATTAGTTTTACAGGTCTTATAAAAATTACTGGAAAAACATAAAACTTTAATAGCTGAAAACTGAAAAGGTTTCATGAGCTTAGGCTCAGCCTGTTTGGATCACAGCATCACTACGCTTCCACAGCTGGGATGTGGCTCACCAGCTGCAAAAATTGCCCAGACTCGCTCACTTTTGTTTAGCTGTCCTCCAAGGTCACATGAAAGCTTGTGGCAAGAGTTTCCCTTTGAACACAATTTCATGAAAATACTTAGATCTCTGGATATAGCTGAGGCTCTTCCTTAGTCATAGCTTGCCTGGCAATTTCTAAGTACTAATGCTGTAGACTGGATTTTGCAGCTGATGAAACCACTCAGGAGTATTACAAGTCTGGATATATATATGTTTATCTACACTGCATACTCAAGAGGCTTACCAGGCATAATTGACAGTCAGGAGTATCAATTTAAGTAAGAAATTATGTCATATTTCCAGATTTGAAGAGGTATCACAGAAACTATAGACTAGGCTGTGAACAGGGATGACACAGATCATTAGGGGTTACAGAATGGAACAACTACTCTGACTTCCAGTCACAGACACAGAGGCCATAATAATTAGCTACATCCAGAAGCCATCAACTGTAGCATAGCAGTTAGCAGAGCTCATCACCTTGGTCCAGAGAATCATAGAATCATTTAGGTTCGAAAAGACCTTTGAGATCATCAAGTCTAACCGTTAGCCCAGGACTGCCAAGCCATCACTAAGCCATGCAGCTAAGCACCACATCTACATGTTTTTTAAATACCTCCAGGGGTGGTGACTAAACCACTTCTCCAGGCAGCCTGTTCCAATCTTTCACCACCATTTCAGTGAAAAAAAATTTCCTAATATCCAGTCTAAACCTGCCCTGGCATAACTTGAGGCCGTTTCCTCCTATCCTGTCACTAGTTATCTGGGAGGAGAGACCTACCTTCACCTGCCTAGAACCTCCTTTCAGATAGTTGCAGAGAGCAATAAGATCCCCCCTGAGTCTCCTCCTCTCCAGACCAAACAACCCCAGTTCCCTCAGCTGCTCCTTATAAGATTTGTGCTCCAAACCCTTCACCAGTTTCATTGCCCTTTTCTAGACATGCTCCAGTCCCTCAATGTCTTTCTGGTAGTGAAGGGCCCAAAACTAAACACAGTATTCGAGGTGTGGCCTCACCAGTGCCAAGTACAGAGGGACGATCACTTCCCTTGTCCTGCTGGCCACGCTGTTTCAGATACAAGCCAGGATACTATTGGCCTTCTTGGCCACCTGGGCACACTGCTGGCTTATGTTCAGCCAGTATCCACAGGTCCTTTTCTGCCAGGCAGCTTTCCAGCCACTCTTCCCCAAGCCTGTAGAATTACGTGGGATTGCTGTGACACAAGTGCAGGACCTGGCACTTCTCCTTGTTGAACCTCATGCAGTTGGCCTCAGCCCATCGGTCCAGCCTGTCCAGATCCCTCTGCAGAACCTTTCTGCCCTCAAGCTGATCAACACCCCCCGAACTTTGTGTTGTCTGCATACTTACTGAGGGTGCATTCGATGTCTCATCCAGATCATCAGTAAAGACATTAAACAGGACTGGTGCCAGTACTGAGCCCTGGGGAACACCACTTGTGACCAGCCGCCAGCTGACGTAACTCCATTTGCTACCACTCTTCAGGCTCGGCCATCCAGCGAGCTTTTAACCCAGCATAGAGTACTCCTGTCCAAGCCATGAGCAGGCAGTTTCTCCAGGAGAATGCTGTGGGAGATAGTGTCAAAGGCTTTACTAAGGCCCAGGTAG
>JAVJGI010000001.1:67997178-68056307 GCA_035590275.1 Ibycter americanus | reverse complement strand
GGCGGGGCACCCGCTTCTCGCTGCCGCCGGTCTGGTTCCGCTCGGTGCTACGGCTCCCGCTTTGCGGCCTCTCGGGAGCGCTCCGCAGGCCGAGGCACCCCCAGGCCTCGGCGCTGGCAGCCGTGCCCGAGTACGGGCAGAAAACCACGTATTGTAGACGGGAGTACTTGCTTTGTAACTGTTTATGAACTTAAAAGTAGTAGGTGGGTAGGCGTTCACGCAACTGTTTCTTGGGTTTTGAGCTGAATAAACAAGATTGGACCAGTGAAATGTGGGCCACTGAAGAACAATGGTAAAACAGTTCAGAGTCACAAAATACAGACTTGCTTTTCAGCTGGAGAGGCACTGAGCCTTTAACAGTATGTGAATTAAAACAATTACCGTGCAGTTCCTCATTTTTAAATTGGTGCCCTATAAAATTAGTTCTTTATTAATACACCTCGTTAACTTTTCAGAATGCCTGTATGGTCTTTGTCCCCACCTAATCATGGTTTGGTATCTAAGTGGGGCCTCTTGCATAGAGTTTTAGCTTCTGCTGTTAAGCCGTTTATTTTGTAGTCAGGCTATTTCATGCACAGGTGTGTTTTCTGCACAGATCAGTATGCAGGGTAACGACCTACAGTATTTTTTACTCATTAATATTTCTCGTGTCCAAAGGGGTAGTTAGGCAGTAAGCACTTACGTGTCTATAAAGTAGGTTTTGAGTCAGTTTGCAGATAATGCAAAAGTCACTGAAGTGAAAGAAAAGGAAGGTAATTAAATGGTAGATTTTAGGGAGATACTTACATGTGTCCAAACTTTAATATTGTAATGCTGAGTTTACTCAGAAAATGCCAGCTTACATGGCTTTTAATAAAAAAACGTGTCATCAGGACACAGCTACTACTGCATCAATAACCTGCAAGTTTCACAGAAACAAAGAGAAACTGACATCATAGGTTCTCTTTATGTCTTTATCTGAATGAAACTGTAAAGAGCCATCATTACTGTTTGTTATTTTAATTAACTCCATGTTACTGCTAATGTCCTTAAAACCAGCTTGTTTAAAATCTTGTAGTAGACCACTTAATTTCTGCAGAAGTTTTTCTTCAATTCTGGGAAATTTAGATGCTGTTCAGTAATAGTCTTGAATTTTTGTTGTATAACTGGCAGACTACTCAAGTTAACTTTGGCTTCTGTGTTCCTCAAGATATCTTACAGTGATGTGTGTTTGATCGTTTGCAGGCAAGCACTCTGAATTTGTCATTTTGTGTCATTTAGCAGTAGCATTACAGAATTTTTAGATTACTGTATCTGTCTTCTTTTAGTAATAATCTTCTGAAGTTATAACACAGGATTTGAGTCTTCTTTAAAAATTGTAATAGGAGGGGGAGTAGAAGGGGAATAGTAACAGAAAAAACCTACTGGAAATTTCCATTCTCTCCAATAGAAACTAAATTTCACAAAGATTGACATTGCTTTTGAGATTTTGTTTTATGTCGGTACAGTGGAGTTTAAATGTAAGATACTTAAGTGAATACAGCTATTTCTGTATTGGCTGAAAGAAAACACTAGTGCATCCTTTCATATGTTTAGAGTGCTCTGTGTTTTAATTTCATAAAACATGGATTTTTCAGGTAAAACCTTGAAGTTACAGGGATCTGATGGAAGAGAGGCTGTTTTTGCTGAAAGCAAGCAACCTGTTGCACATACAGGATATTAAAAAGTATGTTCAGCTTTGTTTTTTAATAAGTTTTGCCTGCTCCAATGACTAAGTCCATTTGAGACCCATGAAGACTTCAGTTTTATTATAACTTAGGTTTTAAAAATTAAGAAAAAATCTTGTTTGTATTTTATTTTTTTCCCCACTTCTCTTACAGTGCTCTTAGTTTGATCCTGTACTCAAATTAAGTGTTAAAAAAAAAAAAAGAAGCCTTTGTTTGAGGGGGTGTTCATGAATTTGGGACTTTAAAATACAGTTCTTCTGAACAGTTTTGCAAGTTTGAGAAGCTTTTATTGTAGTAGTCTTACAGGTGGCTTTGTGTCTAAGTGGAAGGTGACCTAACTTCAGCATAATAAAGCGTTGCTTGTTAAATCACTACTAAAAGATGATGTATTTTTCCAGTAGCATGGAGGACTTCAGTGCTAACAATTTGAAGTATTGAAATGTAACACTGAGAAGCTAATTGTACTGAATCCTCTTGGTTCTCCAGATGATTTTTGTCTAGTGTTGTCTACAAATGATTTGTAAGATTACCATTGGTATCTCTACTATCATTTTGGGACCATAATTTTCATTGTGACGTTATTTAGCTCTGTTTTCTATCCCTGCTCAGACTTTGGGTCTTCTGGATAGTTTCATTAAATTTGATAAAGAGATAGAGGTCTGAAAGATATGAAATTCCTGAATATTTTGCAAAGTGGGAAGCTGGGTGAATGAAAAGGAGCTGGACGTTAATTCCATGACTGAGCTGTTGGGAGAGCTCAGCAGTGGCTTGATTTGCTGGCTTGATTTGCTGGCTTGTTTGCTGGCTTGTTTGCTGGCAGTTAACAAGGCACAGTAACGCTACTCTCTGTCTGTCCCATAAGGGATGTGTGAGGGAGCTGTGGTGGGTCTCCTCTGGAGGTCAGTAAAGGGATGTTAAAAGTTAAAGACAATGTAACATGTTCTTGTCGAGAAAGGAAGTTGATGATGTACATAGACTACATGTGGGTAGGGTATATGGGAGATGGCTCAATTATTCAGGTGAGAGAATGCATGGACATAAAACCCAAAGAAACATGAAACTAGCAAGCAAAGCTTTACTAATTCATGTAGTATAATAGCCACAGCACTGCTTTTTCTTTGTGTGTGTGGTTGCTTTTTCTTCCCCTTAAAAAGTGGTAAGGCTTTGGGGGTTCACCTGTTAATGTTTCTGTAGTAATACATTATAACATTATGAAGTATTAATTTGTAGAAGGAGAAGTTCACTGCTTTCATTACAGAGATGGTGTTTCAGCAGTACACCTGTATGCAGCTAAGGTTTTCAACTCCTCCCATGGAGGCTTGGGGTTTTTTTTGAGATATTTGTCAGGTGGTTTGGGAGGAAGCTGGAGCACTTGAGACATTGGGACAGATTGTGCAATTAACCAGATATCAAAATGACACTGAAGATGTACCCAGATTTCCAGTGTTGAAAACTGTCCAATTATCTAGTCATCATTAGAAGCTTCAGCTACTAATTGCAGTAAAATTACTTTCTACTCATATTCTTTATAATCAAACGGACAAAAACCTCACTTCAGATAATGGGAATAATCTTTCATCTCTTAATTATAAAACTTATTTAAAAAAAACAGGAGTTTGAAATAAAATACAATTTTTCAAATGTCAGGTGTGTCTTAGTGAGGTTTTAATGGGTTTATAGTTTTGTGTGCTCATGTGTAGTTTTAAACTTACAGATGTTTCTACTTAAAGGTGTTGATAAAGGTGACTCGGGCATCCTATGATGCAGAGACTGGTATCTTGTATTGGTAATTTAATCTACCTTTATTTGTGGTGTGTGCTTTTCAAACCAGAGCTAGATTCTGGAAGACTTTGCATTGGATGATTTGACATGCAATCTTTTTACTTAGGTGCTTCTAAACCAGTTACTAAATTACACCTCTTAGTTAATTTATTCCACATATTTTAGTAGAACAAGTGTGCACACTCTTCAGAGGATGCATCTTTTCTTGCCATCTTAAGTGATGTAACTGCTTAAAGCAGTAAGCCTTGACAGATACAAGTTATTGGTGTATTTTTGAGTTTGCTCTTTCAGACTTCAAAAAAGTGAGTTGAAAGTCTGCCAAAGTTCATGTAGCTGTTAATGACTTGCTAACTCAAAATAATTTTCCTTTAAAGGAGAATAAACTGCAGAGCTCTATGAAGCAGCTCCCGCTTTTTCAAGAAAATAGTGAATCAGAAGCATAGCTACATTCTGAGTCTTGAGGAGAGTATATTTTTTTTTAAGCTTCCTTATCCTTTCTCCTAAAGTGCCTTTCCATCTTTTGACCCAGCAGTCCCAAGTTACTGTTGTTTATTTTTTAGCTCCTTTCTCTTCTGCTCAGCTTTCTGGGTTGTCAATTATAAAAAGACATTTTTAATTTTATCAGAAAGCAATTTTAGACAGTGTGTTCATTGCAAAGCAATTTTAATAATGAATTTGTTAACAGAATCCTGTAAGCAAGTTAATCATAGAATATCTGGGTGTTATTTGGAGAACAGAGATTTTCAGAATTTGAAAACAAGAAAAGGAATACTTGCATTTTGTAATCATTGTAAATATAAGGGGGGAATGAAAAATTAATTATTATAACAGCTGCTGTTTAATTTGCGAGTGGCCCAGTGCTGTGCATTTGTTTCTATTCGCCAAGGGCTAGGAAGTAACACCATAGTCATTGAGCATGATGTAAGCAGTAGGGTGTGGTAATTTTAAGAACGGAAGTTATCCAGAGAAATGCATTTTTTGTTCTCTAGAAAATAAAAATAGGGTTCAGGAAAAGAAGTTGAGGAAGAACTTTCAGATTTACCATTGATCAGTTGGCAGTGAAAAAAACCAGCTTGGACATAGTTAACATTCAGTCTCCAGCAAACAGGTACTCAATTGGCCCTTGCTGGACCTGTATGTAATTAACCTCCAGTGTTACAGAGCCAGTTTTGGTGACAGCAGAGGTCAAGTTCTCAGATATCAACATCTCTTACACCTGATGTAAGTATCAGGCACTAAACAGAAATGAAGTGCCTTGTCAGATACTTGGTAGTTTCATAAAAATGTTTATTTTCGTAAAAGCATAATACAAAACACAGAAGACAAAAATAGCTGCCCTGTGGCACTTTATCTTGGTCACTGTATTGAGGATTTGTAAAGAATACCTACATTTTTGTATATTGACATATTGGTTTGACAACAGCTTTTTGTTTTCCATAGGCATACTGTTGTATTCCGACACTTAGAAGCATCAGTTTGGTGCTTACTGTTGCTCACTATTTGTTTAAATATTAATCTCCTAAAAACTCTTAAAAATATTCAAAGTACAACAAATGTGAGGCATACAGTCTTGGCATGGAGACCTCTTTTGATAATGGAAGCATTCAATTTTTCTATTACTTCTGTGTATGTTTGCAAATTGCTTCAAATATTGTATTTTGTGTGCATTATGCTTGGTTTATTCTCTTTCTGCTGCTGGACGCTGGCCTCAGAAATAGTGATAGTAAACAAGAAACCAATTGTTTGTTACAGTAAGTACAGAGTCCATTGGCACTACTAGCAGATACACCTTTAATACATGTGACATTTTCTCTTCATTTCAGGTCCTGTGCAGAGTTGGATGCAGTTTCCTTCTGGCTATGGCTCACATCCTCCAAACTACAGTGCGCCCTCAGGACACTATTCCCAAGTGCCCAATAAAGCTGCTGCTGCACATTTGGATAATCAGTATAGAGCCAGTTACTACCCTACTTACTATTCAGCACCAGCACAAAATGTGATGACACCTTCTGTGGGTCCCAGTGTGTTGAATACACAGGAATCACAGCAGTTGTACAACAAAACTCATACAGTGGGGTCAGCTGAAGGACCTGTTCAAGGAGCAATATCATCTGCATCCTACTTGCAGTCGTACTCAGCATTTGGTAATCACTACAGCACTTCTGTCAGTTCTTCAGTTGCATCTCAGGGATTTCCCCTTAATTCTGATCACTACACCATGCCTGTGGTTTCTAGTGCCGTGTATCCTAATGTTTCCTATCCTCCTGCGGCTCCTGGCAGTGTGTATGGGCAGGCATTTACCTCTCAGAGTCTACCTGTGGTTGGACAGGTGAAAGAGACAAACAAGTTTTCTAGCCAGACTACATCAGTACCTCATTCACTTCAACAGCATGTTCCTGTGGGATATAACACAACATTATCAACTATTTCATCTGCTCAGTCTGTTCAAGACAACCTCTGCAGCAATCTCACTAGATCGGTTGCTAAAGTAAACAACCAAATAAACACAGGTATGGTATTATTTGAAGGATAGTGAACTTCCAGATGCATCTGGGAAACATCAGAAATCATGTGCTTTTGTTGGCTTGTACTTGTTCGCTATGTGACATTCTGTATTGTAATTGTGAATTCGGTCCTTACTTCTTTTTGAGGTTTTTCTCATTGGTTACCACAGTCCTCACAACAGCAGCAAATGGTATCACTGACATGTTTCTCTTTGAGAGATACAGAAAAAGACACTATTTGGGGGATGGTTTGAGTTTATTGGGGTTTTTTTCATGTGACTGGCCTTGGAAGGGTGTTTTTTTCATGCAGTTTTGAAGGAATGTGTAATTTCTGAAATGTCTGTTAATCACAAAGATACTCTTTTCCTTTTCTGGCTAGAGGATTTTTTTTAAGTCAAGATCTAAGTTGATTCTTTAAGTTTTACCTAAGTGAATATGCATGCACTCTTCAGAAAGTTCAGAAAAAGTGGAAGCTGGCATGAGTTTGGAGGCAGTTGGTTTTTTTAATATTTTTTATCAGCATTTGAATGAGAGAGCAGTTTCAGTGGTTTTAACTGATTTTTATAGCGATGACTTGATCGTTAGTGTGAATGTAGCTATAGAGACTGAAGTTGTGAAGGTGCCAGTTGAGGGCAAGTATGCTCAGTCCTTGCTAGTAGCTGCAGCTTCTGGTTCATGGGAAAACTGAGTAAAAGGTTATAGGGTAGACAGTACTTGTTAGGAAGAATGGAAGAGGTTTGGGATGTGGGAGTGCCTCCACACTGAAACATCTTGCTTTCCCTCTGAGAGAGCAATAGCGTGTACAGGAAAATTCTGATTTTCTTTCTATAATGGTAATTTTCTAACTTCATGCAGTTTTGACTTGTAAGCTGTGCAAGACTAATGGTTTTCTTTTTCTGCTGAGACAGAGATTAGAGAATTACATAATGTTTCCTTTTTTATGCCAGATAGTTCAGATTATAGTTCAGCATTGGAATTGTTTTAGGAGTCCTTGTAGCCGAGGTTTTATAAGACTAATGATTTACTGATGATAAAGCTTCGCCTGGGAAAAACTGCTAAGCTTAAATCAAGCTCATCCAATCCATACCAAGGTTGAATTTGGTTTTAATACTGCTTTTTCTCCCCTCAAGACTAGGATGTAGAGTGTCATCCTTCAGCTCAGTTTTAGTACTTCGAATATTAGTAGATTTGAATTCTGTCTATAAGGTGCTCTGTGAGATTTTCTGTGATATTTCAAAACCATGAAACAAAACACTATTTAAAAAAGAAAAGTAGGGGACCTCCTTAAAAAGCTTCTGAAGTTAATGGCATTTCATTGTTGAGCATAAAAATGAATTCTTTCAAGGACTAAAAGTTTAAAATTCTGGCCAAAAAAATTGATTGTACTGAGTGCAGAATCTACAGCTGAACTTGACAGAATGCAGGTATCATTCCAGAATAGTAAGATTTGCAGTAGTTGTGTGAAAATAACTCATTGTTTGTTCAGACTGTTAGTGTTTTATTTAGAGACATTTCTAATTTAAATGCCTGTTAATTTTACTTCGTTTGGAGGTGTCTTGAAATCTATGATTTGTTCATTACAATAGTTTTTATAAGGAAAAACTGTTTCAAAGGTGAAACAGTGGAGTTGACCAAACCATGAAGAGCAATATGAGGATAGTCTTATTTCTGAACCATCCAGTGGTTGTCTTAAGGGAGTGATTGAGTTAATACATGGCCTCAAGAAAAAGTAATAAAGTTATAATATCACATTTGAATTTCAAAGAGCTGTTGACAAAACTGGCTGTGGTAGTGTTGTGTGATAAGTACACACTTTGCAGTTACAAAAATAAACACTGATCCACTGTTTCTGTTAGACTTGATTAATATTGCAGTACATGGTTTGTTTGCCGGACTGTAGGCATAATTACTTAAACCACATTCAGATTCTTTCTGAGCTTGTAAAGCTGAAGAAATAAGCATGCCCTGTGCTTCATTGCACAGTGGACTGGATTGTGGAACTGATTTATCTGGAGAAGTAAATTTTTTTCTCTTCCATCTGAATCCTGGTTCAACGTGAGCACACAAATGATTCTGTATTTACTGACGGGGAAAGAGCAAATAAAGATACAACCAGTAGCTAGGCTGAAGGAGAAGCTGGACTGTTTTATTACAAAATTCTGAAGACTTATACCATTTTTAAAGTCTGGGGCTAAACAGACTGTCTCCAACAGTATCAGACTTTTTTCTTTTTTTTTTTTTGGCTAGAATTCAACATCTTTGGCTAAGATTATTAAAAATTCAATTGCAACAACACCTGGCTAATAAAATAGTGATATATGTAATAAAAAAATAATAGTATAAATATATAATAAATATAAATAATAAAATAATAATAAATTGTTTGGTCCTGGCATAATTGATTAACTTTTTGGGACACTGATAATGCTTTCTGAATTTCCCAGTGCAGTCTTACTGTTCTTAGATGGAGTCATTTTATAGATAGTATTCTAATTGTTTGCATGGATCTTGAAAATTATTTGCCAGTTGTTCTATGTCCTTGGAAAGTTTCTGAGTACAACACAAAAGGAATTTAAGGAAATGAGTGATTTATAAGAAGGAATTTTTCTGAATATTTCATCCTCTCTGCTGTTCTCCAGGAAGGAAGCAATGATGGAAAACAGTTGCAGTTTGTTCTGTGTAGAGTTTTTTGCAAAATTGCTTGGAAAATCTTAAGATACACTGAAATTCCTAAGTGTTTTTTCTGTGACTGTTCATGTAAAGACATTTTGATACAGTATCCTACTATTAGAGTGCTAGTAAGACAGTTTGCTGTCATTGCTGCTGTGCTGTGAAAGAAGACTCCTTACAATCCTTAAATTATAAATAAGCAAATCTTAGGAAGACTGTCAGGATGCTGTTGTAATGTATTTTCCAGTAGCAGTTTTGTGCAGTCAGTGAACACTGAAAGCTCTCTGATGAAAATCAAACATTCTTTATATGAAAGAATGCCTTTTTTTTTAATAAAATCTGTGTGTTTAAACAGGACTTGCTCAGGAAACTTAGGCTGGCCTGAGCCTTTCAGAAGTTTGGTGATTTCAGCATTGTTTTCTACTTGAATCAGAAGAGTTCTAAGCATTGGACTTACAAATTGATTTCTTTAAAAATCCAATTGTGTAGGCCTTGGAAAGCCCCCAAAATTTTGAATCTATTATGGTCAAACTCCTGAGCTGCTGTATGTCTCATGCTAAGGACACAGAACTGCAACACAACCTTTTTCTAAAACTTCGGCAGCCACTGTCTTAAATCACTGAAGTATTTTCAGTGAAGCTTGCTGAGATTTCACTAGAAGAAGAGAAATTTATTTTAAGAGGAATCTATTTCTCGAAGTTGACTTGTGTTGATGAATAGCAGCCAGTGAGAATAATTTTGTTTGCTTTAGGAAGTGTAAATAAATAAAGGAATATTTTAGATTTTTCTGCTTGCTGGTGTAAACTAGTTTCATCTAGCAAAAATGCCATCTTCTAATTTTAAATTCTGTATTTCAGCAGAACAGCGTTAGTATAAATCTGTCCAGAAATGGTGTTATGCTATGTAAATAACACACTTGGTATTATTTAGGCTTTTTGTCTTTCTAGGTCAGTAGCTTTTCTTAATGGTTTTTCTAGGTTATTTCAGCTGAAATTGGTGCACTCTGATTTTTCTTGGTGCTTTCCAGTCAGTGTGGATATCAGCTAGGGTGCCCAAATTTTACTGGACTTATCCCTGAGGATAGGGAGATAGAGAACTCCTTTTGCAGGTATATGGTATGGGTTTTTTTGCTTCCTGGATCTTGTCTACTCTCCTGTAATTGTAGGCAGCCTGCTTGAGCAGGAGGCGCTTTAATTTCTTTATCTCATGCACGTACTTCCCCTTATGTCAGATCTGTATCTAAAGTCCTTGCTGCCCCAGTTCCATAGGAATGTAGGCTCTAATCCTGTAAATCTGCTAATATAGGTGTGGCTGGAAACAGGAAGGACTGCAGACAAGATACAGAAAGTTGAGGAGATAGGATGCTGTTGAAAACCAAGCTGCAGAGAGGTGGTAAACGTCTCAATAGAAACTACATGTTGTGGTAGGGGGGGCAAGGGGGCAAGCGGACAGGAAATCAAGATCGTAGCTTAGCAACTCAAAAGGGATGGTTCTTGAACTCTCCGCAAAATTTGTGAGGGTACTGTGGTGATACACTTTTTAACTGCTGCCGGTAGGTCTCAAGTTGGAAATGAAATAAAAACTGTAAGTGATAGTGTATAGAAAAACATAATGAATCACGCTGCTCATTTGCACAGCTCTGCAGATTCTTTCTGTAACATACCTTCTAGCGGTAGATCTTTATTGGTACATGGTTTTTGTAACCAAGTGATGTACTTGGTCATTTTTAGTGCAAAAGGCATTCATGGTTGAAAGGCACGAGGGAAAACAACTCAGTGCACATTAAAGGTGAAAGGACTGGAAGGTAAAAAACAGAAAATACTGTGTCATTGAGACTGGGTTGTGTATTTACTGCAGCCTGACAAAGCTATTGGCTTCTCATGGTATCTGTTGGTGGGAGCGTTGTATGGCCTGATTGGGTTTGTCCTGGATAAGCTGATGGGGAACTTGTACTCTAAACTGGTGTTCAGTCCAGCTGTGTCTTGAACTGAAATACACCATCCTAAATTCATCAGTAGTTATGACAGGGTGCAATCCTCTTACTGGCCAGAGGAAAAAAAAACCCCACGCATAATTACCATAACCATAGATTGTCTCATGTGATGATAGTTACTAACAATGTATTTTTTAAATCAACTTTGTCCAAATATTTCCTTTGATCTTGGTTACTTACGGCTTTTGAAAACTTTCCACACTCACTAACATGAAATTTTGCCAGCTAGATTTTTGTATTAAATATGGGGGGTGGGATGGGTGGGTGGGTTATGTTATTTACTAGTTTTGTTATGTTTTTCCTCAGAGTCTAAAAATGTTTTCTTACAATACATGTAAAGAATCCATGTAATTTTGAAGGATATTTTGGATGATTTTTGTTTGGGAGTACATAGTAGTACTTGACGGGAAGGTATTTCATCTTCAGCTAATCTGACTGTAAATTGGTTTTGGCTTTGAGCGTGTGACACTGTGACATTATAGCATTTAGCATGCTCTACAGCAGTACTTGGTGCTGTAAGCATTGCTATATTGACTTGAAGTGTGGAAAATACCATAACCCCATAAACAACTCTGCTACAAAACCTGGGTAAGCACACTAATGTAACAAAGAACTTCCCTCGTTGTCTTGCATATCTTGCTTGAGGAAGCTTTGTAGCTTCATCCTTTGAAGCTTTCTGCTGACAGGTGCTGATTCTTCTGTGGGGAGTCTACAAGACATAATGTGTAGAAGCAGAGGTTATAGCAAGTGCATTTCATTAGAAAGTGCTGTGTATATATACTTCGGAGAAATAAGAATTTTGATAACACTTGTGAAAAAGCCATATGTGTGCTCAACATTATATTTGATAACTGCATAATAAAAAGTTCCATTAAGGTGATGAAAATGTATGCGGTCAATTTTGATGGTAAATTAGAAAAACAGAAGCATCATTTTAAGCCACCTTTTCTTCTTTTTCCCCCTCTAAAGGAAGCCTCAGCTTTCCCATAAAGTCCTTTCAAATACCAGCTCCGTTATTTAAAGAAAAGTCAGGGACTGGATAAACTACACTGCTATATGTACAGAGGAAGCAAAGTTAATATTACATGTGCATCCTTTAGTGAATTCTGTAGCTTAAATGAGCGCTCTACAAACAGTGAATTTTGTTGCTTATTTTTTGTGTGTGTTTACTGACTAGTATTGGTCAAACTATTTCCTTTCTATTGTTATTTTTAACAGCTTGCTCTGTTAGGTTTTTTAGAAGGAATCATAATACGATGAATTTTTTCAATTTAGAAGACAGACCAACCCTCTAAGCTAACTTAATTGAAGTTTTATTGTCCTTCTCTGTGGACTGTGTTAAATCTCTCAAAGCACTAATCTAACTTTTTAAAGAAAATTATATCTATTCCAGATGTTTAAAACACATCAGAAGTTTTGTGGAATATGCAGGGTGGATTGAAACAAGTTGCTTGGAATATGGGTCTCATAACAGAGTACTGAAATTGCAAATTGCCAGCCCTCTGAGGGAGGCAGAATACTGTTTTACTACACAGCTGACTTTCAGGTTTCCTGCATGTAGGAGGAATACTGAGAGGGAGCTATTGCACATGGACTGTTCCTCTTAACAGGGAAGAGGAACCTGTGAAAGCATGGACTTGTGGGAATGGATCAAAAATAGATCAATTTCACTTCTACTTAAACTTGACTTTACTACATCATGCTTTCTATTTTGTTGTTAGTTGTCAGAGCAATTTGTTCATTTTAATGGAGTTTTAATATTATAGGTGTTAAATTAAAAAAACCTCCAACTTCTCCATGTATACTTGTTTGAAGGCATGTCTCTTTGAAGTACTGTATTGTTTTTGTAGTTATTGTGAAATCAAATGTGATTGCTTGCATTGTGTAATTGTCTGTGCAAATACAAACAAAGTGTTCCTGCTTTCTGCATTTGTTTTCAGGTGGCATTGATTCTTCACAGCCTGTGCACTCTGAGAGCCAGAGTGTTTCATTTACCAAGCCTGGGGCTGGCACATCTGCCTCCTCTGCTGTGATCTCGTCAGTAAGGACACCTGCTCCAAGCCTTTGTTCACAGCCACGATCTTCACCCTCTGTTACACAGTCACCAGAGCTGGCCCTTCAGGAAGGTACTAAAAGAGAATGGGATGAAGTTACAATACAGGCTTCTGCCCTGTTCCACATGCGTACATGAATGCTGGAAGCTTTATTGCTGTGTTGTGTTTGTCTGACTAAAGACTGTCTCTTGCATCTCATCAGGCTCCCTTAGCATTCTTGTTTTATACCACCTTGGTTCTAGCTTCTCTTAGCTCTTCTGTTTAATTTCCTTTGGCCATATGTCATCTTTTGCTTGTTTGTCTTGTTGGCACTCTTACATGTCTCTTCCTCAAAAAGCCCTTCTTCTAGTTCCCTTAGTCTTCTAAATAGCTGCTCACTTTTAGCATCTTGGAAGAAGGACTGTTGTGGTTTAATCTGGCAGGCAACTAAACACCACACAGCTGCTCACTTACTTTTGTAATTGGTCTGTATTGAAATGTCAGGTGTCAATGAAATTTGCACTGGGAAACAGAGCAAGTTTGAGTATTAAATTCAAACTGATAGAATTGTTTTCTTATTTCCTAGCTGTAAGCTCCTGTGGAAAGCTGCCACAAGAGTCCTTGTGGGAGAACAGAGGTGTTCTATAAGTTCCTTCTTTATTCTGATGTTGGTAGCCTCCTGACAGAATCAGTGGGTCTTGAGCCTTCTTGGCCATGCTAATTCTACCCTGATGTTTTGACTTGCCTCTTGGCTATTAAATGCTTCGGTATCTAGTATTCCAAATGTAATTTACTGCACTAATTTATTTTTTTTTGACTGTGTTTTCTCTTGGTAATTTCAGAATTCTAAATTTTTATGGAAAAAGAACTCAATGTGTGAGGTGGAAGTAGGCATTAATTTTGTCCAGAAAATGTGATATGTCTAGTGTTCAAAGTAATTTTAGAAAGCATGAGTTATGGCTGTCACAGCATGTCTTTTTATTCTTAAATTCCAAAATCCTCTGACATAAATGTCTAAATTTCCCCTTTTTCTGCATTTCCTCCTTTTTCTGGTAGAGTGGAAAATGTAAAATAACTTCTCTGTGAATCAGCTCTGTAGATCTTACAGGCAAAAAGATAATTCTTCATTGCTATAAAGTCCTATGCATGGTGTACCATTTTAAGGAAAATGATAAATCAATTTATGAAACTGTGCTTGGTTCTTGCACAGTTTTATAGTTGACTTTGGTACTGATTAGAATTTGTACTGTAGATGTGCTTGCTAGAAAGAAACCTGTTGCTTCATCTTACAAAGAAATTGCGTAACCGTGTTTCTAATGAGAAAAAGGATTTTAGCTTTTGAACTGTGCTTGCCTTGATGTGCAATATATATATTCTTGCAGTCATTCCTGTATAATGTGTGAACACTTGGTACATCAAATAGAAACCACTGCAGTCGCTGCTCAACTCTTCTCTAAATTCAAATACTTCCATATAAGTGAATGTTAATGTAATACGTAGCTGAATGAGCACACTTTAAAACCAGCAATATACCTATGTCAGGAATATAAAGATGTTAGGAGTTTGCATTGATCTAGTTGTGTTTATGTTAATATAATCAATAATAAATCCATGTACATGTCATCACACATATATTTCTATGTTTAGATGGTATTTTTATGAGCATTAGAAGACTTGAAATTCTTCATTTAGTTTCATTTGAGGAGTCTGAAATACATAATGTATGCTTGCAATACCTTTTTATCAACAACTAAGTGTGATAAATTTATTTGTAGAAATTAACCTATTGAAAAAATAGAGCACATCTACTGAATATTTGTCGGAGTTGTTAGAGTTCCAAGTGTGTTTGTCATGCAGAGATTAAATGGCCTTATTTTCTTCCTATAGAGTAATGTTGTCTACATGAAAGCATTCTGGAAAACCAGTTAGAATTAATTTTTAAAGTGGATTTCATTGTTTTAAGCTCCTGTGTGGGCATTCCTATACAGAATTAAAATACTCTAATTCTTTACTTGGCTAAGTTTTAACAGGACAAAAAACCTGAGTGTATTAAAGCCTATTTAATCTTACATAGACATCTATACAAAATTAATGCAGATAAAACTAATTTACTTGAAAATGGCATCCTAGAGATGAACTTTGAGAATGTGTGTCCTGTCTGAATGTTACTTGTAGACTCCCTTAGGTTTTATGTTGATGAGAGGAGCTGATGAGTAAATGAAAATAATTTCAAGCAGAGAGTTTAAGAATTGAGAAAAGTAGGGTTCATTTTGTGAGAACTACTATTTGTAGTATTAAGATCTTAATGCTGTAGTAAATTTGTTGAAAATATGAGGGTTATGGGGAGAGAGCCAGTTGAAGAACTTCAGAATGTTTCTTTCTGCATGTGGTTAATTTTCATTTTTTGCTGGGGCCTCCATTATGAAATGTAAGCCACATAAAATACGCTTTACGTTCTGAAGTCTTTCATGGTATGGGTAATTGTACTTAAAATACCTAAATAGTTGGTTTATTTCATAAGCAAATGAGTTCTTACCTTTTTGTGTCCTCTCACCTACGTTTCTGGATGTCTGTAACAGATAATTAGGTAAAGCCTTAAACTGCAATATTATTACATCACAGGTACACTGGTGGCAAGGTTTAGAAATTTCCAGTCCGAGAAGCCTGTGATGATTTAAATTACATGGTTGCATTTTAAGCCAGACCTATGAAGTAATCTCACTTACAATAATAATTTCAAAACAAGCTTTTACGGTTTTAAGAGTGAGAGATTTTAACGTTATTAGCAACTCTGTAAAAGATACTAAGCGGAACTGGGTTGTCACAACAGAAATCATGATTAGGCACATGGTGGCACTTGGAACTGCTGTCTTCAGCCACTCATTTCTGCCCATCAGTTGCTTTTTCCCCTGTGCTGGGCATTGCTGGGCAGTGAACCAAAATGGGAGGCTTCTGCACCTGAGAATGACTTTTTAAACTAGATTATTTTTCAGCCAGATCAGTTCTCAGATTGTTTTGTGGCTGGACAGTTGTGCTAGGACAATGCTGGAGTGGCCTAAAGGCAGAAGTTTGTAGTACTGCTGGCAATGAAAATATAGAAAACATCTATGCAAATTCATAAGGCTGCTAAGAGTCAGTCCAGCCCTGCCTCCAGAGGATTCATGGTGACATAGGTTACGATTCCTAAACTTCTGTGTCACTAGCATATTTTTTAATCTCTTTCTGTATTCTTTCTGAGCACGTGTATCCTTTATGTATGTGACCAGTGACTGGAAAAGGGGGAGTTTAGCAGAAGTTTGTTTTTCTAAAAAACATTCCAAAGACTCCAAAGTAGTGTTAGTAGAATGACTAATTCAGTCTTTTTCTCTCATCTGCCCATACTTGGAATTTTTGCATTGGCATGCCCTTTCCCAGGTATATTACTTTCTTTCTTCTTACCTGTGTTATTTGTTAGAGGTATTTATTAGAGGTCTGTCTTTGCACGCTCACACTGTGCCCATCTTCTTTTACTTTGGCTCTCAGTGTTACAGTGCATCTCTTCTTGTCATTCTGACTTTTTCCCCCCCTTTTACTTGCATGTTAATTATTTCAGGTTGTTTTTTCTCCTTCGCAGTAACGCAGTTGTTCTGTCTTATTCCTCGGTAGCTCTCCTAGGCCTGAGAAAAGACGTAGTCTCCTCGGCTGTAGTCTGGTTTTGCACAGAGAATGCTTTTCTTGTATCCTCCTTATCAAGTGCATCCAGTAGCCTTCGTAAAAGATGGGACTGTGAATCACTTGAGGTAGTCCTGTATTTTAGCAGTATAGAGAAACTGAAGCATTGTACCTCCTCAGTTGCACTTGGGTTGATTTTTGCCTTCATCATTGTGACTACTTGTATTGTGGAGAAACTTGATTGGAATTGTATGAGTATTAATGCACTAGATAAAGTGAAATAATGTCAGTCTCTTCTTGTACTAACCTCTGTATGAAAGTTCAGCTTCTCAAGAATGCTGTGATACGGTTTTGCTCTGTTTTCTTTTTACTTCCACTGTTTGAATAGATGCTCTTCACCTTGATTTTGTTGTTTTTTCTTAAGTGAAATTGAAGTGGTCCTCTTGGGTTCATTTGCTAACCCTTTTTAAAAAAACCGTGAAACTAACAGCATTTTTAGTCCATAGTTTAAGTAAAATAAAGGTTGATGTAGTTACATTTAAGTTGTGGAGGGGGGGAGTTGTTAATTACCATGATGGTTTCAGATTATGCATAACATACAACACTTCAGTGCTTTACAGTGTTAAAATAAAGAACACTACCCTGAAGGTGCCACAGTGCTTCTACAGGGAAAAAAATTCCAAACTCCCATGAGTCTGAAAAATTTTGAAGAATTAGGGTATTTTCTCGCTAAGAAAAACAGTCATCACATGCATTTATTTAGGATGTTTCTGCCTGACTACAAGCATATTTAAAATCCTTGCTAACCCTGCCCCATGACAAGAGAAACTTAAGATTTCTTGGAGGAGCTGAAATTGCATCAATCATGAGTAATGTAGGAAATTAATTATAAGCCATTGCTGAGTGCTTTACTCTGTTTTAAAATTGTATATATATGTTTTGCTTTTGGATATATTTGTTCACATATGTTTAGAATAGATATTGTTAAAAAAAAAAAAAACACAACACCAAAAAAACCCCCCTACTACTAAAAAAACCTCATAGATTACAGCTTGGAGGTGGTGGTAGTTGTTGCGTTGTTACCAGATCTTAAAAGTGGACAGCGTATTTAGGTGCTTAAATATGGGTCTATGAGACTGAATGTAGGCACTTATTTAAAAATAAGACTAACCCAAGTTTTCAGGTTTACTTAGCTTAAATTTCACTGACTGTGTTGCTGATGTATGTGTTTGTACTCTGGCATGTTGCAGCAGCGTTATTTTTCATTGATTTCTGACAGTGTTCAGAATTCTCATGTGAATTATTCCTGTGTTAAAAGGGGCAGGTGTGCCAAGCAGAACTTGAGTATTAATGTTTTCATAACACAATTTGAATTTATCTAGGAAGGAGCTAATTTATTTTTATATATTAACTTATGAAAGTATTCCAGTGGATGAACTGATATTAAATACATATACAGGATGTCTGTGTGTGTTTAACTTCCTGATAAGCATGTGCGTACACACATATACAAAAAATTTCCTGCCAACTTCCATGTGCTACTAATAACTGGCTAAACTAGCTCACTAAAACCTGCTTCTATTGTACTGCTCATATAGTTCATATATGAACTACAGTTCTGTAGTCCAGGGTTGTAGATTTAACTTTTTGCATGTTGGGATTTTCGCCAAAGTGGCTAATTTCTCTCGCTTCTAATGCAATGATTTGTGACTTTCGTTTCTCATCTTTCCTGTCTGTCTGACTCTTATGTTTGTGCTTTCCACTTCACAGGCATGCAGTATGGTGGATATGTTAATAATCAAGCTAGCTCTGCACCAGCTCCCTTGTCATCAAGTTCAGATGATGAGGAAGAGGATGAGGAGGATGAGGAAGCAGGTTGGCTTTAGCTTTACACCAGTATCTTGTTCTCTTCCTACTCAAGTTTTGTTCCATATTTCCATCCCCTGAAACTTTTTTCCTTTAAGACAAAATGTCACTCTGACTCATCGTGTACCAAGTTAACTAGAAATTTCCCAGCTGTTTTTAGTGTAGTAAACAAAAAGGAGTTCAGTAGTGGTTAGCAAATGGTCTTTTTGTCATTTTAATATCAGATGGTTTATGTATCTAGCAAAGAAATATTCACAACTTGCAAGACTCCTGTATTTTTAGTATTTTGAGTTGCAGTAGGTTTTAAACTCTTAAGTGAAGATAGCTAGCTCTAGAACTCAGACTGATGATTTCTTATGTTAAGCAGCTACATGCTGTTTGTATTGTTACATTAAACAGTGTTTACAGTGTTTCTCATTTTACATATAGGGAACTCTTAAAATTAAGTTAGTAAAGTAAATATTGAAAGACAGTAAGTTGCTTTTTAAGACAGTAAATTAATCTGTGCTGCTTTTTTTCTCCTTCCAAGGTGTGTCTCTATAGTTAGGCACATAGGTTCAGTTTTAACCTGCTTGCTTTGTATAGAACTTAAAAAGTTTGTTTCCTTTTTTTTTAAGCAGCAGTTTATCCTGATTGGTCGAAATACTATATTCTTGGTTGCAAGGATTCTGCTTGTATTGTCAGAATGGCCTGGGTTTGCAAGTTTGATGTTTCTCACCATCTTAGTTTCTTGGATGGTAGTCCTTTTCTTCTAACTTAAAAGAAACGTCTTTACAATCTATATATGAGTGGTAAGAGTGTAAAAAGCTTTTTGAGATTAAACGTTAGACTTTCAGCCTTGTTGATAGATGGAAGTAATAGCACATACACCTTGTGCTGATATACTACAGCTATTTGTGTGTGTTGGCTTTGAGTATTAATTTGGCATAACAAACTTTTGTAACTTTTCCTGTAGGCTTATAATTCATATTGCAGCTAGACAGAAAAAAATCAGTGTCGTATAATTCTGATTTTTTAATAAAATAATCAAATTGTAAAGCTAGAATACTGTGAAAGTAGCTTAGTGCGCCCTTAATAATACCGTGAAGAATGAAGCAGAACAATGATGACATCCAGGGCATAATTAAGAACAGTATGATGGGTTCATGTTATCAATTTAAATAATATTGATTCAACTGTTATGTTGAATTATTAGGAGAACATTAGAAGAAAATAGTTGCTGCTGTTCTTTTTCCAAGGAGGAAGGCATTTTCAGCAGAAGACATTTGTCATTGTTCCAGCTAGAGAAGGACAATATTTGGAGGGTGCAGTAGTATCAATACAAGTGGTATTATTACCTCCACTCCAGGGGAGCACAAATATTAGGATACTTTGCATATTTTGTTGCAAATCCTTGCTATTTCAGATGATTGGTTCAGTTTCTTTACTTTCTTACCCTTTGTGTGATAACACATTTGATCTTTCAACAGGCTTGAGTATTAGTATTAAATTATGTATAGTAACTCTTGAATAACTATTCTTTCTAAAAGATACCAGGTTTTTTTCTAATGCTCTGAGTCTAATTAGACTTAACCAGCTAGAAAACAATTCTACTTCGGGATATAAAGTTTGCTTTGGCTGTTGTGATGCAGCTGCTGTGTGAACTCTGCTTTCTAAAGAGTAGGCTAAAAGAGCCAGAGGAGCATTTTGGTTTTATTGCAGCGCTACCTACTGAATTTTCTGCAGCTAATTATCATTGCCTAATCCAATGCCAAGTTTTCTGTCAAAGGATATGTCAGATTTTTTTATCAGTCGCAACCTTTGTCTCCTTGCTTTGTTCCTGAAACCTACCAGAAACAAAGTTTTCATACTCCCTGCCATCTTTCTCAAGTTTTGTACTTTGCAAAAGCCTGTAGCCTTTGAGCTATCATTGTATTTAAATTTATCTTATGCAAAAGAATGAAAGGGCACCCAGGTTCAATATGTAGGATACCTGATTAGTAAGCATCCTGTTTTATGCCCTGTCATGAGGAGTTTTCATACTCCCTACCATCTTTCTCAAGTTTTGTACTTTGCAAAAGCCTTTGAGCTATCATTGTATTTAAATTTATCTTATGCAAAAGAATGAAAGGGCACCCAGGTTCAATATGTAGGATACCTGATTAATAAGCATCCTGTTTTATGCCCTGTCACGAGGAGTTAATGTAAATCCTAAACAAATTCTGTAGACAGGTTTCTAGCTCAGGCGATGCCAGTGGTTTTATGAAAAATAGGTGTTGGACATCTGGTTGCTTGTGTTAGTGTAGCTTCTCAATTTTTTTGTCACTCTTACCAATTAGATCTTTAACTATGTTGCCAAAGAGTTCTTGAAAACTCTGAAAGCAAAAGTTACATTGATCAAATAATTACTTAACTATAAAAGCATGTTACAAGTATTGCTTTTGTCTAAGCAGTGTTTTCTAATATTCTTTATGCTTTTTTTATGTCTTCCTAATATATTCTTTCATCTGGTGCCTATTATACTAAAGTAAACTTTGACAGATGTAGCTTAATTTAAGCATAGAAAAACTCTTGTTTAATTTTGTGGAAGTTCTTGTGTGTTTTAATGATAGAGAACCTGTAAGATTTCCATGACACATGTGACCAGCTTAGAGTTTGAAGCTACTTTTGGTCTGCAGGAAACTGTACAACTCATTGGTTTTGAGTCAACTATTTGTTTGCCAGTGGAGAGTAAACAGGACACATCATAATTCTTGTAGACAGTGGGACTCTGACATTTCTCAAGAATATGTTACAAAATTTGAAAGTTCTTTAGAAGCAAAGACCTTAAGTGGAAGGTATTCAGTAAGTATATGAGATACTCAGTAATGGGATTTGCTTTCTTATTTTAAGTTAAAGACCTTTTTTGTGTTTCAAAATATCTGAGATTATGTTTTCTGACTAGAACTTTTCTGTATGTCAGAAATGATGCATAAATATTTTTTTTTGTAGTGGAAGTATGACTAAGTTGCATTATTTTTACTTACAGGATGATTTTAAAGTACATTCTTTCATATATTTGTCAAACTAGTTGCTCTTTTCCAGCAGACCTTGGGAAGTATATATTTCTTTGCAACTGCATCATTAATATCTTCCTGGTGAAAAGAGCAAACTAATTTTATATGGAATTTTATTACAGATGGATGTAATTTTATAAATACAATTTACTGTGGGGGGGGGGAAACTCTGCAAAGAGTGACATAGTGGTTAAATCAGAAAGCTTGAACCTTGTCTTACACATTCACAACTGCTTATATCCTCTTGGTATTTCTTTGAAATACAGAATTAACTTCTGGTCAGACAAGAAAAACTTCTTGAAAATTCTGAATCTTGATCTTCTTGACCTAATAAAAGTATATTTTGGCTTTCCTGTTGTAGGACTTACCAAACTTCTAAAAGCTGTTCTCCTCCTTGGGTAACAAAATAATGAATCCTGTTTCCTTCAGTTTCTAGAACAGGAAGAAAGGCAAAATTTGGTAGGAGAAGAAATCAGGTGGTTATGTTCTGTTATAAACTTCAGGAAGAAAAAGGGAAATTTACAACAATCTGAAAGCTAACATTGTATGAGTTTCACAGTGTTTATATACTTTTTAAAATAAAATTATTCTTAGTGCTGTGGGTTTTGGAATAGTTTTTCTAATTCTTAGCTGAATGCTTTAAAGGCAAAATGATCAAAAATAAATCTATATAGTCATGATGTTGCCATGGTATTAATGTGTTCCAAATGTCAGTGGTGTTATATTTCCATATGCAGGAGTCTCTTTACTTGGAAATCTCAATTGAAGGGGGATCAAATCTAAATGTGTCACTACTTAAGTTTTTCCTTGAAATTCTTTCAGCCTCACAATGGGATGTGTGGTCATAGTTGACCCTTCTGAGTAGAACAGTATCAGTGAATCTCTTTTGAGTCTGTTCTGCCGCAGAAGTTAGAGAGAGATATATATGTACATACACATACATGATTGTCTTTATTGAATTCTCAAAGGTACTCTTTCCTCTCACTTCATGGTTTGGGGTGTTTTAAGGAGCAGCAGAAGAGATTTAATCTCCTTGGCCCTTTTTCTCTGAAAATGTGTGTGAAATGGCACTGGAAGAAATGTTTTTAAATATATTTTTGCTTCCAGTGTTTTACAGTAAGATATTCAAGATATAGGGTGAACTAAAAATGATGAAGCATTAAGAGTCTCTTCAGTACTAACAACTGATTATGTGTGTGTCCATGTGCTTTGGTACTTCTGGCTAGTTAACTTCTGTTACTTACTTTTACATAGTTACTTATTACAGTTTTTGTACTTTTGGTACAGCCAAAAGTAACTGTTCATTCTGACTGAAGCTGAGACCACTTGTCCATGTTCAATGGAAAATAGAAGCTTTACATTGAAAACAAAAAAACCTCTGAATTACAACAGCACAGAAAGGAGGAAAGAATTAAATACTTGTCAGTTTTGCTTGAAGGTGGAGATGGTGCATAATCACTATGAAGAACACTGTTGTTTGCAGTTACGAAGGAAGTCACAATAGAGACTATTTAAAAATTGTATGTAGCTTCAGTTGATGTAGTCTAGACAGAACTTTTAGTTTAATAGAAAAATACTTCTTCTGTTTCAAGAAGCAACTTTTTTCATTGTTTTTGTCCTTTTCCCATTGATATCTCTTGCTATTTGTCGGGCATGTGCTGCTTTATTTGTTTTTTAATATCATGTTGATTGTTTCTCTCTTCCTTCCTCTCCTCTGCAGTGGTAATAGCTTTGAAGTAGTAGGGCTGAACTGGTGGTTTTTCACAGGATCTTTCTTGACAGTTTCTTAAGAAAGTTTTTAGAAAAAATTCTTAGTCTCTCTATTTCTCAAAAATTTGCCATTCCTAAAGCACCTAACTTTAATATTCCTTCCCCAGCAATTGATAGTTCCTCTACTACAAGTAGTGCCTCTCCTGTTCTGAACAATTATGATGCCCTGGAAGGAGGTGGCTATCCAGGTAAGCAGTTTATTACATGGTAATTATGAATTGTTTGTTTAAAGACTTAAATTTCTACTGTTTATGATTTTTTTTTTAACCTATTTCTGGTGTGTTTATTGTTAATTAAGAAGTAGGTGAAAGCAAATGTCTATGAAAGGAGTGGGTGCAATCATTAGAGAGAACATACCTTGCTTTTTTAATCACTTTTCATCGTTCTAACACTGAAGTTGGAGTAACCATTTAATAAAGTTTCCCTGTATTGTAAGTCATACTTCCCATTGTAATATTGAGGGTAGTGCTGAAAGTATGCTCTTAGTGAAAGCAGGCATCTTTTTCTAGGTTATACTATATACCTGATTGTGTTGACATTAGTAGCCCATACTAGTTGATACGCCACTGAAGTTTTGAGACAAGTGGTATCAGCTTGCAGAGACGCTTGGATCAGGTTATTTTCTTCTATTTTTCATCATTTAAAGAAAATGGCTGCTGTTTTGCTCTTTTTTTATCTGTAAAAATACCAGGAGTGTCAGGTTTGTTCTAAATGAACCTACTAGCAAACTACCTCAGTCTTGAAATTGGTAGAGCTGTCATATTGAGAGCAAGTGAAAAAGATGCTGTTCAATGTAGGTATGTTAGCCAGTATTTTAAATGATAATTGGATTAATTTGGGGGGCCTCTCCCTCTGGCTTTTTTGTATTGCTCTGGCCTCTGAGACTTACAGTAGTTTGCTTAGTTTAACGGATTCCTGTGTAAAGAGCAATCTCTGTCAAGTCAAAAGCTGATACTGCTATCCACGTAGGGTCTAGCTTATGCAACAAGGGGTAGCAGAGGTATGGCTGCAGGGTTATGAATTCTGATTTCTCAGCTAATAACTAACCATTTTGGTTCTGCTGAAGGCATATTCCAAAAATAACTTGTTACTTCGGTTTTCCTCCTGAAACTTAGCCCATGTTTATAAACATCTCTAAAGAGTAGTTTCATCTCTTTAGAACTGTTAAGTTTTCTATGAATTTAGGTCTTTGTGTTACTTTCAGTTTGGCCTTCAAAAATAGTGGGACTAAACTGTGCTGCAGGTATATACAGAAGCAACGAGTATTACTTCAAGAAAAGCTCTGTGTCTACATTTAGAGAATAGTTCTGTCACCTTAGCCTTATGTTTTAACAGTATTCCTAAGCGATAGGGGAGAGACTAAGCATGAATGGTCTCTTCTGTGGTTTACGTCAAGTACAGATCTTGGAATAAAATGTTGTTCTAAGGTTGGGTTTTTGTCATTCAGTTGAAATACTTTTTTTTTTTCTAAGTTGCACGGGTAAAATAGCATTTTGCTAGTAGTTACATAAGTCTGTAGTCTTCTTCCCATGTATATATCCCCTTTGCAGTAATCTGCCTAGCTAATTTATTTGGTCAGTGCAGATACACAACCTGATGGATAATGGAAAAACTTAAATGGAAGTGTTGTTTTAAGTATTTAGGAGTTTACATTTAAAATAAGAAAGAAATAGTAAGTGTATTCAATACCTGTGGGATTTCTTTTGTCCTTCCAGAGACTCGTTCTGTGACCAGCAGTCCAGTTCCTGCTCCATCAGTCCCTCAAACATCAAAAGCTTCTAAGCCCTTTGGTTATGGATATCCAACACTGCAGCCTGGCTACCAAAATGCAGCACCACCTACTCCTGTGCAGCCCAGTAATCCAGGACACCATCCTGGGTTTCAGCACTATCCACAGGTTTGTATTTTTAATTTAAAAGTAACATGGCAACAGTCTTTTCTGCATTATGTATTTCTTTTTTTACATATTTTCATCTTTTATTTTTATAATTTCTGAGACAAATGTTAAGTATGATATTGATGTCATAGCTCTGGATCTTAACTTCTTACTAGAAAGCTTTTGGATTAAAATTTTAAGTGTATCTCCAAATAAGCTTAACAAGTTTGCTTCATCAGTTATTAGCAGCATTCACAGTTTTAAGGTTTGGTGTTTCAAAGAGCTGTACTTCATTGATAGGAAAACATGCAGAAGCATAATGAAGTACTTGATCAGCAAATGTAAGTTGATTAGAGCACTGCTATGGGCTGTGATCTCAAGCATTATGTTGCCTTATGAGCAAAGCATGGCATAAGGTCCAAATGAAAGAGCTCTGTAAAGCCTCTGCTGGGTGTGTGGTAGAGCAGGTTGCCTCCTGCATCTGCTCTGTCTTCCTGGTAAAGAGAGCATCAAACACCCAAGAAGTTGTATACAATCACCTGGCTCCCAATGCGCATGGGAGTCACCCAAGAGCAGTGAAATCTGAAGAAGAGGCAGACACTGAGGCAAAATACAAATGCTGAAGCAGTGCAGAGAAGTGTATGTGAGAAGGGGTGTAGAAAATGAAACATACTGATTGACAAATCCCACTCTCTGAAATAAGGCCTAGCTGGCAAATGAATTGAAGCTGCTGTTGGAGGTGGTCAGAATTTCTTACTGAACTGAATGTAGTACCATAAGTTAGTATATAATATCCAGGAATGCTTTAACTGGTATGGAGGTAATGTAAAATGTTACCTGGAGGAAATGTTATTTTTTTATTTATTTATTAAATCTTTTTTGAAAGACTTCCTCTTCACTATAATATGAGATGGAGTTAGGCTTTTTTCAGGAGTACAGTAAAAGAACAAAATCCAACAACTACAAGTTGTAGCAAGTGAAATTCCAGTTGAACATAGGAGAAAATTCTTCAGAATTGGAATGGGGAAGCACTAGAACAGACGATGTTACAAAATTGTCAATCCTTAGCTATTTTCAAGACTCAGCTGGACAAAGCTATGAGCAACCTGATCTAATTTTGATGTTAGCTTTGCTTGAGCAAAGGGTTGGACTGCCAGACCTCGAAGGTGCCTTCCAGCCAAACTTTTTCTCCTCTTGTATGGCATTTTATTTTAATTTAAAAATAAATATATGAAAAGTTTCTTTAACATGGAAAAGTTACATTGTAACATCTTCAAAGAGGGAAAAGAATTGTTACCCTTGCTAGTAACTTCTCTTATGCCTGGAAATCTTGAAGGATTGTGTGTGACTTCAAATGTTCATTTCTATTATGAATTTCAGTTTTGTCCAATGATACATATTTGGAAGGTACGTCACATTTGTCTTAGAATTTTTAGATTTCTACCACACAACTCTTCTTGTTTGTTTGGGTTTGTTACTGACTGCTGCTGTATCTTTTTTTTAACACCTCTCTGGAAGAATTGAAATTACAAGATTAAGGTGGTGGTTTAAACATGATTGTGTGTTTACCCATTTGCAATGCTCTTTTTTCAGCAATATCCAGGTGTGAACCAGCTAACCTCTTCCATAGGGGGGTTAAGTCTACAGCATTCTCAGCAACCAGAAAGTTTGAGACCCGTAAACCTTACACAAGATAGAAATATTTTGCCTGTATCTTCAGTTCCAGCACCTGTGCCTAACTTGAATTCTGATCTTAGGAAACTAAACTGCAGTCCAGAGTAAGTGTACTGTGTCTAGAACAGCATCTTACATTATTTAAAGCGTCAAAAAATGTGTAAACCGACTCCTGATTTTAAATCTGTGTGATGAGCTAATATAATCTCTTTCACTTGAAAATAAGTTTATCCTCTACGCCCTTATACAAATGTTGAAACTGTCCTGCCATCAAAATACATTATATGCAGTGAGTGTAGCTCGCTTATTAAAACATGAAGAAACCTGCTTCATCCTTGCCTTGTTTCATGCATCTAAAAAAATCTTTTAATAAACACCTTAATGTTATGCAGTACGTTTCATAGAATATTTTTGTAATATTGCATAGAATATTTTCCAGAAAATTACGATGATAATGTCTAAATACACTGAATAAACTGTGAGTATATTTTACTGTGGTAATCCTGCAATTATGATATATCCTTTCACCTCTAACATTAAGTAGTAGTATATACTATCCCACGTCAGGTTCAGCTAGGTACAAGGGAAACTGCTGTCCCCCAAAGATCTTACTCTAATTCCAAAATAAAATTTAGACATTGCCCCAAACTAACTCAGCTTACTGCCCTAGTGACAATGCATGATCCCACCAGAAAACAGGAATAAGAAAACTGGGGATCTCAAAATCATTTGTAGGTGGGGAACACTTTGGACAGCGCTATTTGTACATAGGGATTTTTCAGTGCCCTTTAGTGTTAAGTCCATCCTCCACTTCACATACACAAAAGAAAAGATTATTATTTTTTTTTACTCTCCCAGTATTTGAGATCTACTATTTTCTTATATTTTCCACTATTTTTTATATAAATATTACTTTCTGAGAACCAGTGAATACTATATTCCTTCTTCAGTTCCTTCACCTCAAAAATCTTTATAATGAATAAAAAAAAATGTCACTTTACATAGAGCGTTGTACCAAAAACAGTTTTATCTCTTTATTGCAAGTGGTTTTGGTATACTTGCATTGCTGAACTACTAAATTGGGGGGCAGGAAAGTGTTTGTTTCTTTGTTTCTTTAGGAAGCTTTTTTTAATCTCTTTGGTGCATTCATTTTGTTTATTAAATCAGCTTTGTAAAACAGGATTTCTTAAATTTCAAAATTCTTCAAAATCAGATGTTAACACAATGTTTTTAACTTCTTTTAAAATTTCATATTCAACATAGTATTTTTATTTCCTTTCAGCTCATTTCGATGTACATTGACAAATATTCCACAGACACAGGCTTTGTTAAACAAAGCTAAGCTTCCTTTGGGTTTGTTGCTACATCCTTTCAGAGACCTAACGGTAAAGTAGCTTTCTTTTTTTTTTATTAGTATTTATATTTAATATAGGCATTTGTCGTACTTTTGTTCAAACAATAAAATATAATGAACTATAAGTCCTAAATTTAACAGAAGTAGCAAAGAATTGTTTGGGTCTTAGAGAGGAGGAAGGGAAAAAGCCTTGAAGTTGCTGCTGCTTTGAAATTCATAAGGGAAATAGCTTTGGACAAGTCCTTCAAAATTTTTTCCATACTGTGTGAAATGTTTGCTTGCCTGTGGTTCTCTGAAGCTGTAAATTACTATTCTGTGTGTTTGGCTCAGAACTGGCAGATACCTCTCTTGAAAAGAGGTGCTCTTGTTGTATGTTTTACTGGCATGATAAATTCTGTCAATAGAAGATAAGCACAATGTAAGATTGGAGTTCATAACTTAAGCAACTCCTCTCCATCTAACTTATTCACGTCTTCACATAAATACAATTAACTCTGATATGACTTATTTTCGTATAATATGTGTTCTTTGTGTAAGGTTTGCTGTCTGTCATATTTAGTTACCCAAAGTTGTCCTGTCTTTCATAATTCCTTTTACCATAGTAGTTCTGTTATTGTAACTGTAATTTGAAGTAATTTCATGAAAAATCTTATTACATCTTTGATTTGCGAGATTGGATTAAGACAATGATTAAATGTTATTCTGATTTTCAGTGGGAGGATGTTTTTAATAAGCACCATAATTACTCTGTGTGAAAATGAGCTAAAAAGATATAAGGAAAGATAAGAGTATCTAGTCTTATGAAGCTTTTATGCACTGTACTGCACAGTAATGTTTTCCATTAAATGTATTATGTACCTTTGTTATGGCTTACCATTGTTTCTTTTTAGCAATTACCAGTAATAACATCAAGCACAATAGTGAGATGCAGATCCTGCAGGACGTATATCAACCCTTTTGTTTCTTTCATTGATCAAAGGAGGTGGAAATGCAATCTGTGCTATAGAGTTAATGATGGTAAGTTTCTGCAGCAGGAGATGCTTGCATTTATAGAATCTCTTTCGAGTATTTGCATCACATCAGTCCATGGGATACTTTAGATTAAAATGTGGATTAAAATGGCAGTGTTCTTAGGATGTTTGTTAAAATGTCTGGATCGTAAGTCAAATGTGCTGTGCATTTTGTGATGCAAGAGGTTGTTTTGTGATTTTCTGGGAGATGAAGAAAATGTGATCATATTATCCTGATTACTTGTATATTGAAATCAACTTACTCCACTGATTGCTGTTGCAATATGCAAATGAAAACATGGTGACAGCTAATACTGTCTGTAATCTAGGCCAGAGGTTATGAGGAACAATACAGATTGAAGCTTGTTGTGAAATGCTCTATTTGCATTGGTGTTTTAAAGTTGGGGATATATTGCTGTTTTAAATAAACCTCTTGTTTTCAGTTATTTAACTTTGATGTTACTTGGGATACTTGAAATGTTCCTTTGTTTTATGTAGCCTTACTCTGAATTTTTTTCTGTTGTTAGTGATAATTGAAATATGTCTGCATTAGTTTGCTTGTAGCTGCCGTAAGGGTTTTCATTTGTTGACAAATATATAAACTCTTTTGTGGGGGAAATTTTTTTTTTTTCTAGTTCCTGAAGAATTTATGTATAATCCTCTGACACGATCTTATGGAGAGCCTCACAAACGGCCAGAGGTCCAAAATTCTACAGTGGAATTCATTGCTTCGTCAGATTATATGGTAAAAAAAGTTTTCGTGGTAACTTCAATAGCAATTGCACGTTAATATAAATGTGTTTGAAATTAATGTTGCATATTACTCCAGTGGTGTGATTTAATTTTCCTGTGAAGGTCCTCTTAACACCAAAGAACAATTAAAATTCCTATTTATTTTGAGTTTTGGCAAATGTAGATATTCAGAGGCTTTTCAGTTAAAGGCAATTGTAATGTGTGTAGTCCAGTGCAGTTTCATGTGGCATAGTCTGGTTTGAGTCCGATGCAATGTGGTTTCTGGGTTTCTCCTTCATTTTGAAAAGGTTTTGAAAGACCAGTAGTGTAATAACAAGAGAATTAAATTGGGTTGAAATATTTAGTTAGTAATTGTGACAGAAACAATGCTAACTAGGAGTGAACCTGCAGTTGCTGTGGTAGTAGTCTTGTCTCCAAGAAAGATACACAAGGCCTGGGAGAAGGCCCTGTTCATAATTGCATTATTAACAACAGCAAAAATAAATTGTTCTCTTGTCTTTGAATTGAAACACCGTGGCCAAGACATTTGGCAATAAATAAATACAGCTTGTTATATGGTTGGGAAGAGGATGTAGGTAGAATATTTTAACCCCATTTAATGGATCACGTTGTTCACATACTGAAAAAACAACGTTTTGAAGAGTGAATTCCATATCTGGCATCAGTCATGTTTGAGCTGACTGAAGGGGAGAATAAAATACCCAATTTCTGTTCTGAAGCATAACACTGTATGCTTACTACAAATGGGAATTATTAACCCCTGGGAATTGTGGTCAAGTCTATCTGCATGACTCTTGGTAAATCAGTTTTATTGCATAATGTATACCTTGCATTTTTCTAAGTATTCCCTTTTTCAGCTTCCCTTTTTAATGACTAATCATCTTTAACATTCCTTTAAATATGTTTTTTGAACTTTTTTTTTTTTTTTTTTTTTTACTTTGTAGCTTCGTCCTCCTCAGCCTGCGGTATATTTATTTGTTCTAGATGTGTCTCATAATGCAGTGGAGGCTGGATATTTGACAATAGTCTGCCAGTCGTTGCTGGAAAACCTAGACAAGTAAGAACATAAATAACCTTTTCAAATTATCTAACGTGTTACTATGAACAGTACTAACCTACAGTTTTGCAGAAAACTTGCATATAGCGTTTAAACATTCTGTCCCTAAAGGGGGACAGTTCTGTTGCCTGAGATTCTGAAATGTGACTTACATGTCTAAAAAACAAGGCAAACCAAAAAAACCAAACCACCAACCAAGCAAAAAAACCAAATCCCCCACAAAAACACCTATTGAAGCAATTTACATGATGAGAGCTATCTTCCCTGCATATGATTATAGCGGTGGATCTGCAAATAATTTACTTAATTATCTGCAAAGAATATTTATCTGTAACTTGGAACAATGTGTCAACTGTACAAACATCTGTAAACTGTGGTCTTCCCTGCTGCCTAGACCAACAAAACTAACTAAATTACAGTGATTAAATTGGCTGGTTCTTGCACTAAAACGGCCAAGGTGCTGCATACTGGAATGTGTAACCACTAGTGTGAGACTGCCTAGGTGAATTGTGTTGTCAGTTGGGGTTTTTTTTTAGATCACAGTTACCTAGATCTACCTGTGCCACTTTCTGTCTGTTCTCATTTTTGTACTGGAACAGCATGTATGGGATTGTTGGTCCCATGTGCTTTTTGAGGGAGGGTTAATAAACTTTACTGTGTTCATGTCTTCTGAAAACTAATTTGCATCCTGTGGAGGCCTCGCTCTGAAAATTGTTTTCTACAAGTTTTTCTTAGGAAGTTTGATTTTAATTTCTGACAAAGACATCAACATGTACAACAAAATTCTTCACTTACATTTATTGGTTTAGTCTTTCTTTGTTCAGATCTTTACAGATATTTTGTCAACAGATTCTCAGAAATATGCTAAATTCCTATAGGAAGATTCATAAAATCTCCTGCGAAGTCTATAGGAAAATCAGTACAACGAGTTAATTTATATACCCAGATGGTAAAACCAGTATTTGCCTCTTGCTTTTGTTCACAGTCAGGGTTTTCAGCACTTGCTAATGTTTTATATTTTTTTTGACCAATCCTGTTTAGTTTTTCTTTTTGTAATTTTAATACCATACATAGGAATATTGTCCACATGAGAAACAAGAATGTTGCATTGTAGAGAAATTGATTTTGGTTTAGAGCTGTAAGTATTTTGTAACTACATTAGTAAATGGGGTTTTTGAATTATGAAAGAACAGAACGCGCTATTTTCTGTTGGAGAACTGAGAAGGCTACCTTCTTTCATGTGTCAGCGTAATGTTTAAATGAACCTAGTAAGTTCTCTCTTGGAACAAAACATCATTATATTAGTGCTTATCCATATTCTATCATTATCTCAGCTTTTCAGAAAGTGCTGAAAAAATATTGCTTGTATTCATGTTTCAGATCTCCTTTCTTTTGTTCTCCCTTCGCCCCTGTATACAATGAACTTAGTTTCTGCTAACATCAGCAGGAGCTGTGTGTATGTATGTGTCTTGAGAGAGAAATTTAGGGCTTAATAGTTTGTTTTTTAATGCTTCAGGCTGCCTGGAGACTCGAGAACAAGAATAGGGTTCATAACGTTTGACAGCACTGTTCAGTTTTACAACTTACAAGAAGGTTTATCTCAGCCTCAGATGCTGATTGTCTCAGATATTGATGGTAAGTAAAAAGAAAACTAAAACTAAATTTTTGAGAAGCTACTTTTTTCCCAGAGGAAAGATCAGAATCTCTCAAATATTGTGGTATTAGGTCAATTTTATTGAATGTATAGGGAATATATATTTGAAAAATAATCTGTACACTAACTACAGAGCAGGTGGTGTTTAAAAAGTGAAATTCAAATGTTAATTTGGCTTTGAATAAAACAAGTTTTGTATAGACTGTGCTGTTCTCTCTAACATGTATCGGAAAAGTAGACTATTTCATTGTATGTGTAGCAGTGAAATGTTTTGTTCTATTTTAATGTTATTTTTTCTTTAATAAAATGCTTTTTTCCATTCTCCCTACAGATATTTTCCTGCCTACACCAGATAGTTTACTTGTAAATCTCCATGAAAGCAAAGAGGTATGATTGCTCAAAATATGTCACAAAATTTAAGGAGTTAAATACTCAAAATGAGAGATTCCTTCTAAACTTTGAATTCCAACCTATCTTCATAATATGTAATTCCAATGCTACTTTTTAATTATAGAAGTATTACATGTTGTTTGTTTGTTTGCACCATAGTTTTTAAAATTACAACTTTGTTTTCCTTAGTGTGTTGAAACTAAGCTGAAATATTTGTTACTTGATTTTTCCACTTCAGTTATGGCAATCCCATTTTTTTTAGAAGTAGCAGAAAATCTCAAGCTTGCAAAATCTCATGAACACCTTTCAATCTATTCTGCAGCTGATAAAAGATCTATTGAATGCATTACCAAATATGTTCACCAATACAAGAGAAACACACAGTGCGTTGGGCCCTGCTCTTCAGGCTGCGTTTAAACTGATGTCTCCAACGGGTGGCCGGATATCTGTCTTTCAAACTCAGTTACCATCTCTGGGAGCAGGGCTTTTACATTCCAGAGAAGACCCCAATCAAAGGTCAAGCACAAAGGTACAACAACTTCCTTGAATATTCATCTCATGAGACTAGGGAGTGGCTGTGTCTTTCTGACTTGCATAGTTCTGCAGATCAATTCTTGGGTTTTTTTTATAGCAATTCAGTAAATTGTAATTATTTAAAGTCTGTGTTTGTGCGTTTAAGATCACTAGTTTATGCGCGTGTGTGTGTGGAATTACTTGTTTCAAAGTGCACGAGCTGTCTTTTGGGCCTTTGGTCCATAGCTTTTCTTGGCAAGCAAAAGAAGCTGCAAATATCTCCTGAGTTGACAGCAACCTGGGTTTTGAACTAAAGCATGGATATGTTATTGTAGACCTAAACCATGATTTCTTATTTTTATGGCCTTGTAGTGTCCTGTATCCAGTGTTACATAGTTACATGAATGTTTATTTGTATGAGAACATAAACTTGCTCGAAAGTAGGATCATAAATGTTTGTAAATACAAACTAAAATAACATGGAGCATAAGGAAAGTCATTTCTCTAGGTGGACATGCCTATAAATTATTGCTTAAAGGAAACTTCCTTATGACACTTTGCTACTGAATAATATGTCTTTTGTTTCATGAAGTCTTAAGAGAGCATGATTGTTGTCTTAACTGTTTCCTGTATAATTTATTCACCAAAGGTGGTCCAGCATCTCGGTCCAGCAACAGATTTTTATAAGAAGTTGGCACTGGACTGCTCAGGCCAGCAGACTGCTGTGGATTTATTTCTCTTAAGTTCACAATATTCTGATCTAGCTTCTCTTGGTAAGGAGTACCTAAATGTGTGCTTTCGCTCTTTCCATACTGTTACCTGTCTTTGGAAGCACGGGCTACTTAAGGAATTTTTAAATCACGAAGACCTTTTTGTACTTTTGTAAATGCAGCTAATGCTGTAAGGAATTAACTCTGAAGTTGATAGCAGTAAAGAACAGGAGTATTGGATTGATGGTATCAGACAATTTATTCTGGGATTTCAGTTTTAAACAAGAAGGTGCTACTCTCCTGCTCAAGAACAGGAAACAGCTAGATGGCAAGGAGTTAATCAAGCTTAATCTTAGGGGTAGAACAGAGTTCTCATCTTTCAGTATTGAACCAAGATTTGTGTCTCTGCACGCACTTGGTTTTGCCTCTGCACCTTTAAATATTTCTGCATGCACTTCTGTCTTAGCTGCCAAAGGTAGCATGCTTATTGAAGTAAGTGTATAGTTAGATAATTGCGTATTGGGGTGACTCATCGCTGTCTTGAGTGGCCTGAGCATGGACCAGTTACTGTCTTACAGATGTGGGTCATATCAAGAAAAAGATGAACATAGATGTGACTTGCAGAAGATTGGGTGCAATTTTTGTGTCTTGACGTCATGTTACAGTTTTACCTCTTAACCATATCTTTTCCTCCTTCACAGCTTGCATGTCCAAGTATTCTGCTGGATGCATCTATTACTATCCATCTTTCCACCACAGCCATAATCCTGCTCAGGCAGAAAAGTTGCAAAAAGACCTTAAAAGATACCTTACAAGGAAGATTGGATTTGAAGCAGTTATGCGCATAAGGTGTACAAAAGGTAAGTTTTAAATACTGATATATATGGAAAAGTTGGTGTAAGCATATTACCTATAATTTTGAATGTGCTTAGTCTTTAGCAACAGTATATTTCAGGTTATTTCTCTTCCACTGAAGAGTAAGGTAGTTGCCTTCTTTATGTGTTACATTAGCTTTTCCCATTTTTTTGTTTTTTTTTTTTTTTTACTTAAGATGGCACCATCTCACTTCAACTGAGTTGACATGTAGTGTAAGGGCATCATTCAGTTTGGAGTGTTAAGAATTGGAACATGAACTCTACAGGATCATGCTGAAACGTCTAATGATTCACGTAATTGATTCTATGTGATAGTTAGAATAAGTATTTTTACTGTTTTCTTAAACATAGCTTGATGGCTGTGAGTTTTAATTATTGATAGGTTTTCATGCTGTTTTAACCTCGCTCTGATTTATTTAATCTGCTTCTAGGTCTTTCAATACACACTTTCCATGGTAACTTTTTTGTACGATCTACTGATTTATTGTCCCTTGCCAATGTCAATCCTGATGCTGGATTTGCAGTACAAATGTCCATTGAGGAAAGTCTGACTGACACATCTTTAGTTTGTTTTCAAACAGCTCTTTTGTATACTTCCAGCAAAGGTAAGTAAATTCAAATGGATTGACCACTGGCCTTTTTCTTTTTCTAACATGGTGTTTGTATAGTTAGTTCCACAGCCTTTTGTTGTTCTCTGTACCCTAAGAGAATCTTGTCAAAGCTAGTGAGACTACTTGGCAGTTAATCACATAATGTAAATCTTTATAAACTCTGTTTTGATGGGAAAATGTAGTTTATATTCATCTTGCATAAAGCTGATTCAGCAAGATTCCTTTACTTAAAAGGCATGTTGTGGTTATAAGCAATAATCTGTTTGGCACACACTTTGTCCAAAATCCCAGACCTGTGATGGATTGGAGCAAGTTGCTAGTATGTTGGGTGGGCATAAAGAATAGCAGTCACTTTCTGTTGTGGATAATGCCAAAAAATTTTGGGGTGGCCATCAATGTACTTCGTTTGTACCATCAAGACACTTATTGTGGGTGTTACAAGCTAGTTTGTGTTATGAACCTGTGCTGATTTTTAAGTTGAATGGTTTAGAGCACTGCAGAATTTGAACAGGTCAAGAGACAGGAGTGGGAGAGTGTTACAGCTATTTCCTGACTAGCACATTTTTATGAAACAAGTGCATTGTGGGTGAGAGGAGATACGCTGTAATGACTGAACTTGTATACCTCTACCAGGAGATATTGCGTAATGATTTCTACTTATTTTTATTAGGTGAACGTCGAATTCGAGTGCACACACTTTGCTTGCCTGTAGTAAGTTCACTGGCTGATGTATATGCAGGAGCAGATGTACAAGCAGTTGTATGCCTCTTAGCAAACATGGGTGAGTACAGACCAGGAAGATTCAAATATCCTTTTGTATGTTCTTAATTTTGCTAGCTGTTTAAATGAGGCAGTGAATGGAGCCTGGGTATTGTAGTAAAAGGTTGGGAGTGGAGCACACTGAATGAAGCCTGAGAATACAAAAGATGACAAAATCGAAGTTACACCTAAACCATTAACAGAAATATTCCTAGTCTGAATACTTCGTTGACTTTAATCTTTTAAAGGGAACTTCTTATATTGTTCTCTAGAGTTTATTAAAGGGCAAAGAACCATAACACACTTTGATCAAAACTCTTATTTTTTTTGTCATGGTTGTTACCTTGAAAGTTTAGCATTCTAGGATTACTTAAGAAGCTTCTAGGATTACATAAGAAGCAGAGTGATTCTGTTTAGTCAGTTGCTGGAGACTAAAAGGCAAGTTCTGACAACAGCGTATCCAAGATACGCGTTAGTTTTCTGTGCTTTTATCCTCTCATTACTGGGTTGAGGATTCTTGCTTATCCCCTTCTTGTGGGTTGTATGTAGCTGTTTCATAGACTGCTCTCTGCCATTGAATGTGTACGGCTCTGTGCAGCATTTTAGTGTGTGTTGCATTGTATATTAATAGTTGAATAAATTAGAAATAAATAGTATGTCTGTATCTCATCCTATATGTGCATTCAGTCCAGCAGGTGGCTTCCTCCAACCAAAGGATTTGCAGCCCTTTCTCAGCAGAGAAAGATGAAGCTTCATTTACACTAACCATATTTATGCCACTGAAATAATGGGAGAAATTTCTTGGGGCAGTGGTGTGTGTGAAAAATAATTGCTGCAAATATTATCTTGGAGATAGGACAGCAGAGTTTCATCAATAGCTAAGCTATTTGCATAAGGTTAAAAAGATTTATATTTAGTCTCAAGTACATACCATGGCTTTAAACAATTTTTTAAATACTCCAGCAGTAGGAACTAGGGAGCGGAGATCAGCCACGCTGTATTTCTTAAGCATTGGAAAAGTTAAGTTTCTGTATGGGCAGTCATTTTATTTACTCCTAAAAAAAAGTTGGAACCACAGGTGGTGTTTTGGTGGAGTTTTTGTTTTGTTTTTTTGGTTTGGGTTGGGGTTTTGGTGGTGTGTTTTTTTAAATCTTAAAGTATCACCCAAAAGCACAACTAGTATTTTCAACTTAAGGAAACGAGGGAGGCTAACTCTAGTAACTTCTTGTATCCTTCTAACCCAACAGCTGTGGATCGCTCAGTTTCATCTAGTCTTTCGGATGCAAGAGATGCCTTAGTTAATGCTGTGGTAGACTCCTTGGCAGCATACATGTCAACTGCCTCAAATCTACAGCAGTCCATGCTGGTAGCACCAAATTCCCTCAAGCTGTTTCCACTGTATATTTTGGCCCTTCTCAAACAGGTATGTATAATCTAGTGAATTAATGTTTAATTCATTGTTCCGTATGAGGAATTCTTCAGCTCTAGGTCAAGCAGTGTCTGCACTGCTCTGAAATTATGAAAATTGGGTTATCCTCTTCGAGCTTACAGGACTTTCACGTAAAAGATCACTATGTTAGCTTATTTTAAATGATTAGTGCCTGGATGGTTTATTGGTTTACTTGATTTCAAATTTTTTATATTTTGTCTTACTTGGTTTTACAATGAAAATAAATAAATAAATATATTTTTTAAAATTACATCTAGTAACAATTAGCATTTCTTAGATTTTGGCAGCTAGTTGGTGTTGCCCACAAAGATTGTTGGAAGCTGCTTATTAGTACTTCTTCAATTTTATTTTATGAAGAAAGAACAAGTCAAATATTTCTCAGTACGTATACTTTGTACTTCAAAGTACCAAGAAGGACAGTGGGTTTCCATGGAGATACAATGAAACCTATTACAGAAACTAAAGTGATGTAGTTTAAAAGTTCATATAGAATTGTTTACTACTTTTTCCCTTTATTTTTTTTATAACTTTGTATTACCAAACGTCATACTTAAAAATAAAAAGAGAACTTCCTGCAGGGTTTTGTTACGAATAAATCTCATAGTTTAAAGATTTTCATGTCTGACAGTTCTTTGTTGTAAACCTTTATATAAGTTTGGTAAGAAATCCAATCATATTAACTTATTTTCTTTGTCTTAGTGATTAACTTCAGTCTAATGTACTGATTAGAACTTCTTTGGTACTTGCGTAAGTAATGCAGTTAATGGTGGGGAAAAAACCAGACCATTTATTTTCAAGAGGATCTGTGTAAAAGAAATAAGGAAGAGTGGCTGAGAAAATAAGTTGCTGAGGTAGTTTTTTTAATTATCTTTGTTAGTAATAACAAAAAAAGCCTGGGATATAGAGAAACCAAAACCAAAATGCTTGTGGCAGCTGAGGAGAAGAGCACTGATGTACACAGCTTTGTTGTAGTAGTGAATATAAACTTTGATTATAGGAATATTCTCCACTGAATCAGAATATGGTGCTTATTCCATTGTGTTGCTTCTCACAGTGGTTGTTTACTGATTGCTTCTAAAGGAGATCTGAAAAGTCCAGTAGGAGAGAGTTACAGAAGAAATTTTACCCTATGAGAGCCTAGTTTCTGCTATAAAACATGAAAGTGTATTTCCCTTCCAAAGCTTTTTCTTAACACTTAATTATTACTAATATAAAATCAGAGTTAATCTTACCCACAGAAGTATCTTTTTTCAATTCTGTTAGGCTCATATCTTCCCATGACATCTTGCATCAATGATTTTCACAGGCCAGTAACATTTGTCAAGAATAAAAATGGGAAGTGCTGGCCCAATCACATAAAATTTTATACAAAGTGGAGGGAAGATTTATTCTCCTTCATCAATAACATGGGAGAATGGATTATAGGTTTGTGGTTTTCTAATAGTGCTACCATATTATTAAAATAATATATTTTTTAAAGTTTTAAAAGGTATTGTATTCAAATTGTGTTTGATTAAGATTCTAATGTATCTCAGATACATTTATTTTTTTTTTTTTTTTTTTACAAAAGCTTTGCCTTCTTTGCTTGACACTTTCAAAAACTGGAAATACACTGTTTAGATGTGACATAAACCACAGGATTTATTTATGTAACAACACTGTTCTCTTACAGAAAGCATTTAGAACAGGCACAAGTACACGCTTGGATGATCGCGTCTATGCAATGTGCCAGATGAAGAGCCAGCCTCTTATTCATTTGATGAAAATGATACATCCCAACTTGTACAGAATTGACAAGCTGGTTGATGAGGTAATGTATGAAGCCTGTTTTATAACATTTTCTAGTTTTAATGGTCTGTTAAACCTGATGTTGTGCTGCAATAATTAAAGTTGTTACTGTAATGTAAACTGAACATTTTCCGTAAATTAGGAAAATTCAAGAAAAATACTTATTTTCAAGTTTTGAGTTGAAAGTACAGTAATGTGTTATGAGCAGAACTGTGGTTTTATTTTACCTTGTTTCAGTGGTGAACAATAATTCCGTGTTTTTCTGCTATGCAAAGAAAGCAGAGAAGATGGTATGTATTGAAAACATCTCCAGCATGGTTTTGTGTTTTAGAACTGTCTGGGAGAAATGGGTGAAGTAGGTTTGCTGAAAGATTCTAGGTTTTGTGTACTGTAACCAGATGTAGTTGCCTGCAATAATAAGCTTCCAGTTGTTTATCAGACTGATGTGGATGAAACAGAATTCTACTTGTAGATGGACATGATCAGACTGAGGAAGTACTTCATGTACAAAACCAGGTTTAATTAGTTCGCCTTTTACAGAGGTAGCCTAGGAAATGGATGTATTTTTTTAACAGCAAGAAGTAAGTTGGGCTTTTATTTAAGGTCAAAGTTAGTTATAATGGCAAAAATACGTGGTTTTTTTAAGGAAGTTTTTATGAGTTTGTTAGTCACTAGCTTTGGAAAAGTATGTGTAGGAGTTTGTTTTTAAGTGTCGTACAAGATTATATGGTAATGTGAGTAGTTTCTGTGGTAGTTGGTATCATTCAGCACAACCTATGAGCTATTTATAGTCTCAAAGTTTTTTTTAAGGTATTTCATAAACTCACATATGCCAGTCTAAACTCAGTGTTCTTCAGTGGAATTGATTAGTTAGTCTTTTTATACTCTTCTCCCACCCCCAGAATTTGAGAAGCCACCTTCTTCAACTAACCTTGTTGAGTTTTTTGTGGAACTTAATGCTGAAACGATATATTCAGTGAGCGAGTGCTGTAAAGAACCAGCAGTGCCTTCGGGACATCCAGTTTCATTAGCACAGAAAAGGATTTCAGATCAGTTATTTCTAGTAGAATAATACAGAAAATAGGGCGTATTTGACTTACTCAAATTAATTGACAAACCACATTTTAAATCATATACCAGAGTGCTAATCATAGAATCAGAGAATGGGGACTTTAAAGATCATCTGCTTCCAACGCCCCTGCCATGGGCAGGGACACCTTCCACTAGACCAGGTTGCTCAAAGCCCCATCCAGCCTGGCCTTGAACACTTCCAGGGATGGGGCATCCACAGCTGCTCTGGACAACCTGTTCCAGTGCTTTACCACGCTCACAGTAAAGAATTTTTTCCTAATATCTAATCTAAATCTACCCTCTCTTAGTTTAAAGCCATTTGCCCTTGTCCTATCACTACATGCCCTTGTAAAAAGTCCCTCTCCAGCTTTCTTGTAGGCCCCCTTTAGGTACTGGAAGGCTACTATACGGTCTCCCCAGAGAGCTTTCTCTTCTTCAGGCTGAACAACCCCAACTCTCTTAGCCTGTCTTCATAGGAGAGGTGCTCCAGCCCTCTGCTCACCTTCGTGGCCCTCCTCTGGACTCACTCCAACATGTCCATGTCCTTATGTTGGGGGCCCCAGAGCCAAGTAGAGGGGGAGAATCACCTCTCTCTACCTGCTGGCTACGCTTCTTTTGATGTAGCCCAGGATATGGTTGGCTTTCTGGGCTGCAAGTGCACGTTGCCAGGTCACGTTGAGCTTCTTGTCAACTAACACCCCCAAGTCTTCCTCCACAGGGTTCCTCTCAATCCATGCTCTGCCCAGCCTGTATTTGTGCTTTAGATTGCCCCAACCCACATGCAGGACATTGCACTTGGCCTTGCTGAACTTCGTGAGGTTTACACAGGTGCGCCTCTCGAGCCCGTCAGGTCCCTCCAGATGGCATCCCTTCCCTCCAGCGTGTCGTCCATACCACGCATCTTGGTGTCATCAGCAAACTCGCTGAGGGTGCACTCAGTCCCACTGTCCATGTTGCCAACAAAGACACTAAACAGCACGGGATGCAGTACCGACCCCTGAGGAACACCACTTGTCACCAGTCTCCACTTGGACATTGAGTTATTGACCACAGCTCTTTTGAGTGCAACCATCCAGGCAATTCCTTATCCACCAAGTGGCCTAAATCCACATCTCTGCAGTTTAGAGACACAGATGTTGTACGGGACAGTGTGAAATGCTTTGCGCAAGTCCAGGTAGATGATGTCAGTTGCTTTTACCTTATCCACCAATGCTGTAACGCCATGAGAAGGGATAAGAAACTAGTGAAGCCATGTTGGCTGTCAGCAATCACCTCTTTATTTTCCATGTGCCTTAGTGTAGTTTTCAGGAGGACCTGCTCCATTATCTTGCTGGGCACAGAGGTGAGAGTGACTTTCCTGTAGTTCTCCTGGGTGTGCCTTGTAACTTCCATTTTTAAAAAGGTTAAGTTTCCCCTTTTCCTGTCAGTTGGAACTTCACCAGACTGCCATGACTTCTTGAATACAATGAATAATTGCTTAGTCACTTCATCCACCAGTTCCCTCAGGACCTGCAAATGCATCCCATCAGGTCCCAGGGACTTGTGCACCTTTAGGTTCCTTAGATGGTCTCAAAGTTGGTCTTCTCCTGCACTGGGCAGTTCTTCATTCTCCCAGTCCCTGCCTTTGTCTTTTGCGATTTGGGTGGTGTGGCTGGAGCACTTGCTGGTGAAGACTGAGGCAAAAAAGTCATTGAGTTACCTCAGCCTTCTCCTGGGTAACCAGGTCTTCTATTTCCTTCTGGAGGGGGCCCACGTCTTCCCTAAGTCTTCCTTTTGTCACCAGCATACGTATAGAAGCTTTTCTTGCTGCCCTTGATGTCCCTGGCCAGATTTAATTTTATCAGTCAGGGCTTTAGCTTTCCTAACCTGATCCCTGGCTGCTCGGACAGCTTCTGTGTATTCTTCCTGGGCTACCTGTCCTTACTGCCACCCTCTGTAGGCTTCCTTTTTGTGTCTGAGTTTGTCTAGGAGCTCCTCGTTCATCCATGCAGGCCTCCTGGCATTTTTGCCTGATTTCCTCTGTGTTGGGATGCATTGCTCCTGAGGTTGGAGGAGGTCATCTTTGAATATTAACCAGTTCTCTTGGGTCCCTCTTCTCTCCAGGGCTTTATCCCATGGTACTCTACCAAGCAGATCCCTGAAGAGGCCAAATTCTGCTCTCCTGAAGCCTAGGGTAGCAAGCTTACTTGTGCACCCTTCTCGTTGCCCTAAGGATCTTGAACTCCACCATTTCCTGGTCACTGCAGCCCTTGAGCTTCACATTCCACACCAGCCCCTCCTTGTTGGTGAGAACAAGGTCTGCACAGCACCTCTTCTCCTTGGCTCCTCTGTCATTGGAAAAGGATGTTATCACCAACACATTCCAGGAAGTTCTTGTATTGCTTATGCCCTGCTATGTGGTCCCTCCAACAGGTATCGGGGTGATTGAAGTCCCCCATGAGGACCAGGGCTTGTGAATGTGAGGTGACTGCTATCTATCTATAGAGAGCCTTATCCACTCAGTCTTCCTGGTCAGGCAGCCTGTAGAAGACTCCCACTATAATGTCACCTGTCCCTGCCCCGCCTTTAATCTGGACCCATAAGCTCTCAGTCTGGTCAGTTGCTCATCCACCCCCAGGTGGAGCTCCGTGCACTCCAGCTGGTCATTGACATAGAGGGTGACAGCCCCTCCTTGCCTCCCCTGCCTGTCCTTCCTAAAGAGCCTGCACCCTTCCATTCCAACACTCCAGTCATAGGAGCCATCTCACCACATCTCCATGGTGCCAATAAGATCATAGCCCCGAAGGCATGTGCACATCTAACTCCTCCTGTTCATTCCCCATGGTATGTGCATTTGCATAGAGGCATTGAAGTTGGACCCCCAATGAAGCTGACTTACTGGCCAGTGGCTGGAATTCCTTTGCGCTGCTCTTCAGTTGCTCTCCACCTGACCTGCGATCCCTCTCCAGGCTCTGGGCATCTCTTGCCAACACTGGCTTCAAACTGGTAGGAGTGGAATGGATTGAGGTTCCCCTCCCCTGCCACATTTAGTTTAAAGCCGTCTTCACCAGCTTGGCAAGCGTATGACCGAGGATGCTCTTCCCCTTCTCTTGACAGATGGACGCCATCAGCCCCCAGCAGACCAGGTTTCTCAAAGTGAGTTCCATGGTCTAAGTAGCCGAACCCCTGGCTGTGGCACCAGTCCTGTAACCATTTGCTGATTCACCAGATTCAAGTCATCCTTTCAAGACCTTTCAAATCTGCTATTTAGTACTACTTCAGTTTAAATTATTTGTGACAGAGGCTGTTCTTAAACTTGTTTGTTTAGAAAATTCTATGAAACACGTTACAGATTTTTTTTTTTTTTAACGTTTTTGCTGGTTTTCTTTTAACACTTGATTCTTGAGCGCATTGAGTAAAGCTTGGAGCTTTCCCAAGTGGAATTCAGTTGCTTGCTTTTCGTTATATATAAATCCCCCAAAGCTTCTAATCTATTGCGTTATAGTATGAAATTTTTAAAATAATTTCATAATCTTTTGCCATTTAGAGGTGGTTTTAGTCTTGAAACTATGTTTTCCGTACATTATTTGCAGAATGCTTCACAGATTCTTAATAGATATTAAGCCTATTATTGTACTGGTGCTTTAATCTGAGAATACTGGGGGTTTGGGGTTTATTATTGGTTTTGTTTGTTTTTATTGCTGAGGAGGAAGAAGGAGGTATTTTTTAATAATGTCATTGCTAAGAGCCAGATTGTTTAATCGGATCAGTCATAGAGCTCTGTGGATAAACCCATGTATTGCTTCAGGCGGGATGTTACATTAAGGAACTTTCTGTTACTTGAATGCAGTAAAACAGTGAATCTTTATAGGGTGTAGAATTTGATGTTTTTCTGCTCTTGCAACACTTCTAGTGAAGCTCAATGCAACAAAAAAATCTATGGGAGGTTGTTTGTAGAAAATGTAAGTGTAAACACTAGAATTCTTTTGTAAGTTTGGCATATATAGCATGAGAAGTGTTACGTACACAACTTAAATGAACTTGCATTATTTTTTTTTAGGTAATAAAGTAGCCCTTAGGTTAAGTAACATTCTAGAATTGTTTGATGTACGTAATCATTTTAGGCTTAGCATGGCATTTTGTTACATGAGAATCCTCAACATTTTGCTGGAGATTAACAGTATTTTTTCCTGTTTTATTTTACCAGGTTAAGATAAAAAATAGGTTTTATTTATATTCTGGTGTTATTGAGTATTTATTTTTGTTACAGAGTACAATACATGTAAATGACAGAGTTGTTCCTCAACCACCTCTTCAGAAGCTGTCTGCAGAGAAGTTGACAAGAGAAGGAGCTTTTCTTATGGATTGTGGTTCAGTAAGTTACTGGTTTCACCCGTTCCCTTTTTAAAAACAAACAAACAAAAAAACCCTGCAGTGCATGCTGTATTGTTAAAAGCAGTCAGTCTCAACAATAACAGTGTAGTGAATCAGCATTCCAGGTAACCTGGCAGTAATCTGTGTTCCAGTGAAAGGCTTTCATATTTTGTTCAGAGAAGTATCTTTGAGGTTGCATATTAAGGTTTAGAGGTTAATGTTTTTTGTGCTGGACTGATCAGAATATACCAAGAGTTCACATAAAGGTGATATATTTTTTCTGGAAATAATAGATTTCTATCTTCCAAAATTTCTCTTCATGGTTATTAAATTATATGTACTACAGTCTCTCTGACAAAGCATTTCTCATTGTGGCAGGAACCTTCTCAGTTACACACAGATATAAGTGGTTTTATGATTTGTGGCTTGTGTGATGTAAGAATTGCAAGAATGAGGGAATTGTGGGGAGTGAACGCAATCTGTAAATACAGTTTAAGGTATTCATAGAAATGACACTAAAGCACACTTAACTGAATAAAGCATTATGCTACTCTAATGCCAGTCTAGAAAGTGCTTTAAAGCTTGTATGAGTTCAGGGGCTGAGTGTGAATGTCAAAACTAGCTTCTGTCTCTGGATATCTGAAATAATTACCATAACGTGTTTTGATAATTGATGCTTTACTGTGACTTGTTTAGATTGGGAAGTCAGTATGCAGTAACTGACACAGCGGTGTGACTTCATAAAATTTTAGGTGTTTCATTTTAGGAGGTAACATGGGAAGTTACTGCATTAGCTCTTCCAATATAGATGTGTCCTGCATGCACGTCCTCATTCTTTCAGTATTTGCATTCTACCTGGTTAGGTTTTTTTACATTTAATGATCTTATTCCAAATGCTACTGATGTATTAATAAGTAAATGTACAAATACTGAATATAGAGATGTATATATGAGTTGCAGCTGGAGCTCTCAAGTGACTCATTTGCATGAAAGTTATTATTCTGGTATTACTCCAATTGCATCACCACTTGTCTCTAAAATATATGCAAGACCTTTAATAAAACTGATTCTCACATCTTACAGATTTTTTACATTTGGATTGGAAAAAACTGTGATAACAACTTCATAAAAGATGTCCTTGGATACCCAAACTATGCATCAGTACCACAGAAAATGGTAGGCGTTTTAATGAGCTGTGCTGTATTGTGCTTACATTTGGAATCTATATTTAGTCTGGTTTTCTGCATTTTCAGGTTTTTATTATGTAACTATGAATTAGAGTTTTTTATTTGGTACCTTCACTCTTGCCAGCTTCACAGGAGACAAGGTGTCAAAGGCTTTCCAGGAAAGAATGTAAACATGTAAATTTTGCCATTCCGTAACATCAAAAAACTGTTCTATGACATTACTGCTTTTCTTATTTTTATGGAAATACTTGTGAACTCACAGGAATAGGGTGGAATTTCATAGGACGAATACATACTCAGATGTGTTAATTGTTAAGACTAGTGTTATTTTATTGATACCATGGTTTTCAGAAGCCTGTGTTCTCTGAACCAGGTGTAAGATGCCAAGTCTGTGGTATGACATGATAGAGCTGTCAGTAAAGTGTAAGAGTTAAGTTTTGCTCAGTTTCCAAGCTTTGAGTCTATGTTAAAAAGAAACACTTTTAGCTGTTCGAACATCAAAGACCCTTGGGTGTGTGTTGTGGTGGAGAGGGATTTTATCTTATAACCTGTACCTATAGTCTTGTGTGTGAAACAGAGCAGCAATTAAAGAGAATACCCCTCTTCTGTGGGTAGTGATTCCAAAATGTCAACAAGTAGCAGATAAGGATGGACCCTTTTAAGATGCTAGAAGAGTTCAGAATCAAATGGTTATATTCAGATAGTACCAAAAACATGTCAGTATTGTAGAAACACATAAGAAGATACTTTCTGCTTATAAGGCTTGCATAGTATGAAGGGGGAAAGTAAGTGACAAGTGGTAATTACAAGAACAAGTTAGAGTGGTGATACTTAAGACTACTATAAAATTAGGCTTCTTGTTCAGAGTTTTGTATTTTGCTTTTTTATTTAGCAATTTAAAACTGTCCCCTCTGGTCAGCTGGTGCTAAGTATTAGCTGTCAGTTTTCAGGAAGAAGTTGGATAAAGGAAGGATCGTAACTTTTTTCAATGGTTATATAGCATCTATTATAATAAAAATAAGAGAAAGTAAGTTATCTTTGCTGTTAAATTATGTCCTCCATTCATTTACTACAAAGTTGGCAATGGAACTACTTTTAAATCTGTAATAAATTATTTTATGTCATATTAATTGTCTTAAAAGGTTATATTGGCCTAAGAGTAGGTACATTTATCTTAGTGAATGGCATAAGTTTTTAATCCTATTTTTTCAGCTCATTCCCCAACCAAATAGTCCAGGATAATCTTTGCATTGAAATTTGCTTACAATTCAAATTTCACATCTTCATGTTCGGTTATCTTTTCAGTGATGCAAAATGCAACATGTGGTAACTTGATTGACAGGGGAAGATAAACGCAAGAAAACTGAAAGCAGCATTATGAAAAGATGACTTACAATGAGGTTGCTTTCTAATGTCTTTTGCACTTCAGGCAGTTTAAGTTAAAGATGTACTGCTTCCTACAGAACAGATATTACTGAATTTTTGTACTTTAAGCTGAAGAAAAAAACGTGTACGTGTAATCCATGGTTGGTAATTTCTTAATAGAAATTGTGGCTTGGGTCATGTTATGACTATCAAATCAGGATCTATTTTTTTAAATAGTTTTGATAATAAAAGATGATGACTTCTTTCAATTACCTTCAACCAGACGCAGCTTCCTGAGGTAGATGCACTTTCTTCAGAAAGGACACGATCTTTTATATCTTGGCTTAGAGACAGTAGACCTTTAAGTCCAGTTCTTCAAGTAATAAAGTAAGTATTTCTGTTAGATACTGAGTAATTACTGGCAGCTTGTATTTATAATTTCTAATTAACGCTGATGAAAAGTAGGAATATCTGGCCTGGAAGAAACTGAATAGCATCCTTTTTCCAATTGATATAGTGCTGTTATCTAACACCCCTTAGCAACAAAGGTCATCAACATTGAATCTAGTGCAAATGCAGTTACTATTAGTTCTATTGGTAGGAATTAGTTGCGTATTTATATATTTTAAAGAGTATATTAAAGCAGTGGATGTCCTTGTGATCATTGGGTTAACCAGGTTAATTTCTAGTATAGCTTCTTTAATTTAAATACATACATATAAAAAAAAAATTCAAGTCAGGTTAACAATCTGTAGATGGCTTAATAATTATATGTATTTGTTTCTGAGCTCCATAGGACAGCAGTTGATTTATGACAGATCAGCCAAGTTCTAAAGCCTTTTCAAGCCATGATCTGCTTAAAGAAATCAAAATTCTTTAAAATGTTTATGTTTGAGTTTAGATTTCATTTGTCTTCTCTAGAGGTACTCAGTTTACTGAGCCGGATGGGAGATCACATTTTAGAGAGCATGACTTTCTTATTCAGATAATGTTTAAACATAGGACTAAAGCTTTTCAACTATTGGCATTGTGTTTGCCGCTTGAACTGCAAGTAATGCTGAGACACCACAGTAAAAAGCAGAGCTTACAGTATGTCAGACTAAACCAGTACAGAGGACTGTGTCCCAGCAAATTTTTGTGGCAGCAGTCTTGGATACTAGATCTTTGACATGTTTGCCTTCTCTGGTCTGTTGCCAAATAAGAAAAACTGGGGAGGGGATTGAGATTACATGTAACCAGAGATGTAAATTTTCTTTCTTTTTTTTTTTTTTTTTAACTTTATCAGGGTTTAATTTAGCCCTTTCAGAATTCATTATCACCAGCATATTTGTTAACGGCTAAAACAAAATAATTTTTATATTTTCTTTTTTGTGTTTCTACAAGGTGAATGCTGTTTCACCCACTTTTTTACCATTCTATACTTCTTAAAGATGCTCTTGTTAGTGTATTACAAACTTTTGTTTTTTTCCTAAACTTTGGCTTACTTGCAACTGTAGTGTCTTTTATCTGAATCTAGACCTCAAAGGACAACAAGCAATTCATTAGAGCTTATGCCTCTGCTTGAATTTACAGTGGACTTTTTGCTCAATGTTTGGACTAAAATGCCTTCCTCTCTTCTTTCAGAGATGAGAACCCTGCCAAAACAGAATTTTTTCAGCATTTAATTGAGGATCGGACAGAAGCAGCTTTCTCATATTATGAATTTTTACTTAATATTCAACAACAGATTTGTAAGTGAACAAGGAATAAATAGAAGAAAAAATCCTGACTTCAGATAGAAGCATGGGCCAAGAGAAGCATATGGGAACTTACAAAAGTGGGTGCTTGTTCTTCACAATATACAGTGACCAGCACTGTTTTGGAAGCTTTACAGCTAAAGTATGTTTCCAAAAGAATTTTGCAGATTTACTTCAGTCTAAAAGTTCTAGGAGTGATGAAGCTGTTTCACTAGTTTATACACGTTTCCAGTTGTGCAGCGGTATGGTGCTCTGTTTATTGCAAGCTGGTGAATTTATGTAGCTATGTGGGATGATATTTCTTAATGAAATGTACAATTAGGTAAAACCTTTTTTCTTACATTTATTATAGTAGCCCTTCCAGATCCAAATTTGTAAGAGATGTCAAAGGGCAGTGATATGTATGTTGGTTGTTTATATGAATTTCTTTTTAAAAGGAATGATGATTCATATTTACTAAAGACTTCAGTGAATTCCCTGTGAAAGTTGTAGAGTTTCAGTAAAGTACATCAACTGTAGAAATAAAATATATAATGTACATAAGTATTACATTTGTAAAGAAAATGTAAAAATTGTAACTAAAAAAAAAAGACTTAGCTCAGTGTGCAGAATTGTTGAGTGCTCAATGATGAATTGTTTTGTCCCAGGCTAGACAATGAAGTTGACTATTAAAACATGCTAAAAAAAAAGTATCCATGTAGAAGGAACACAGCTGCTTCTTCTGTTAATCTTAGGTGAATTTATTTATGATTGGCTTACTAATTAAAAATATTTTGCTTTATCATGTGTTTTTATATTTATGCAAGTATAATCTTTTTGCAACTAAACTCTTACTGAACTCAATATCGAAGAGAACATGTTTACCACTTCATTTCACAGACCTACACAAGAAGGCACTGCATAGTCAGAAATGAGCTATTGATACAAAGTTCTTAAAACCCTTCGTATGTATTATCCTAAAGAAGGCATATCTGTTAACCTTGTTTTATGTTTTGTAAACTACTGTAGTCTTGGTCCAGGTTTCTGTGACTTGTGTTGGCTGTCATTTAGAGTAAGCATTGGTAATCACTCACACTTGATTTGATTTCTGCTGCAATCTATAGAAAAAAAAAAAAGGGGAGGTGTGTAAAAATTAATTACCTTACAGCAGTACAAGACTAAAATGTCACAATTCAAAATGTAATCACACTGTTGCATCTTTCTGAAACCTTGTTCCTGCTAATGTTTTGGTAGCTTCATGGTTTGGGCTTTTTGATAGATTTATCCCAGATTTTTAAATTTGTTTGTAAAGTTAGGATGGTTTTAGTTTGGGGTTTTTTTGGAGGCACATTAGAAATAATTCATGAAGCACAGTCATTCATAGTTAGTATTCTGAACTTTGTTTATTTGGTTTAATGGAGTGTGACTACAATGAAATAAGTACAAAAAAGTAAATTATTATTAGTACGATTATGTTTTATTTCAAAATAGCCTTGAAGATGCTAACATTGCATTTTAACTTCCATAGCCCCTGAATCAAATGGTCAAGAAAAAAATGTACTAGCTATAGTTTGCAAATGCTTTAAAAGCTACACTAATTAAATTCTGCAAGTGGTGTTATTCTGCATGTTAGCACAAAATCATTGTTTGGAGAAGATACCTTATAACTTATTATTTGTGTGTTGTCCTTAACTAAATGTGTTTAAGCTACCCAAAGATTACTTAAAGAGAAACTTTCCATTTAGTAAATGAACTTAACATGTAATAGATGTCTGAGGTGATGCTGAATGTTGTCCCTAAATTAGACCTCTAGGACTTCGGTACTTGTTTGCAGATTAATTTGCATTGGGTGAAAGCTAAGTGCTGCTGAAGAGTGGGCATCTTAAAAAACCATTTGTAATTGCAAAAATGAGAAGGGCATGTTACAATTTTAAATGCCCCATGATAGATGCTTCTGCCTTGTGAGCTTGGTATTGAGTATCTGGGAACATACTATGCCATGATTAATTGCAATGTCCTCTGTAAAACCATTACTTAAAGCTTTATTCTTCTATGGGTTTTGTATATAAAAATAATGAAAAGTAGATCTTGAGCTATTTGTTCAGTAAAATTATTACACAGCACAAAGAATCTAATTATTTTTTTACTAACTGTAGAGCATATCTCTATTTTGACTGATCTTTGGTTTAAATTTTAAAAAGACAGTCTTATGGAATATCTTGAATTTGAAACATCTCAGGATTTAGGGTATTGATTTTAGTGTTTTGAACAATGTAATATCTGTAGGCATGGCAAAAGTGTCTAAAAGACAGGTTTACTTAGATCGTTTGGATCAACACCACTGTACCAGAAGATTAATTCCTACCGAGGGATGCATTGTGAACCCTAACAAGCTTTTCCTACTGAGTAAGGTTTTGGAGGAGACGTAAGAGGCGTGCTTTTGTATCTGTTTAAATAAAGTGCTGACCTGTCCAAAGAAGATCTCTAGCCATTTTTAGGGATTGAGCTTTTCGCAAAACACCTTCAACGCTGCATAATATAAATCATGCCTATTTCATTAAAAATTTAAGTTTTGCTGGGGAAGATATTTCCCAGCCCCAGCTAAGTAAGTCTTTGGGGGGATCAGTTCAAAGTTCCAGCATTTTAAATACATGCAGTGGGTGTCCCTTTCCATGTCTTAGTTCTAAAAGCAACATCTTGTGCCTCTTTTCCTAACTAAGTAGTATAGGTGTTGCTCTTGCAGAAATTACAGTCTGGGAAGCTCTAACAATGTTAGGACACGTGATGCAGCTCCCAGAGAATTATTACTGAGCTTGATTCTGTATTTTGTTCGTAAGCTTATTAGAAATAAGCCTATTTATTAATCTTGATGTAAAGCTTCTTGGCAATGGAGAAAAGATGACCAGGTGCAGGCAATTTTGTTTGGGTTTGGTTTTCTGTACGTTTTGTCAGATGATTTTGTCATTACTGTTTTTAAAAAGCCAAAATCAGTTGTTAGTAATCCTGAGAGTCAAGAGCTCTTCAGTAGTAGCAGGTTTGGAGGTCTGAGGCTCTAACTCACGATGAATCTATGGAATACCCCAAGTACATGTCAGTTACTATGTCAAAAATTACTTTAGTGCCTTTTTGTTTAAAAGCAGTTCTTCAGATTTTAGTATGTATTAAATGTTTTATATAATTATTTCTGGTAGTTTAGTCTTTAAAAAAAGGGTGGAGGGTTGTCTACATAGTGTTGCTTCTCAGAATTTCATAAAGGAGGTAGAATATAATCACTCTTTCAGAATCACAAAGGTTAAGTCCTAGCTAGAAGAATGTAATAGTAATACCTGTTGGACACAGATAGTTCTGAGATTTAGCATAATAGGTTTTTGCTACAGTTGTGTTGGGAACTTTAAAAGGGGGGTGCGCAGACTGTAATGATTTATTGATGTAATTTCTTTACCTGTCGGTTCCTAGAATTAAAAAAAAATACATTTCTAGCATTATTGCATGCTTTTACTTCAACTGACATTATGTTATATTCAAATGCAGGAATCTGGAAAGTGGTTACAATTATTGCAAATAACTGGGATTTGAAGTCTCTCTTGAGAACATTTTGTTTTTCCTTGCAAGCTATTGATGAAGACTTTTCATTATAATCCGAATTCATCCTACCTGTTTGAGTGTAGCAAGAGAATTCTCACATGATTAGTTTTGTGTAAAAGATTATTACAAGAGCAATGAAAATTCCGATAACCACATAATAGGTGCTTCTTCAATTTATGCTCCAATCCTGAATTCTTACCGATTTCCACTTGCAGGGCCTTTGATGTCTTTTCCTTTACAGTTTTGATAACTAGTAAATATCAAATACTTCACAGAATTTCTTCTTACTTCTCTTTGAAGGTCCTTAGCAAAAGTGATGGAGCTGCCTAATTAGGAAGAATATCAGTCATGCACAAGACTTTAGCAGTTGCATGCTTCTACAGAAGACAAATAGAGGAGATGTCAGATCTCCTGGAAATATTTCAGAACTGGTTTAAAAAAAAAAATTGGAAAAGGAGAATGAGTTTTTAATCTTGTTTTTCTTGCACCTTTTTACCTTTATGATTTTCTGGTTTATATTTCCTTAAAGCTACATATGTGAGTTGTATTTGATTTTTTCAGATGTTAAGAGACCACAACCCTAGAGGCATCAGCAAGTACAGATCTCCAATTACACCCTTAATCACATTACCATTAGCAGAAAAGTGACAGTTTTAAAAAGGTCAAGAGTCTTGGAATGGAAGTACTGTTTGGCTAGCAGGTAGTATAATATTTCTTTTCTTGTGTTTATCAACATGAGTAGAAAGTCTCCCCTTGTGAGACACTGAGGCTTTGTGGGATCTCGAGTGAAGTGTTTACTGGCACAAGAATCCTCAAGCATCAGGAAGACTTGGTGATAATTAACCATCTTGGTAATCTGCTAGCCATAGGAAATGTTATTCTCATAAATTGTTTAAAAATGTTTAAAAAAAATAACAAAATATTTTAATGTTAGAACCTCATTGAGGGAAAGAAAATCATGTTTAGGAAAATACTGGGTTTTGTTAATAACTTCTGTAGATATGATGCTTTCAGAAGTTCTACAGACTGTCAATCTCAGCTTTTATGAATGCAAAATGTTCCTAAAAATTACCGGATGACCTAATGCTGAAGCAAAGAAAGAAGAATAAAACATGTGGCAGTCACCTGTAGCTAAAGAATTCTTCCTGCTTTGCTTTGGTTGCTGAATACACTGCCTTCATTATCCGAAGGAGAGCTTAGGAGAAGCCAGGAGTAAAAGTAGAACTGGAACCACTGGTATGTGTGCTGGATGGCTTCATCCAGCTTGCTGAGCATGTGCATAGCTTCTGAAAAATTTGTGCTTTGACTGTCTGTGCAGATGTTCAAGTTTAGCAATTTTTTGTGATATGGCTGTATTTAAGTGCCTTATGTTTACTCAAAATAAAAAGCCATTTGAGTTTCCAAGCTTCCCCTTTTCCCCCATCCAAACTTATTTCTAATTACCAAAAATTTATTTACACAAGCATAACTTATTCTTGGAGTGCAAGCACAAAATCTTTCAGCCTTCCAAATGGGTTTTGAAAGTTTAAGTTCCTGGAAAAAGAGTGGAAAGTGCCTCTGCAACCATGACTCTGGCATCTCCAGCAGTGCAGATGGATTGGTCCTGCAGGAGGAATGCAGCCACTGAGAAAAGCAGCATGCGAGGGTTCTGTCAGTTGCTCCATCACTGTCAAACTGCAGCTAGATTGTCAAGCGGCATTGCTCATCCACCTGCTCTGGCATCCTGTCTCCTTTAAGAGTGACTGGTATCGGATGGTCCGGGGTGAAATGTGAGAAATCCCTAGTGCGCAGGTTATCCTACCCTGAGTTGCATCTCTGCCTTATGTGTTTAGAGATCAGCTTGACATGTGAAAACCTGTCGGCATTTTTGCTAATCAGAATAACAGTATGTTGACCTTAGTTTGAATAATTTTTTCTAATGAAAAGTTTTGCTATCTAATCACCTGTGAAGAAAAGTATAATTTCTTTCTCCTTTCTGAAAGTTGCCAAGCTGTAGCTTCCTGCGCTGGGGAGAATAGGAGATAGCAAACTGCTCTATACACTTACTTCTTTGATACACTGTTATGTTCTCTCCTGAATTTGCTTTCTAAGGCTTTCCGTTTCTCAGTATGTTTAAATTTTTGATGGTGTTCATCTGTCTTCCCACACCACCTGCTAGGACTGTACTTGAGGTAGGCTGCCTGGTACTACACGTGATACTGCAAATGGTGTTGTATGAACCATTTTACATACAGGTGGGCATCACCAGCCTTTTGCCTTTTCTACTCTCTCTCTCTTTTTTTTTTTTTTTTGTGTCCTAATTTCTTGTTACAGTGAACTGTGTTAACAGTAACACCTGGGTCTTCAAATAAGTGTGTGTTACAAAAAATAAGATCTGTGTTATGGCGTCCTGGAGAAGTTTAAAAAACAAAATAGAAACAAAACCTGTGAACAATTATCCTTCCTTAATGGCAGTTTCCTAAGGCAGCAGGAAGAATCTTTCAGCTCCTTACTTCAGAGTTTAGGACTTGCCTTAAAAAAACAACTGAAAGTAACCAAAATCTTATGTGGAAAAGATGTAGGTGGGACTGCAGGACTTACTGAAGCAAGAGTTAGGACTTCTAGGAATGTCCTTTGGCTTTAATAGGTGAATTTCACATGAATCAATGTAAAATGGCTTAGAAGCCAGCCTTTTCTCCAACAAGGTGCCGTGCTTCTGGCAGTCTTCCTTCCTTAGCCTGAAACAGTAATAGGGCAGACAACATGGTATCACCTCACAGGGAGGGAGAACTATTACCCAAACAGAGAATATTACCACAAAACCCTTGCACAAATGTGCTCTGCAGAACAGGTGAATAGAATTCCCTGGGAAGGCAGTGGTGTTGGAGTGGATTATCAGGTCCCTGAATACTTGCATAAAAAACAGGATGTCTGAATTCTTAGAATTAATATAGTTGTGACTCAGAGTTTGTGCTTGGCTCTGGTGTTCATTTGTAAAGACAAATGTGAAATGACTGACAAAAACAAACCCAAAAGGACCTGTGTATCTAGGTGTGCATGGCTTCCTCTGGTATAATTAATGTTTGTGCTTGTTTAAGGAGTCATTTGTTATTGCTGTTTGCAGTTTTTGGACTGTAAAGTATTTATTTATTTCAGTTCCACTCTTTCACCTTGATTCTTCGGTCTCTTACGTGTATTTGAGTGAAATGTGTCGAGCTGTGCATAGCTATTGCCAACTCTCAGTTACTGGCACCGAGTCCTTACGCAGTGGTTTCAGTGAGGACCTCTGGCCCCAGTGATTGCACTGTGCTGTGTTTTGAAGTCGTTGCTTCCTGTCGCACTCCGATGACACTAAATTTACATGTTCTTAACGGTTTAAGCCATGAGTCATTCAGAGGTGTAGCAAGGGTGCCTCAGTGAGGAAAACCAGCTTCTAAGCTCTTTTTAATACTGCAGGTGCCAAGCTAAAGACTTGAGCTCTGTCTTTGTGGCAGACAAACGGAGCAAAAGGAGCCAGAGCCTGAAACCAGCTGAAGTGCTGACTGCTGTGGGTGGTGTATCAAGGGAAGAGGGAACAGCTGAACTTTTCCATCATGCTACTGCTCTCTGGTGACAGATTGTCCTGCCTTGAGCAGGAGCTGGGTCTGGAATGGCTCCAGAATTGGGAAACCCCAAATGGGAGATCTCTGCCCATATTTTTTGTGCGGGGGTGTGCTGTGTATTTCTCCCTGGAGCTGTGGGTGCAGTGGCAGCTTAGGCTGATTTCCCTGTACAGGGGTGCCAAAAAGGGAATCTCTGCCCTGTCCCCACACACACCTACCACCTCCCTTGTGTCAGCGGCAACAGTCATGCAATTGCTTGTCCTGAGAGGTATTCACAACTGGGCAGCCAAATAAACTCTTGGCAAAGATTCAGAGTATGCCTATGGCATTCACACCACCCTATGTGAACCATTCCTGTTATTTCAGCTGGCTGTTCCTGCAAAGTGCAGAGTGCTCAGCACCTTGAGGGATGGGGGATATAAACTTCATTTTATTCCCCTAGAAGAGACATTTGTGATAGGGACCTAGAAACTAGCAGGACTGTTCTCTTTGGGACCCTGCGTTCCCCAGGGGTTGTAAGGAAGGCTCCTCACGGAGGAGCTGCACTGAACGTTGGTACCTGCTGCACAAAGGTCTAATGGGCTGCTAAAATTGTACTGGGAATATGAAATAAAAACTGATGTGCTGCTTCCATAACTAGTACAAACTTAACATTGAACTTGTGACTTTTAACATTAATTAATGTACTCAAACAACAGTTGCTGCAATAGATGCTATTCTAAGTTAATTCCTAGTGAGTTGACCTCTGTTGTCACACTAGGGTCAATTTAAATGTCAAGCTGCAGCCGTTCCCTCTTGGGCCAGCTCGTTCTTCATCTGCACCTTTATGGGAGATAGGCTCTGAACCATATTCTGTGCACTGATTTTCCCATCCAGTGCAAGCCATGTTTGTGTAATCCCCACCTGAATAGCTTACTACTTAGCTGTGATAGGGGTTTTTTGAGACTTTTGTGCCTATCAGGTGATGCTACGTGTCATTCCTGTATTAAGTTCCTAAATGTGATAATTATTTTTGTAAGAATTTATGCTTACAATGCATCAAAGATAAATTTACAAGCAAGAGAAAGCATACAAGAAAGTCTAAGCAAACAAGGAGACATGGTAAAAAGTCTTAGAAGGGGGAGGGAAAACATCATGATTGTGGATGATGCAACCTCCCTATCATTGCGACTCGGGTCTCTGCTGTACTGACTTAATGCTTCAGTGCAATTTAGACAGCCTGACAACTCTGTAATAAGAGTACAATTTATGATCCTCTGCCTAGTCCAAGCACTTCTAATTCCTTAAGTAAGAGTTTATCTCTGTAATTGGAGTCCAAGTCTTTTCCCATGTGGCATCGCACCTTTCAGCAGTTTGTTTAGGAAATCTTACAGGCATGATCCACTGCTCCACGGACAATACAGATCTTTTGTCTATGCTCTATGCAAGTTGGTGATGGATCTCTTCCTTAACTAGAGCAGGAGGTTTAGTATATTAGTACTGGCAGAACTAACATTTTGCAATGAGCTCTTCTGTACTTTGAAGAGAGATTTTTGCTCTCTGCGCACTGGAAGGAAACATAGTTTTCCCTGGTGAAAAAGTTTTGTCTTTACATTGCATGGCCACAGTGCTGTTACCATGTCCAGAAGGAGCAAAAGACATTTGTGTGCTTTCCTCTTGAAAACATAGGAGTTTGAGTTTCATCCATGTGACTTTTGGGAAAATTCAGGCTGTTTACTGTGTACTATTACTGTAATGGCTTTACCTGGAGTTCTCCAAGCAAGACTTGAGATCTTGGCTTGTTCATCTTGGCTGCTGAAGAGATGAGATTTTGCAGCAGCTTCTCATCACCAGATGCAAGTTAAATCTCTCAATAGAGACATAGTTTTTTGGAAGATGTATCACATAACTTTATTCCATTCCATTATATTTTCTGTTTTGAACTGTGGTATGCAATAGTTAAAAGAAAAACCTCTAGCTGTCAGTTTTCAAGTAAGATACGTTGGAAAGTTTTGTTCCAGCGGGTGCTGCAAGTGGGAGGAAGAAATCCTGTTTACGGAAGGACAGCACAGAACTGCCTTAGGAGCAGAGCTTCAAGCTGTCTGCCGTGGGTTTGGTATCGTTGTACAGGTGGGGACTTCGAGTTTTGTCAAGTTTTTTTCTGGTTTCTCTTCCTTACCCTCCAACTCTGGAAAGGTTATCTGTGAACAAACAAGGAAGCATTAAAAGAATTGGTGGAAGAAATAAAACAGAGGATGAGGAAGAGGGCTCTGGCTTCCCTGTAATCACGACTGAAGTTACGTCTAAGCATACTTGTTTCCTTGAGTGATGGGAACATCATCGTATAACTGGGGTCTCGATTCATTTTGCCATTGGACTCCTATAGCTGGCTGATGAAGATGATCAGGCGGTAGTAAGGCTGTGTGCCTTTCCCTTCTGAACAAGAACACTTGTGCTTGTGGGTATGGAGATTCGGGGGGACAAGGTGCTGTCACGCAAATGACTGACTACAAAAGGGTTAAGCCGTGCTAACTGCTCTACCACTGTTAACAGAACTTTCCTGTAAAATAACGAACTCTAAGAGTGTGTTTCTTTTGTGCTTTGCTGTTCGTTTCTGCGTTACCAGAATGTGTTTATTGCACCGAGTCAGGGCGGGTAGCGATGATCCTGTCCCTCGGACAAGGCAGTAGCTGCTGCGGAAGAGGCAGGTGCTCGGGTAAGGCTGCGTTTGTGATTTCTGAACAGAAAGATGCGGAAGAGGGGGGACGGCACCTCCCTAGCGAGGGCGGTGGGCTGCGCCCAGCGGAGC
>JAVJGI010000001.1:67934036-67996043 GCA_035590275.1 Ibycter americanus | reverse complement strand
AGCTCTGCCTTCTGCCAAGAATTTTGGCGCAGACTATTCTAAACCGCCTTACAGAATTCCACAGTGTTAATTTGCCCCAGCTCTGTTAATGGAATGGCCCTTCTACGCTTTGTCACGCATGTATACAAGGACATTTAAGAAAGGGGTTTGAGATTGGTATTGACTTAGCCTCCTTAGCCTCCTTAGCCTCCTAAGGTTCAAGCGCAGCATGCTAGAAACATCTTGCCCCTCACTGAGAGCGTTTACACTGTCATTCCGCACGCGCTGATGCTACCTACGTATTCAGTTTGTCACCTCTAACTTCTCCAGGGTACTGCTTTCCAGGCAAGCTTCATGCTTTTCTGAGGCTCTAAAATGAGACTGAAAGCTGATAAAGCTTCAAGAAAAGACCAAAAAAGAGAGGAGGAGGAGGAGGGGAAGCCCTTGCTTTGGCAGTGCTGCCATTATAAGAAAGAGCAAAAAAAATGATCAGCCCTGTTGCTTTGTGGGATGGAGCACAGCAGTGATGTGACTCAGGAATTAAATTCTTGCACTGAATAGGTTAAGGGGAGGGATGTTGTAATGTTAAGGAAAATTCTACTTGGGAAAAGTGTTTAATGCAAGATTTTTTTTTATTTCTTAAGCAGAAATTTTTGGAATTAATATGAAATGCGTTTTATATATGCAATCTGTTGTTCTAGATTTTCTGCAGAATTGCTAGCGTGACAGCTAATGAAGCATGTTTACTGATTTCTCCCTTCCTGTTTTCATCTTTGGGTACCTTTTGATTTTTTGACTGTCTGTGTCTGCAGAACAGTTCAGGCAGCTAAAATATTTTTTCTCATAAACATTAAATGAATGGCCTGTAGCTGTGATTTCAAGCTAGCGAAAATAAAAAATGTCCCAATTGTTATTCCAATTGTTATTGCAATTGTTTAGCTCTAGATTTTGATGTAATGCAGGCTTTTGGATTATGTACATCTTGTCCAATGCAAACACTGTCGTGATTATTTGATTATTTTTTTTCACCAGTGTTTTCTGTTTTATCTTTTGTTTTGTTTTGTTGTCATTGCTGTTTTGTGTTGCTAGCTCTGCTGCTTGCCATTGCTATTTGGGTGAACAAATATTTTGCCTTTAGCTCTGGAAGCAAAGGTTGGCATGCTTGTGTGGAGCTGAGGAAAGCAGAACTTGGTCACTTGTTGCCTTTGCCCTTGATGTGGTCTGGTGCCATTGTGGGCCACATTCTCCAGCTTGTTTCATGCTGTGTTTGGTGATGGGAATCAGTTTGCCAAAAAACCTTTTGGAACATTAATTGTAGGTTTCCGTTTGTAAAGCTGGAGGTGATACTTCAGTGGCCAGGCAGGGCTGTAGTACATGCAGTTAAATGTCACATGCTGTGAGATACTCAAATACTACTGTGTTGATGAGCAGGTGTGTAAGTACACAGTATTTGTGGGCTGTGTTTTCAACTGATAAATACACTGCTGTGGGGATAAACAAACCATTATTGCAATGGTTAATTTGCTGTAATCTTTCTGTAAAAGCAGGGATTGCTGTCCTAAAGAGCTGTATCCTTAATTATTAGCTTCTCAGCTTCAATTTTAGACAAAATCCACAACTGTTCTGATGGCTGTGGTTAGCTGCTTTGCTGACAGAGTGATGCTTATACAAATTCCTCTTAATTTTGCAAAGTTGAGAGTTATGTGCAGGTTTTTGTGGTGTTTTTTTTAAAGTGGCTAGTGCTTAGACAGACACTTAGGTTTTCAAACTAAGCAAAGCATGTTATATTGTGTTCTTTGGACAGGCTTTCTTTTTACACATAGTTTTGTTCCCATAAGGGTGCGGTTAATTTTGTGAAGAGTCCCATATTTGTAATGCTGCAGTTACTTCGCATGGGGCGAAACCTAAAGGTTGCCAGTTCTTTCGCTTCCTCTTCACTTGCACATTTTAACTCCTGCAGCTCTTACTGAGAGAAATGCCCTGCTTGCACAGCTCTCCAGGAGGAAGAGCTTCCCTTGCCATATCGCAATGGATAACAGATGTGTTAACACAGAATCAAAGCTTAGAATTGCTGGGATTTTTTGTATATTCCTAAACCTTCTAAGCCAGGAAATACTGAAGGGACTGGTTTGTTTTTTTTGGTTTTTTTTTAGATGATCATAGTTTCTCTGTAATGCTGAATCCAAATGATCTGAAATTGTGTTGCTCTTTGTGGCCTTGTATACATGAGATTCCCATTGGAGCTCTGTACCAGCATACCTACACCACTTGGGATGGTCGGCAACTGTGGAAAATGAAGCCTGGGTTACGCAGTTTCTCTTAGCTTAAAACCAGGTTTCTTTGCAGTTGTGCAGCCCCGTTCTAGCTAAAACTGTTTCTGTCCTGTATGAAGATGCTGGAGTGGTGACATTTCTCCTGCAAAAGGCAGGGCTTGCTTTGAACAAGTAGGAGCGAGGGAATTAAAATGGGAAAACTTCAATTTTTTCAAAATGTGAATTTATTTAACATCATTAATTCAGAATGGATTCCATTTTTGTGTGCAAAGTTCTCGTATAATTGTGCCACTGGAATACATGGGTGAAGGGAAAAATTGTGTGTAAGCTGGCAAGATCAAATTGCAAAGGCTAAGCTTCTGTGAAAAAATGTTATGGTGTTGGTTTCTTCCTTGATTAGGATATGGCATATGCTTGTTGCTGAGGGGAATTTTCTTCCTAGTTGCAAATTGCAGCCAGTAGGAGAGTCATTGGTTTTATCTGCAGAAAGCAGAGTAGAGAGTGTTTTATTTTAGGGTGGGGTTTTTTGTCAGTTCCCAGTGTCATCCATGACCGTCAAAAATGTTTCTTTTAATGCTTTCAGCTGATAAGTTGTTGACTATTCAGTTCCTCAGGCTGACTTGAACTTTTTTCCTGTCTTTACTGTTAGTTTTTATAGTTATTCTTCTTACTCCCAAAATACCATAATGTTCCCAGCATTATACCTATCCACTTTGTCCTCCAATTTTATACAGTCTTATAAGCATGGATCCAAATGTGTCCTGATAGCCACAGGATAATTGAAAATGTGTTTTTTCATTCAGGTTTTTTGTTTTGCCCCTTTCTCTTTTGCACATACGCTGCTGTTGAGGTTTCTAAGATACTCTGTCAAAGCAGCAACCCCAGGACATCCCAGACAGCTACAGAGAAGTGAGTTATCACGGAGTGTCTTGTGCAGCTGAAAATTTCACGTATGTGTGGTTTAAGTCCCTGTTTTGTATTTTCAGCCTACTGGGGTCCTTTGGAAACTGAGACCTAATTGAACCTAAGAACTGGGAGTAATTTGCAGCCACTGGGCCTGCGTTCCCCTGTCTTTCTTCCCTTTGAAAGCCTTGCACAACGAAAGTTAGTTTGTTGATCCAAGTCTTGTTTTCTAAACAGAAACCTTGTATACTGGCCTATGTCAACAAAAACATACAACCCACTAAACTGTTTGTTTATGGAAGTACTGTTCACTGATACAAATACTAATTTCTAAAAGCCTTAAAAAAGCCATTTAGAAGATCTCTGGCACTTGCCGTAGGAAATGTGCCTTTCTCAGCAAGTTCTTTTATTTGCCTTTGATACTGTGTCTATGCCAGAATAACAGGATGGCATTGGGAGTGGCTGCTAGCCATTTGCTGTTGTCTAATCGTATCCGAGATGGCTGTTTTCTCTGATATATACACTTTTGGGGAGGGATGTGATACATAGCACAGAAATTCATCATCCTTAGTGCTTCTGCACATATTCTCTCATATACTGCTCGTCTGCGTCTTCTCTCTCCAGTACAGATTCTGTAGTGACTCAGTGGGTTGTGAGATACTCTTGTGTGTGCACATATAGTTACCTGCAAAACACTTATTTCCTTAGAGGCTTAGGAAATTTCTAATAACCACTCTCACTCAGTGTTTGAAATCGGCATAAACAGTGTGACTTCCCAAAATTATCGGTGTTTTTTTCCACCAGGGCAGATGACAGAAAAGCAGTAAATTGGGATGTGTAGATCAAATCATCTCTCCTTGCATAGAATATTAGGATGCTTTTTTGCCTACTCTTGAGTGTCAGTAGAGGTGTGTCTTTGGTGTTTGTGTGAATACGGCAATTCCTAAGAAAGGAAATGAAAACCTGCTCCTGCAGGGCTGGAAAGAGCGTAGTCGTGCTCTTCAGGATCACAGGCTTTTCCAACAAATAAGTTGGAGCTTTTGTGTGGTAAGTACACGCTGTGTGCTACTGCAGAAAGTGTAAAGAAACCCCTAAAACTGAAATGCTGGTCTAACATTACTGTCTATAGCAGAATCTGTGTAGTATTTCAACAAACTTCCCAAAGAGCTTTCTTATATGTGATGCAGGAGCAATAGGCTGTGCTTCCCAAAGGTTGGGAAGTAAGTACATTACGCCAGAAATATGCAACAGGCTTATCATAAAGGAAAACTAAAATGTATGTAACTTCCTGTCTATAACTGTAGCAACATTGTTTATTTATTTTATATGTTTTAAAAAATTTAGAGTGGTTATAGGAATAATCATACCATGAAGTGATACCAGTATTGGGTGCTCTATGGTTAATAAAGCAGATGACAGAAAATGATGCTATAATTTCATTTGAAGTGGATGATGTGATAGAAACAGTGCTGTACGTTTGAGTAATATTTTTGTTGCTCTTGAGATGAGGAACATCCAAATCTGGCACTGTTCTTTCTGGCACTCTGGGCAAGGCCTTTACTCTCAGTTTTTATATACCTGTAAAAGGACTAATACTAAACCTCTAGAGGATATCTGAGAAAATTGCTTTGCAAGTGTCTTAGGTGCTGTGAAGATTTACCGCAAATCACTGAATTGCTGAGTACTTAATGCTGTTTACAAACCCAGTGCATGTTTTAAGCATATGAGTTTTTTCTGATTTTTTTTTTCTTTTTACATTTTCATATTTTGAAGCTTACAGGGCAAAAATGTAGACCCTGTTCTACAGCTTCTATTATAATATCTTAATTTCTGAAAGGGTGGGAGAGGAAGGAAAGCGAAATACAGATTTTTGTTGTTTGGTTGGTTTTTGTTTTCTTGTGGTGAGGACTTCACCTTCTGAAGTCCTGCTTACACACTAAGATTTTTGGTATTGGAGAGGAAGCAAACAGTACACCTGTTCTTAACATCTAGTTAAAAGTTTAAATCTTTTATCTCCCCACTTCCCCTTGAGGGGAAATGAGCTGAAGGAAAATGAATGAATCACTGGGCTTGAGCTAGGCTGGCTTTCTCTGGGATCATTTTCACCCTGACAGCATCCTTGCAGGTCAGCAGCAAAGGTGAACTTCACATTGGGTTGCTCACTGGCAGGGGGGTTCTTACAGCCAGGTGAGAAGGCGGTAAGCTCTTCTGAGACCAAAGGTGTTTCACAGTCACTTCTGGGCCCTGTTATAATGTGATGTTAATTAAGTGCCTCTTAAGGGCATGTAACACCAGCTTTTGCTCTGGTTTCGTTTCTCTTCTCTTTTGCTCTTTTCCAAAAAGATGAAAGGGAGAGACAGGTTCTCTGTGTTGCCTTGTCCTGTCTGGCTGTCAAGATACTGAATAATAACTTGGTGATTAGGTTTGTGTGGGGAAGAGTTGGCTTTTTGTAAGGTCGCTTCTGCCACTCCTCTGTACTGCTGTACACCCATTTGTAGCTGATACAGCATAGGAGGAATCTGTGGCGTGATCGTGGTGAGGCTAGATGGCTTAAGGGGAATGCTTGACCTGAAGTCCATGATCCCCAGATGCTGGGAAAGTGCAGATCTAGACTCTGAAAGTCAGGTCCATCACTAGTAAAATAAGTCCCTCATGTCAGAATGACTCTATAACACAACAGCTGAAGAAGGGAATAGAAGTTAAAAATGAACATTGTTTGGCTGCCTGCCTACTAAAGATGGTAGCTTTTGTAGTTCATAAATTAATTCTCCTTCATCCACGGGGGTCTGGCTGGGGTAAGAGGCCTGCTGCTCGGTGCAGAAGTGTCTGGTGTCAGTCGTCGGGATGTGGATAAACAAATAGCTTCGGGCTTCGGTGATGGGGATTGGCAAGCACAACCTCCCCTTCCCGGTGAGGAAACATTCAGTACTTCCTCAGACTGAAATGGAAAAAAGATGTTTACTGTAAAAATGGGAAATTTATACCTTTAAAAGCTGCATTTATCGTGAAGAGCACAGGCGGTGCATCTTCAAAAGGACAGACAAATTTGATTTTTGTCTTACACAGGCAAGATATAATTTCCTTTTTTTTTTACTTCAGATAAACAATTTTGAAGCAGTTATCTTCACATTTACCGTCTGATCCTTTTAGATCAAAATTACTTCAGTCTTTGCATTCCAGTCAGTTGGAGAGAAAGAAATTACCTTCTTTTAAGAAATGTTTTGTTTATCTGCAAAGCAGACAGTGATTTCATTTTCCCAGTATCTCCCCATTGGTACTTAAAAGTATAGTAAGAGACCACAAAGTTGATTTAGAGATCACAAAAGCACCTTTAAATGTCTTGCATGCTTACCAGAGTGGAGGAAAGATTACATTGTTCTTCTTCCTGGCAAATCAAACTTCATGTACCGTGAAGGTATCACTTTGGTCAGAGGGCCATGATGGGGAAGAGATGAGCGCTCTCCATGTGCAGTGCAGCGGGCTGTTTTACCTGAAGCGCTTATGCCATACTGTTCACAGGACAATGTTCCTATGGTTTTGTTTGAGGTTTCTTTTTTCTAGGACCCGACCTGACCTTCTCTGTACCTTCTCATGCAAACTGTTTCTTATTTATATTCTGTACTTGCTTTTTGAACCAGCCTCTCTGTGCCAGTGACAGCACAGCTGTGAACATACCCTATTGTGCTGTCTGTGGAAGAAGACTTTTAAAATAAAACATATCCTTTACCTTTACGTGTTTTTAGTAAACAGAAGTATAAAGGTGCCAGGCCCCTGAGGCACGGCAGCATTTACGCTCCTAGGGACCTCCATGGCCCCAGCTGCTCCTCCTCCAGCCCCGCTAGGCTGGGGTCGCTCATGTGAGACACAGTCACGACAGGGTTCCTGGTCCAGGGAGCAAACCTAGCACAAACGTGGGTTTGCAGCTGGGGTGCCTCGGAGGGCTGCGGTGACAGGGGCAGAGGGAGGTTTGCTGTAGCGGTGGGCTAATCGCCAGGCTGAGCTAGATATAGGCTGGATGCTCAAGTGATGATTCAGCTGGGAGTGGGGCAGAGATTTTGGCTAGCCTGGGGTATGCAGTTGAGTAAGTGTGCTAGCAAATAATCAAGTTTTAAGTTAACTGCAATAAATTAAGATGGATTAAGCTGTCTAAAAGTATTTGAGAAGATGGCAAACCCGCTGCATAACCATAAAGTAGTTTAGCTTCCTTTTCTGCAGATACTTTCTGTCTCTGCTTTGCCCTAGGCAAGGAAAGAAGCTGAAAGAAGTGTTTGCAAACAGTAAACTGAAACAAAAATACAAGTCCAGTGGAAGAAATACATCTGTAATAACTTCAGCTTCTCACACAATATTTATTTTAATGGTCGTCTTGTCCTGAATACTGTACCCAAGGCTAGCAATTCTGAATCAGCTGAGTGTTGGAAGTTAAGGATCTCGATCAGTGGCTCAGGTAAATACTTGGTGCTCGTAACACAGATAAAATAGTTGAAACTTAAAGGCAGTCATCTTTCACAACTATATCATAAGAGCTGTGTATCTGATTTGTATATCTTACGTGTTTTAAGTGAAACAGATGCCTGTGAAATGGCAAGGTTAGGAATTTGTCTTAGCTTCTCTGTGGATTTACCAGCCCTTTCGCCGCCTCCCCCTTTCCCTGCAGCTTTTCAGAATTTTGAAATTCCAGACAAAACTACCAGAAAGTTGTTAACAAGTCACCAGCTTCTTAAAAGACAGCAACGGTTTTTAAAGTTTACACTGAGCTCATGAATTCCTCAGCTCTGTAAATAATACTGTTTTTTCAGAGCACTACTCATGCTGGTATTTTTAACCAAAGGCAGGAAGTCCCTTGAATTTGGGGAGGGAGGGAGGGAATGGAGATGCAGCAGTTAGTGATCTTGAGCAATCTGGTTTTTTTCTGCTGCCAGAGGCGAAAGGGTGAGCATGTCTCTTCTGCCTTCCTCTGCTTTGATTTGACTGCTGGATAGCCCCGAACTGTGTTTAAACAGGAAAACTGAATTAAGTCCTTGGAGCTTTTTTGTGAGGAGCTTTTGTGTTCAGTAACCAAATGCCATGATTCAACCCTGCACTGTATCTGTGTTAGATGGGACTTTGCTTTTGGTTTACACATTCCCTTTTAATTTTATGTGCTGCTGGTGATATCCTGGATTCTTATTAGTGCCTTCCTGGAGGCAGCTCTTAAATGAGGCCTGAACGATTTCAGCACCGTGTTACTTGTGTTTGTGGCACACTTTTTGGCAGTGTGCTTGTTGGTTTGGAAAAGCTTTTGAAGCCATAATGTGTTCCCTGTAGTATCCCAAAGTATAAGCCTTGCTAAAGGTGCAACACAAGGAGACTGTGAAGGTGCAGAAATGGGGACACTCCTGGGGGCTTTGCCCTCGCTTGACTGGGGAGATGACCTGCTGCAGGCTAAGTTGCAACTTGTTTAAACCAAGGAGAGTCTATTAAAAATCTTGAGACAAGATTCCTGCCACAATGTATTCCCAGTCATTGGCACCACAGCAGTATCTTTTGCAGTCAATTCTGCCTGGTACAGTTTCTCAGCTAGCTGCAGTGGCTTTCAGTCAAAAGCAGTTTCTTGTAAGGCAGGTAATACTATTTTTTGCAGAGTTGGAGCAAGTTCCAATTTAATGTGCAGACACTGAAATTTCCGCACTGACTTTTCTACCACTTTTTTCTCATTTTAATCTGTTGGTTATGAGAGCATTCTCCAGTATTCTTTACTGTAGTCATTTTAAATAACATTATTTGTCTGAAGCCATAGAGTTTAACATGCTATAGGGTACGAAACCATAGTTAATATTTAGGTCTCTGTGCTTTAGTCAGAACCCAAGGGTGTATACACAGTGTTTGTAGCCTTTCTGGTCTGATAAAATCAGGCATGCTTAGAAGCTCGCAGTTTGAAGGCTGAAGTTTCAGGCTTGGGCATGCAGTGCCCTGTGGCTGTAAGCACACTGGAAATGTGACCGAGCTGGAGTAATTTAAAGAGACATCAAATAGCCCAGGCCCTAAACCTGAATTATAGCTGTTAAACCATGCGTGCTTCTTGCAGTACTGATCCCAAGCTATTCTTCATGGCATTGGAAGTGTAAAGTGAGTATGTTTTGCTGTAGATCAGACCCTGATATGACTGCATTCTGGGCAAACCATCATAGTGGTGCTTCAGCATTTCATAATGCTGCACATACTGTAACTTTCTTCCTTGTGAGTTGGTTACCTTTCCTTCTGCTATGGCCGTGTTACTCTTCTCACGAACAGGGGTGTAACTGCCTTTGCGGATTCCCCTGAGCCAGCAGATGAACGCTGTAATCTCATTGGCATTCAAATATAAATACAGTTTTGGGTTGTTGGGAAGTAAGATCTTGCAACCATGCCCTCTACTGCCAACAATTATACCACATCTTGTCTTACTTGGCATTAACTATCAGTAGTTAATAGCTTTCTTGAGATATTACAAAAGCTTTTGTGCAAGTTATGAATATTCATAACTAATGCAAGAAGTAACTGCATAAAGCTGCATAATATGGTAGATGCTATCGAGAGTTACTAACAGGCTTAAACAAAAATGCTGATGTTGATTATTCATATGCAGCTAAAAATTTTGAATGCTGTATAATATTTAGAATTCGAACCCTTACATGCTGCTGTTGGCTTTTGTGGTGTTCCTAATAGTTTCTAGATTTTGGATGAGGCTCTGCAATGGTGGGTCAGCCTGTAGTGTAATCCCACAACTCAGGGACTCGAGCTTTCAGAAAAATACACGGCACCATGGTGGCGACAGTCAGACCAGTGATCCACTAGAAAAAGCCAGCAGCAATGTGCTGGTTTGCAGGTCAGTGCATGCTCCTATGGCACAGGCTAATCTTACCTGCAAGCAAGAGAAAAATGATGTATTTCCATGACACGAATTTGAAATACTCCACATGCACAAGCAATGCAAAGTGGCATTGGCAGTGGGCATCATAAAAAATAGTCAGCCAGCAGCTACTCCTAGGCCTGGAGCTGACAGGAGAACTATCTTTTCTCCTGCTTTTTTATTCCATTTGTAGCCAAACTCAAAACTGGGATGGCAGGTCACATTCTGTTTATATTGGGTGTTTGTTGGTGTCAGAAGGGCTCCCTTGCTGCTGCTATAAATTCACTTGCGTATGTCATTTAAAATGAAAAAAACCCAAGTTTATCTCAGTGTTGCTGACACCACATGTAGCCCAGCCCAGTGCATGTGGCCCTCTGTCTCTCTCTAGCTGCTGCTCCCGGCCCCTCGCTGCTCTTTCGCTCAAAAGGTCACGTTGTGGTGCAGCCTGAAGACCTGCAGGGTGGCGAGGGTCGCACTGCTACAGTGCTGCTTTCTCAGGGTCGTGATGTGTTTTTCAGCATTCTCAGGGGATCCGCTTGAGGGGGAAGCTGTAGATGGAGGAACTTGTTTGGTTTTGTTCACTGCTTTCATGCTCTATCCCTGTCCCCCGCATTGATGAAAGCAGAAAAATCCAGTCTTGAGTTCAGGAGAATACAGTTGAACCCCAACAGCACATATTCAGAGGGAGGGAAATGTTGAACAACAACGTTCATTCAAACGCAGTGATAAAAGCACAGAATTGATGGACCCTCATATTTAGCCTGAACCATCAATATTTAGTGGAGAATTTGTCTACATTGTTATTGGTTCGTTGTAGCATGCTCTACCTGGTGTAACATGCACTGTGTGGTATTTATATTCCCTCATCAGTGCAGAACTACTCAAGCTATCCCTTTTTGTTTTAAGTTACAGTTTTGATAGTGCCATTAATTAATGCCTCTGTTTAAATTTGAGTAGTTTACAAGTTGCTTGAGAGACTTCAGCTGCAACAGGTAAATATGGTAGATGGTAGGTTTTTAACTGAACTTCAGTCATCTTATTCTGAGAGTGAAAGAAAATAAAGATACGAGGGAAACAACCTACAGAGACTAATCAGGCTCTTTATACTCTGCATAGCCACAGAACAAGTGAGAGAAGAGATTTTTCAGTATGTTTATTAATCCATATCAAATCCTCACTCTTGGAACTGGCACACAGAAAAAGCATATTGCAGCAAAATATGGTGGTGTGAAAGAGATTGTGACTGTATTTTCCCATATACTTTCTTCCAGGAGGACATGTTGCAAGCATGGTTATGAGTCTCTGTTGCTCACTTGTTGTTAATCAGGTATTTTTTCTAATTTGCTAGACTTTTAATAAGCCGTCACTGAAAAAATTCAGACACTGTTTTGCACTCCAGGAAAACTCAGTAAGAGTCCTAAAGGTGTTTGTTATAAGCTAGAGCAGCTTCTCCAAACTGCAGTATTCTCAAGAAGATGCAAGCTTTATAATGTGAGAAAGATTTGCAAGAATCTTTTTACCATGTATTTGTGGGGAACTCAGCTCAACTCCCACTGTCTGTCTTCCTCCCAACAAAGCGGCAGTCAGTCTGAGAGCATGACTGATCCCGTTTTCTCCATTTCGGTGAGGAGGATGGTGAGTTGATAGTCCTGTGTATCTGCATTTTGTATTGCAGATGGTCTTGGATGCAGCTTGGGCTCTGTGGGCATAATTATGCTTTTCCACTGTGGCTCATTCTGAGTGGGCTGCTATATCCAGAAAACACTGTCCATATGGAGAGACTAGCTGGGATCCTGGAAGCAGCGTGTAGTTGCTCAGTGTGTTGGTGCACCTGGACCAGAAATCCATTCTGCATTGTGCGGTGTGCATCTAACGTGCACCTTCTCACCAGGTTGGGAAGAGAGCAGTGGTGCTAGAGCTTGTTTCAGGCTCTTGCTTCAGGACTTCAGCTTTCTGTCTGAATAGCAAATTCATTAGGTAACACAAGACAAAAAAAATCCCTAACCTAAGTAGGTTATAGGATATAGAAGACTTTTTTCTCCTCTGTATTTCTAGCAATGAATGTCCTCTGTATCCACTTTAGTGACTTGACAGCAAGCAGTCCTGGAATATTTCATGTATGTGTATTTTTTTAAAATGTCATAATTTCTCAGAAACATTAAGCACTTATTTTCTAAACAAAATATTATGGTTCTGTGTTCTTGCCTTCCATTGGGATTTGAGCCTTTGAGATGGATTTGAATAGTGGTTTTTTTCAAGCTCTTTCATAGTCAAGAGGATAATACATTCTTTTATAGAAACTGAGATTCTTATCTTGTAGACAAGCAATTATAGAAGATTTGGGGGAAAAAATAGCACAAGGATTTGGAGCATGTGCATGTCTCTGAGTAGCTGATGGATATGTTTTGCTGTCTGGGGTTGGACTTTTTTAATTTGTTTTTTTAACTTGGTCAGCAGTATTGACCTAAGTTAAAGATCGACTTGACTGAATGCGAATGGTGTTGTTTCAGAAGGGAATGGGTTTCAGCATCAAATTGATTTTCCAAACAAAGGAAGTCTGATTAATGCCTTGATAACGTTTCAGGTATTTTCTGTCAAAGCATTTTTTTGTCTCATTCAAAAACTAAAAACACTTTATAAATTTTAGTGTTCAGCCTCTGCTACATAACAAAAGAGTCAGTTAATCTGTACTAGCATAATTTAACACAAGGTAGCTTGAGCACTGTTTTGCTAGTAGAATTTACAGACTGCTTGAATTTTGCAGGAGGAATTTGACTTTTGAAACCTGTAATGAACAGTGATTTTTCCAGCCAAAGTCCTAGAGTTGGTGAAAGCCAAGGAAGTGGTGCTCATCCTAGTTTAAGATCTTTGAAGGAAAAAGAATCAGTGTAATTATTTACCTGTTTTGCATATATGAGATGTTTCTATACTGAGAGGCTTTGCTGGTATGACTATACTATAAATCTTTTTTGTGGACACTTTAACAAACAGGTGATGTAATATTTATAACCACAGTTTTTGAGTTTAACTTAACAGCAGTTACTAGTCAGCTGTTTTCTGTTTACTTTGAAAGTGCTAGGCTTGAAATACTTAGAATAGCATACTGTATTAATACACTTGCACATTTAATTTAGAGTAGGGTACTTAAGAAATATGAAAGAATATGAGGAGTGGTGCTCTCATAAATATACAGGGAGGTCTCAGTATCTAGCTGTGTAATTGCCACTAGATATTACTATTGATTGATCGTTTTCTGTATTGTGGCTGATAGCTTTGATAATTACTGGGGAAGAAAAATGGAGTGGATTTTTTTTTTTTTTGTTAGGCATTTCAAAGCCAGTAATAGTAGCTAAAGGACTCCTGTAGATACATATCCTGTGTCTTTGTTGAGATTTTTCATGAAGATAGCTGTATCAATAAGCTCTTTGTAATGTTGACAATGTCAACATTGTCGAAGAGCTAGTGCGAAAACATTTTTAAAATATGTAACTCCATCTTTAAGATCTTAACTATACTGAGGTGAGGGCTAAATCCAGTATTGAGCTGGCTGGACACTGCTCACATCTATCCAGTGATGCTGTGAATCAAGGTGAGCAGCTTGTCAAGAATAACATGTCAAATTGTCTTTTTCTTTGCTAACGCGGAGGTTAAGCATGCTGATTGGTACTCAGTGGAAGCCAGGGGTGCTGTCTCTCAAAGAAGTGAGGTGATGCCAGTCAGTTAATTGGTAGTACCTTGCCTCTAAGTGAGGCAGTGACTCACATTTTCTGTTCAGTGTAGAGCTCTGTTGGAGTCAGGAGCAGGGAGCAAATGACTCTGAACACACTGAGATGCCAGCCCTGTGCCAGCCTGCCAGCATGGTCTTCAGAATTAACTACAGCACATCTTTTTGCACCAGCACTAGGGGATGCTGATTTTTCCTTTGTATAAGGACAGAGGCCAAACTGGAAGCTGTTTTTTGTCACCCACTGCCAAATGCAACATAATTGTTTGTTTCATTGCTACTAATGCTGAAGTAAATTTAACTCATTCTAATAAAATGCCTGCAGAGCGAGTCCTGATTTCTTAGTGGAATACAGAAGTGTAATGAAATGTAAAGAAACAGCTAGTGTAATGACATCTGCTGCTTGCTGTGGGTCTGAAGGTATATTTGGGAGTGCAGTCCTGGCATTAATCTTCTAATGGCACTGGTGATAGTTGAGCTGGAGTTACAGAAATAAGTGATGTTCTACATTCTCATTAAAAAAACCCAAACATTTCTTCTGCTTTTCAGTCTAACCAGAGTGTTTTGCTGCAAATCAGAGATATGAATGAAAGCTGTTTTGCCCTATCTTTGCAGTGGCACCTAAAAGACATAAAAAGAAATTGCAATGATGCTTAGACTCAGATGTGTCCAGAACTGCACTTCAGATTGGCCCTTTGGATTTGATGCCTTTGTAGCATTTTAATCAATATGAATGTACTTGATTTTCTTAGCAAACAGCTTTACAGATTGGGACCCTGTAATTCCAGCTCTTGGGAATTTTAGGTAGTGCCTGTTTTTTTCTATGAGCTGCTCCAGTGATCCCCTTTCAGTTTTGAATGCTGACAGGAGGAGCAGAGCTTTAGAGGATTCAGTTGGCTCTTTTTCTTAGGGAGATCCAAACATGCTCGATACTCTAAGTATAATTTTAACAGGCTCAAGACATGAGGAAAGAGGAAAAGAAGAGGGAGAAGTGATAGTTTTAACTCTAGCCGTTACCTCCTTCAAACTCCCCATGGAGGAGATGCCTAGGTGCTCTAAGTTCTTGTGGAGCTGTGGGCACCCACTCTGTCTGGAACAGACAGTGGCCAGGACTCATCTTGCATCCTCAGAAGGGTGCAATAAGTTGGGGCTGCTCTACTCTTGCTACTGACCTTTTCCTGCAGCTGCTGGGGCCTGGAATTGGATGACAATTTTTTCCACATCTGCTCTTCCCCACCTCAGTCTGGGTAAAAAAACCCAGGTGAAGAACAGTTGATGCAGAGCTGTGAAATGCCACCCCTCTGTCTCCTCCAAATAATTTTAGAAACTAAGAATCATTCTCCTCCTCTGCTATTAGTTGAGAAAAGAGCAAGTTTTTCTAATCGGTGAAGCAGAAGCTCATAAAGCAACAAGTGTAGAACAAACATTCAGATGGTTCATTATCTGAACAAATAAGAGGATTGACTGAAGTTCATCTCATATTAAATGCTGTTGTAATCTATTAGGATCCATTCACGTTGCGGGGGAGGAGGAAGCTTACATTGCTAAGTTTGATATGCTGTCAGCTTCAGACCATAGGGAAAGATGAAAGCATGATGCTGAAGTAAAGTTAAGGAGAGTCAAGCTGAGAAGTATGTTGGCATGATTCTAATAGTTAAATATTTACCAGAAGCAGACTGCTCTTAAGAGTCTCATTTTTCTTCAGCTATCAGTATAATAAGGTAATAAACCATGCATAGATCATAGTTCTCCGGGGAAATGGCTGCAAAGGGTCCTGCTTCTTGAGCAAGGACGACTAATGTCTGGTTCCTTTTAAAAAAAAGAAACTAAAATATATTGAGTATTTGTTGAGAGTCACTGGAAAACAAAGTTTCTGCTTGAGCTGTAGAGTTGGTGTAGCACAACGACAGGGAGTATTCTGCCTCGGAGTTCACTTCTGCAAGTGTCAGGTTGGGTGCTGGCTGTAATAAGGTAGCTGTTCAAGTGGACATGAATTTAGTGGTTTGTTGGGGTCATATTTTGCTGTTTATCAGTACATGTACCAGTAGCCAGTCTTACCTCTCTTCAGCTTGCTGTTTGTAAAGGAAGGAGTTTTCAAGCCTGCAGTCTCTATGGTAATTCATGTTCGTGTTGTATCAATGGGTGCGGTGATTGTGCAAGGCCTCTGTCCTTATCATAAATCACTTTTGCAGGCATGGTCAGGAGTTCTCCAGCTTGATTTGGTGTTGGCCTCTTTCCCAGCCCCCTTCATGTTCTCCCTAGTTTTTCCCTCTGGACTAAAATTCTTCATGCGCCTGCAGAGGTCCAGAATCTGTGTTACATGGAAGGGGCAGAGCAGCGGCAGTATGGCAATGCCTGCTGTGTCTTAACACAGCTGCTAACATCACCCTGCACATGCTGCTGCTGAATAGAGACTGTGTTCACACATGCAGAATACAAGATGAAGTTTTGAAGTGGCTGGTGTACTTTTTTCCAGGCCTTACTGTCTCACTGGTGCTGAAAAAGTAGAACCAGTTGATACCAGAGGTTAGTAACTGTAAATTTGCTCTTGTGCCCCAGTGAAATCCAATGGCACAGAGGTTGAGAGGGAATCTGAAAGGCATCTGAAGAGCAATGTAGAAGTGACAGGGTTTAAGGGGATTGTCATAGTACTTATTTTGCAATTTTTGTTGTAATAAGGTAAACTTGAAGTTGCTTGATATTCCATTTTACTAGACACGATCTCAGTGCTAGACAAAAAATTGCTAGACAAAAGGAAAAGAGCAAATGTAATACCTTTGTCATGCTTCTCTCTGTCTCCCTGGAAGGAAACCCACTGAATTTTGGCACTCCTGAAAAAAGGTTTTAATGATGAGGAAACCATGTGAATACACTAGGGTGGTAGGAAAGACCAGTGTAATTCTGTGTTGCATGTGTGGGAGGAATTGTTTCAGGGAACAAGAGGATAAGAGGACTGGTATGACAGTACCTGAAATACTATATTACGATAAAGATATTGATCATTGAAGGGAACTCAAAAGCAGTGTAAATGGATAGAAGCTGTAGAGATTCATTTATGAGGAAAAATTTAAGAATTAAATATGCATAACTTCACTAAGCAGTGACTACAGGGGTTCATATACCTAACAAGCATGAGAGGTGCAAGCACAGAAAAAAGAAAAGAACAATGTGTATAGTCAGGGATAAGGCTGAAATGGAAACTTTCTGAGTATCCTTTGCATGACTTCCTGAGAGTGAAATGGTCTGTGCTCTTAAATACCCTCCTTTGGGAGAGGGAGAGGGGAGAGGAGAGAGGAATTCATTACTTGACATACACAGAGCTACACTAGACAGAAATCTAATGAATATGCAGTAAGAATAATCCCATCCTTTTAGGGTGATCAGATATATGTATCGAGCCTGGCTTCATCGTGTACATTAGTAATGTTAGCTGTCAGCGTTATTTAAATCTAGCGTGAAGGACACGCAATGCAACAAGAGTTAACCCATGCTGTCTTGAGTCCTACAGACAAATGGTGATTTATAAACCTGACAAACTCCTCACTCTCTTCTCATCCTTGAACACCAGGATGAGGGCAGGAGAGTGTCACAGTCTTTTTGGATCTTCTGAATTTACAGGACAATGTACTCTGTATGTTAAAGTTCATTTAATGAACTCATTAGGAAAGAAAACAAGTCAAATGAGCTCAATCCCTTTTGTACAGCCTAACATGTGAATTCACTAATTCATCACTGAATTCACGAGGGTTCTGACTCTGAAGTTCTCTGATTTGTGAATTGTGCACCTGTGAGCAAAGCAGTTACCTTGCTGAGGGTGAGAGTGCTCATCTTCCCTCCTCCCGCACAGTGCAGGTGTCCCTGTGTCACACTGGGAAGCACGAGAGCCTCAGCAGTCTGGCTGCTGCTGCATCTACTTCAAAAGCTTTTTGGGTAAGCTGAGGAAGTTGGGTCTATACCATTTCCATAGGTTAGTGAATTCTGAAAAAAATGCCAGACGATTGAAATGCAAGGATTATGGCTTCGGGAGACAGCAAGCTGCAGGTGATAACCGCTGACTAATGACCTTTAGCCCTTCCTGCCTATTGTGTCCTGCCAATGCGTTGCTCTCGCTTTGGCCTGATGGCACTGCTGCCAGCATACATCAGGCCTTGGGGTGGGCTGTGTGTCAGCCAAAATCTGAGCAAGAGCTGAGTGAACAGACAGAGAGACTTTCTCAGACCTGCCTCTCCATCTGATGGTCAGGCTGAAGCTGGAGTAACAATTCCTCCTCCTTTGCCAGGGACTCCTTCTTAGACTTTTGCTGCTCTTCCTTGGGATTCTCCTTGGAGAATGTACCGGTTGCATTTTCTGCTACTTATGGTCACTGAAGTATGCAGGCATGACAGAAATCTACCTGAAAAAGGACAGTCTAAAGTAGAGGTGGCTGCTGTACAGCTGCTGTGTGCTGCGCTATTTTCTACATTTAGCAAAATAGCTGAAGGCTATGAAATCGGATCTCCTAAAACCGAATTGCAGTGTCTTTAATAACGTGATCTTTGCAGTGATAGTTGTGAGACAAAGCAGAATCATTGTGTGACAAGGACGTCAAGCTGCCATACCTGTGAAACCCACATTAAATACCCTCGTATTCTGCACTTTCAAAGAGAAGACACGTAAAATGTGCTGTGGAAGGGAGTGAAAACATTCTTGCGCTGTTCTCTTTCCTTCCAGGGCATCCCTAAGGGATCTGCCCACCCACAGTTGGGTGGGGGGATGTTGAGCAAGCTGGACTCTTGTCTGGACCATGATGGCCATTTGTAGGGTCAGAGATCAGTTCTTGGTTTCAGTGTGGTTCTTTCTTCTTGACACCTCATCTGCTATGCCCCCAAAATACAGGCAACAGATGGGACAGCACCCCAAGAAAACCAAGGTCCTCTGACCAAAATATAGTTGAATCAATGAAAATATGCACTTACCAAAAAAAGTAGGATTTAAACGTTACAGATACAAAATTAAGAAGTTGTAGGTGGATAGTTTAAAATGTGATGTTTGTCTTGGTAGGTTTTTTTTTCTCCTGAGTCCTTTAACAGGAAAGCACACAGCACTTTTTCAAATGTGATGCAGACATGATACTTTGATACACAAGTTTTGTTCTTTGCTCCACCATAACCTTTGTGTTACCTTTGGCAAGTCACTTAAATAGTGTTGTTTTTTCAGTCTGGATAAAGAAGTAATTGTACTTCCCTGCTTGCAGCAGATGTCTGAGGATCAGAGACAGAGATGCTCAATTATAGTGTGCAGAAGAGACTTATAATCAAATTAGCTGTTAAGTGCTCTAAAAGATAAAAACATGTTTCCTGCCTCCAACCTTTCCCTCTTTTCCAGAGCAATTTTTTCAAAAAAATCTTTTGGCAGCCTCACTGCTTTGTTGTTGAGCAGCAAATAAATGACAGCTGTTACATTCTGGTTTGAGGTGCTCTTTACTCTCTGTGCCTGAACACCCAGCAGTTGAAAATAAAACACTGTAAAGGATTAAGATGCCAAGTCTTCGTTCGGTTTCTTATTTAGGATGCCACCTGCGATTATGACGTAGGGTCAGGCTGTTGAAGTGGAGGCATCCTTCAGAAAATGTGAAGCGAAGAGCTTGGGGCACCCCCTTCTTCTTTCTTGGCAGGTGTCAGTCAGCTCCTGACTGCCGCAGGTTGAACATGCAGGACCTGTCTGAGCAGCCTCTTCTCGGGCATCGGCTCTAGTGAGACAGGAGCCTTTCCTTCCGTGATAGGGGCTAAACAGCAACATGGACTAAATCTAATGGTCTGGCATAAAGAAGCAGCACCTCACGGAGACCTAGGAATCCTGCAGCTCTGTAAAAATGTTTGTTGTTGCCAGTTTAATTTTCAGAAAGCTCTTGTTCTTTTCTAGAATGGAGCTGTTTTGTTATTGTTTAAATGCAGCTGTACCTTGAAGCGTTGAACTCATAAAACACATTGTTAATTTAGACAGATAGTTAACAATTACTTTATAAAATCCCAGTGAATTACACAGTGCAAAGTAAATACAGGTTTTCAGAACTTTGACTTATACAGGTATGTTATTGGCTACTGGAGCCTGGTTAAATCTTCATGCTCCAAGCCAATGGATGTTGTCAGTAGTTGTTCCACTTCAGTCATCTGTGAAATATTCACAGATTTACAGTCAGCTTGGAAGTGAAGCTGTCAAAGCAGCCAACCTGATAATGATAAAGAAGTAGCTGTCAGAGAAGTGGCAGGCAGCTTCCGGGCTGAAGTGTTTCACTTCAGAAATTTCAGCACCATTTGTGTTTTGTGTAATTTCTGAGAAATGCATAAATAAAAATTCTTTCTCGTTTGTGTTATTTTAAGGATTTTGAAATGTCCAAACTTGTCATCTAGCTATTGTTTTTAGTGGGTTTTGACTATTTTTCCTTGCAAAGGAAGAAATAGGAAATCGATGAATGACTTACCACATGTGTTGTAAAAAAATACACAGATTAATTTATACAGCTTAACTCTCTGACCACATTGTCTGCAGGCAAGTGGTTAAATGTTAATGTTTTAAAGTTTTCGAAAGAAACTGTTATATTAATAGTAGTGTTGGTTAAGTACCTGCAAGTGGAAACGCAGCAGTTCAGGTCATCGGTTTCCCATGTGATTTCTTAAACACAGCTGTACTTTTCAGATGAAGGAAATGAATGGAAATGGTGCTATTGTACTGAACTGCTTGGCTCCATGTGGAAGGTCTTCCTTCCATGCTCTAAGGATAACAGGAATGGAATGTGGAAATGGTCTCATCTGGGATCCAAGTGAAAGTGTTATGAAAGCAAGCGCAGACTGAAAAAGAGGGCAACTTAGAGAAATATGCCAAAGCTGTGAACAGAACATTATCCTGTGCTGGAGGGACAAGGATATTGTTTCTTTGTCTGCCACTATGCAGTCTCCACCTCAAAAATAGCTGCTGACTGCTCTTCTTGTTCCATTGCAGTAGTTGTAATTTCCTTTGCCTGCTCTTTCCATACTGCTCTTTTTTTTCTGTAGCTTCAAATGAAAACCGTAAAGATGAGAGAAGCAAGGGGCAGAGACACTAGGGAGAAAGCCCAGCTCCTGAGGAAGCAGATGCATCAGGTGAGAAAGCAACACATAGTTGGTGTTCCCTGTGGCATGCAGATTGTGGTTGGCTTTGCCACTCTGGGACATGGCTCAAGTTTCTGTATTTGTGCATGTCCCAGCCCTCTAAATCCATGTCTGCAAACCTTCATTTGGGCTGGTCTGATATTTGGCCTCAGTGTTCAGGGAACTGGTAGCTATTCAGCTGGTGACCTACCCAAGGTCACCAGGCAGGATTATTGTCACTGGAGGCGTCTTCTACAGGGTATGTGCAATATCAGTGGCAGAGGAAGATTTCAGGCAGAGTGGACCAGAGCTTGGAGTACAAGCTCCATACCTTGCCATTCCTTGGGCCTTCTTGCACTGCCTGCCTGAGCTGTGTGGGTATCTCAGTCCCTCATTAGGTGAGCTCCTGTTCCACAGCTTTGCAGTTACACTTCTAGTGACAACTAAATTGCTCTTATGCATCCCTGCTTCAGATCAAAGTCAGTGCTTTCAATATAATGTATTTAGAATACAGCATAGTTACCACTGCAGCAAAATTCAGCAGTTCTTATGACTTTTTAGGACACAGATTGTTTTTTCCGTTCAGAGGACAGCTGACTTCCTACTTGGTTTTTTTTAGTTTGTTTGTTTCGGGGTTTTTTTCTGATCCAGTTCAAGATATCCAGGTTCCTGTAGGCAACTTCTTCAAGATTAATTTAGGCCAAAACACTCCTTCACTGGTTATTTTTTTTTCTGCCTGTTCTTTTGTGCTCAGATCACAGAGTGAATCAACTTGAAATCTCTCCTGCCTCTCCTCTCCCTATTCTATATCCTTCCATTGTTTTTCCTCTCTTTCTCAGCTGGTTTTCAGTTAGCTGATTTTTCTGTTCTGGTTGATCAGCTGGTTGTAGTGGTGAAGCTGGAACAAACCATTTTGCTGTGACCTGCACTCTGTATTTCCTTAAGATGATCATGAAGTTGTCCTGATGTTCCTGAGTGCTCAGCCAAAGAAATATGTTTGTAAGCACCTCCAGTCTAGCTGAGGGAATTGCAGGAGTATTGGAGATTGACAGCAGTGCTCCCAACAGATTCCTTGAAGCCTTTCTTTTCCTTCCCCAGGGGTCTGTCCTACTTGCCCTGCAGAGCTGCAGCAGAAGGGTTGTTTATCCTTATTATGAAGGGTCTGCCCACCTTGGATTGCTTTTGATAGTCAAATGTTAAGTCTAGAAACAAAGAGAGTAAACCCTTAATTGGGGGGGGGGGGGCGATGGCATCTCAGATACTCTTAGAGAAAGTGCAGGCAACACCTAATACCTATATAATTGAGGTGGTAATAGCAAAATATAGGTGAGATCTCAGGGATGATGAAAATGCAAATTGAGAGCCAGAGGGAGTTGTCACCATAGGAATGGTGGCACTGGCACAGGATGCAAGGTTAAGGTACGTAAGGACTTGTGGAGAGAAGAGCAGCCAGTCTGTGGTGCTGTAGCTTGGTGGTGTGATGCCAATCACATCTGCTCTGCTGAGCTCCCCTGTCATAGAAATAGACAGTAACAGAAAATACAAGCGGCATTGCTGAAAACAACGTTATAGCTAATGCACTTCAGTTTGGTACCTTTAGGCCTGCAACATGCTGTGAAAGCTTAAGCCATTGTATAGCTACAGCAACCCCCTTCCCTCCTCTGTCTACAGGGTTTTGCAGAATGTTTTGTTAAACCTGTAAGTGTTTTGGATTCACTCTTTGAAGTATGAGAAAGTGGGATTTTCCTTATTTAAATTAATATGGGAGGGGTTGATTATCATGCTTTCTCTGAAATATCTGCTTTGTTTTGGGCTGAATTGCTCTGGAGCACCAGGAAATATGAATGTTGCCTTTGTGGAAACTCTCCATTCTGTGTAAATTTGAGGTATGTTGCAAAGCTGATGTAAAGAACCCATAACAGCATTTCTTGATGTTTATATTCAGGTAGTCTGTAGTGTGATGTGATTATAGGTTGCATAGAGCAAGCTGTCATAGTTAGACGGCTCATAGACCTAATGAGCCTCTTTTTTTGCAGATGTGTGACAAATATTCCCGTGGTCATCCTTGTCCTTGTCCACAGGACTAGCTATGTTGGACTGGGAGTGAGAAGTGTCAGTGGGTCCCTGCTTGGTAATTCAGGGGCTGTATGCATGCCTGCCTCTGGGAGTGGGTGAGCCATTGCCTTTTCCTCCCTGGGGGTGTTAATTTGCATCTCTCTCTTTGATCCAGCCTCCAATTTTTCCATGCAATATGCAAGAAGATCATAACCTTGAGACCTCTACCATCTCTCAAGACTGAATTGAAATTAGCTAGCAGGTTCAGGAGCTCTAAGGGTAAGGAGGACAGACAACTCTCTTACAGAACCGTTGCTTCCTTATGAACGTGCGCTACGATCATGGTGCATAGGTACAGTGCAATGAGTGGAAAAAGTGAATAATTTATCCTAAAAAATACTACTGGAGGAGGCTCAACATTCTGTGATCTCAGATGGTGGGTGACTGGGATGGGAGGAAGAGCGATGTCTCAGCATGTGTGTGTGCTTCAGAGGCTCATTTCTGGCAGTTCTGTGCCCTTAAAACCATGGGTTCAAGCCTATCTTCCAGTGTCTTTTTACATGGAGGTACAATTGTGTTGATTTTATGAAATGAAGAACAATTCACTAGCCAGAGGGGTTTTTGCTTGTTTTTAGTCTCATAGGCAGCGAGGAGGACAGTCCTTTTTATTTCTCAGTGCAGCAGTGTGCGTGCTGGAGAAACAGAACAGATGGCAAATGGAAATCTTTGTCATTCTGTGTTTAGATTATTTTCTTTTGTCAACTTTTTTGTTACTATTTTGATGACTTTGGTTGGGTGGGTTTGGGTGACTGCTGGGATATGTGATGGATCTCTCCCCATATGCATCTGTTAGCATGCTGGTAAGAGTGTAAGAGACTTTTAAAGAAGAAAAAAAATGTTTAGACTACCAAACTCCTTTGGGAGCTCCATGAAAGCAGTCTCAATGCCTGTGTTTGTATTCTTGGTTGGTGTGAGTAAATACTGTGCTAGTTTTTGAGAACTGGATGCCACATGTCCGGGAGTTAAAGTTTAACAAAAATATACTGTAAGGTACAATTTATCAACACCAAGGAAAAAGCTATATGGTTTGATACATTGTGGAGGTAACACAAATTACAGGAAAGTGAGGATCTTCTGCAGGTGTGGCAGGCACTGAAAGACCACCTTGGAAACCTGGGAGGCTGTGTGGGGGAAGAGCTGCTTACCATCATTTCCTGGTTTAACCCCAGCCAGTAATTAAGTACCACACAGCCACTTGCTCACTCCCCCCTCACCCAGAGGGGTGGGGAGGAGAATTGGAAAGGAATGTAAAACTCCAGTGTTGAGATTAGAACGATTAAATAATTGAAATAAAATCAAAACAAAAGAACAATAATAAGAACAATAACAGTTATAATAAAAAGGAAGGAGAACGGGAGAGGAATGAAATCCAAAGGGAAAGGCGGAAAGAAAACAAGTGATGCACAATACAACTGCTCACCCCCTGCTGACCGATGCCCAGCCAGTCCCCAAGCAACGATCAGCAACCCTGGACAACTGCCCCCCAGTTTTTATACCGAGCATGATGTCCCATGGTATGGAATACCTCTTTGACTAGACAGGATTTTGGAATACCTCTTTGCCTTAATGTCTTGGGACATGTTTTCTGATCTTTACGTTGCTGTTTTGAGTGCCTAGCTATTTTTAATAACTGACAGGATAGCAAAAAAACCCCAAACCCAAACGAAGCAAACAAAAAACCTAAGGTTCTTCCTCTTCTCCTTTGCATATCATGCAATTATTGATATAAAGGTTCAATAAACAGTGACGTATGAAAATGCCCTGTGTCAAAATATATACAGGGCTAAACAAAGCAAGAATTTAGGGTGTTTGCCTTATTTGACAGCCAGCACTAACAAAACTTCTCCTTGGAAGCTAGGCTTGTGTTTAGATGGCAGAGGTGTATTTTCTGGTGAGAATAGTAGGTTATTTACTTGTGCAGAAGACCTGGACCCTACATCATAATGTCCCAGTGTGTGCTGCAGAGACCTGGGATTCGAGCACTAGTTCTGCTGGCTGGGATCTGCTCGGCTCCTTTCTGATGTGCAACAATACTCATGCGTTTCTGTGTTCTAGTAAGTTTTTGTAGAAATAAATGTCCCTGCCTTTCTGTGCTTAGTTTGGTTGCGTATGAGGTCCCTGAGCTGAAATAGTGTTGAGACAGTTTAGATGAGGTTACAGTCTTGACTGCATGTGTATTGGAAATATATAAACAATACTAATGTATTGTGACACTTCTTATGCAATTATTTTTATAATAAAAACTTGGGAAGATAAAAACTAAGAACAACCAGAGTTTTTTTCTATCCTCATGTGTTGTTTAGCTCATCAAATTAGATATTTGATTATAATATTTTTTTATTACTGCAAAGACAAAGATTGATTTTTTTGGTGTGGTTGTTTATGTGAGCTTTAATTCATGTATACATAGGATATCATTATTTGGGCACTACCTGAACAAATTAATTTGTGTACCTGTTGGCTGTTGAGCTTTCAATGGTAATTTAAAAAGTAAGTTTTATTCATGGCATTTTAAATGTGAGGGGAAAAAATAAATAATTCTGATATTGTTAGTGTTGTTCTATCACTCTGAGCCATAGTGAGGGGTACCAGAGGATCTGTCACCATGTACTGTTTGTTTCAGTATAATGGATAATTACCATCGAACAGTAGTTGTGCAACATTATATTGTTAAGGGAAGGTTAATCAATAATTCCAAGAAGGAACTAAAACAAAAGATCTTCTTGTGAAGCTGGATCTGAAACCAAATTTGCCAGAACAAGCTGAACTGTGGTCAGGACAAGTCCATACAGGGAAAGATAATTGAAGTTCAGTTCTTGGTCAGCTGTAACTAGAGGGCTGACTATTGTTTGAAACCCCCAGAAGTTTTCTTAAATACCTGTAAGGAGCATGCGTGGCACTTGACTAACACAGTACCACCTGTCCTTGGGAAATGAATGAATATGTTTGACTCGTCCAAGAAATGTAATGCATAAACATATGTATGGTGTACATAATCTTGCCTAAATGTAACATACGGCATGCACATTAGATGGAATGATCCCCCATGCATCCAGCGCTGCAGTAAAGGAATGCCTGCTTCTTAATGCTACGCTGGTGTTAAGGAGTGTTCTTATTCCTGATTTCAGTAACAGATCTGATGCCATTTCTCCACTGCTTTCTGGTTTCTTCTCTAAAGTCACCAACATTTTGTTTGTGATAGGCATTTATCACTAGACTTTTCATTGTTTTGCATCCTGCAGTTCTTCCCCATAGCTAGCCATTAGCTATGTATTGAGTACATTATCTGCTTTATCCTTTTGAAAAAGTAAATCTTGAACATCAGTATTTGTAGTTTGAATAACGTTATTACCAAAAACCCGAACATGGCTAATTACTTCTCATAAAAACCCAGGAATATTGTCTTGCCTATTTTCCATACATGTTCTCACATACACACAGAACAGTTACACTTTCCTGCAAAGCTGAATATACAGGATATTATCAGTGAGAGTATCCATTAATGGAGGTGTAAATCTGGACAACTGTAATAACCTGTAGTACAAAATGCGATTGGTTTTGTTTTCTGGAGAAAGTTCTTAAAATATCTTAGAGTAACACTGAGGTTAGTATTTTTTCCATATACACACATTTTGAGATTAAAGAAAAAGTTTTAGAAGAAAAAATATTGCTACAACTTTAAGGAGGTTATTACACTGTTATGTCTCACTGATATAAAAACATGATGCACAAATGTTATGCCTTCAACTGAATCTCTTCATCCCATGAGCTCTACATGCTCTAATGAAACATAAGCATTGTAGGTGATGAATGTATTACAAATCCTTGTAAGTGTCCGTATGGAAGTCTCCAGGTCTGATTGCTACAACTCTCTCTGTGCTAGATCAAAACCCATGTCCTTAAACCTAATCCTCCTGTGGAACTGGACGTGAGTTATAAGTTAGGGCAAGTTATGGTTGGCTTCATGGTCAGCTGAAAGTCTTACAGCTGTATTTCAGCTGTAAAGCTGAAGTTTAGAGACTGAAAAAACCCAGCATTTTATGATGTGCACACAGATTTGGGGTGCTCAATTGGAAGGCAGGTGTAACTGAGGTTGAAGTCTGTAGTAACTTTTGAGTCCTTGATGCCAGGTTTAAACACCTCAAGTGTGAAACACCTTGAGGCTAGTGCCCTACCTGAGAATTTGGATGTGAATGACTTTGCCAAGTCTGTATGGTGAGTCAGAACAAAAACTACCGCCTGGTCTGGCTTCCAGCTCACCTGCGTACGTTGCTAGCAGGAGGAAAATTGCTGCGCTGTAAAATGGCAGAGAATACGTCAGCATGGTTCTTTCACTTTTATGGATGTTAAAATTGGTACCTTTACTGAAGATACACTCCTATAATAGACTCCTGGAACAGTCTGTGCTGTCCCTGGCTGAGGGCAGATTAGATTGGGAAGAGCTTGCAATAGGACTGCAGGAAAAAAGACTGAAAAGTGCATCAAAGATGAAGTACCTGCATATACATTTTGCAGTTTATAAAGCCATTTTCCTACAGAACAGTGGTTTCTCACCGTAGATTGCACATCTTTTCCATACTTCTGACAACACCTTGTAACTCAGTTGTTCCAAGAAATGCACTAAATAACATGTCTGAATATGGTGCCTACAGTGCTCTCACCTTACCAGCCTTCAGGCTTCGTGGGTGACCACAGGCTCTGAAGAGCAGTATTTGCAGCGCTCGAGTGCTCGCTCTGGAGGTAGAGCTACTGATGACCTTTATGGAAGATGACACTCTTTCCATTGTTAGAGATAAACAGGCGGAAAGTATTTTTTTGTTTGTTTGGGTATGCTTTTGTCCATATGCACAGAATAACATGTTAAAACTGTTCTACATACAAATCAGTTGTTGTTAGAAGGGTACTGGGTAAACATGCTGAGGGGGAACAGTTCACCCTTGCTCCTTAACAGCATTGCTCCCCTGCTGTTCTGGTGGTGCAGAGGGGCAAGCTTGCTGCCAGGAATGAGCAGATGTTAGATGTCAGTTTTGAGTAACCTCTCTGTAATCATATTTAATTTAAAATTAATATCTCTAATGCACTAATGTTTTATGTATCCTGGTAGAGGGAATGCAGGCTGTTGGATCTTTGAGCACTTGTTAACTGTTTCTGACTGTGAGTGACTGGTAGCTGTGTAATTAAATAATCTTAAATCTTAGTGGAAACTGACTTTGATAGACAGACATGTGGTGTGATTATGTGTCTTGTTCCTATAGGAAATCACACTACCAAAGTGAAAGAAAAATCCAGGTCATCCATAACTCTGCATGACAGTCCTAACCTGAAGTGGGATGTTAATGATGGATGTTTTCCCCTCTTCTTCTGTTGGCAGAGTTAGTAAGGCTTTGAATTGCCTCTGATGAACTGAGAAACTTCACCTGGAAAATACTAGGTCACTTGGAAATTCAAAAGTTCTAGTTGAGATATGTAACACAGAGCTGCCTTGCTAATCAGTTTAAGGAGATAGAAGTGCAGTGAAGACACTTTAGATTCCTTCAGAGCAAGGAGTTTTTGCAGCTGCTGATACAGCCTGTAGTCTACATAGTCGTTCAGAACAAAGTTGATAAAAGGGAGAAACAGGTTCCATAATTTTTAGGGGCTCAGTGTGATTTGAATTCAATGTTATATGCTTCTTTCACTTCACACTTAATAGCTTTCCAGTAAATGGTTTAGTTGATGTATCAAAAACAAAGTAAATTGTCCCTTTGTGTTAGTGCTTTAAGGAAGGATTTCTTTGCTGTTCTCAAGAGAAATAGGATGCAATATGTTAGAATACCCATTGGCTTTCCCCACCCTGCCCTGTTTTTTTTCTGCACAAACTACATGTACATAATGCTTTACAAAATACGGCAAACGTTATATTCTTTAATTCTTAATATCAAAACTTAGTGGCAGAAAATTTACTGGTAGGAAATCTGTTTGCATATGCAAGGAGTAACTTTGATTTTCTATTAATCCTGTGTTAAGATTCTAAGATTAAGAACTAAACAGTTCTCAGGTCCTTTGAATATGAGAAGTTTGTATGTTCCACTGCTTGCTCTAAGTAGTAGAGCATTAACAAAGAGAATGTCAAAGCCATAATAATTATAATAAGTTATTTGAAATTTGACTTTATATAGAATTCCTTTATGAATTTGGGTGCATGTTGGGGGTGGAGTGAATAGAATGATCACTGACCATTCATTTTCTCGGTCAGTCTTGTAGCTTGTTCTGGAGTACAGGCTATAAACACGGCAACCTCACATAGAGCACTCTGCAGGATTTATTTACCTTATTTTAGAGTTTTCTTCTAGTAATGCTTTCCCCCAATAGTATGCTTCCATTCAATTAGGAGCAACTCTGGGGACCAGACTGGGCTTTAACTGCAAACTTCACTTGATTAATTAACAAGGTCAGAGAATTTATTTGAGATAGCTTACAGAAAACTTGCCAGCGTGACACTAGACTTTTGCTGGTGTTGCAGGCTAGAGATTCTGCTGTCCGCAGGAGTCTTTCATTGATGGCAGCTTCATTTAAATGTATCCCAAAATACAGAGCTGGGTAAGAGGTTCTGCCTTATAATCATTGCATTATAGCAATCTGCTGGTGTTGGAAGACCAGATGACTACATCCAATATATATTGATGTTACTGTGGGCATCTGAGGAGGTTACTGAGGTTACTGAGGAGGAAAAGAGCAGTAGCTTTTGACAATTGGTTGCTTGTTCTGCCTGGGATTAAATTCTTGTTTGCTTTAGTTTGAAAAGGCATTCCTAAAAACACTCTGTAAACCCTACTTTTAGAGAATGTAGGTTCTTGTCTTGTCTATCACATCAGTGTTATAAATACATGTCCTAAGTGAATTAATAGAGGAAGAGGAAATAGAACAGCTCTTAATTGGCTGGAGCTCAAAGGCTTTGGGGTGAAAAGTGAGCAGCTAACATGCAGCTTTGCTAACCCCCTGGGAGGCACAGCAGGCGCATCGGAACGCAGGTGCTGGACCATCCGGGGCATACAGAGCCTTTCATCTTCTTCTACTGGTTTTAATAGTTTTTTCTCATGTTAATAAGCTTTAGAAAAAGCCACTGGAAACCTCTACAGGATATCTTTAGTTTTTCTGTTTGCTTTGTATGCTCTATAGAAAGGTATAAATGTATAGGCTTGTTATACAGAGTAAAGACTGAAGGGCAGAGTGATAGCTCAGTGTATCACAGCCAGTATTGGTTGTTGCTTTCCAAATATCATTGCTGTCTGTACACTTTGTACTTCTACAGGAAGAAAGTGAAAATTGGACTATGTTGGATTCAGTAAGGAATGTTGCGAATTAATTCACTGAGTCACTGGTTCAGCTAAGGTATGTTTTTGAAACACTGATGTCAACAGCTGAAACATGGGAGTGAGCAGCATCAGCAAAGCCACAGCCATTTGATGTTTTTAGGTTAAAATAGCTTCCTGAACAGCAATGGGAGAAGATAGACTTACAAAAGAAAAACAGAAAATAAAGCAAAAAGGTTTTTTTCTTGACATCTGCACCACTTTGGTGTGTCTCTTTGGGTGATGGCAATGTTTGATGTGGGAGAAGAGGATGGAGACTGTCTGATCGTTACCAATGGGAAATAAAAAGACAGCTGGGTTTTATGAAGGAAAGTAAGAAAGAAAAACATGTTTATCTGGGCAAAAGGTGTTTATGTGTTTATAACCATATATAGCTATGTAACTGCATGAACGGCTTCTGCCCTGAGCCTGGTGGAACATACAGCTGGAATTTGTGTCTGGGCTCAGAGATATAAATATGACCTTCTTTGCACAATACAGTGTCTCTGGTTGCACCACAACCTGAGTCCATGCCTTCATATGCCACATTTGAGACCTTTGTCCGCAAGTATTTGAGAGTGATACTTTGTCCTGGTTTCGGCTGGGATAGAATTAATTTTCTTCTTAGTAGCTGATATAGTGCTGTGTTTTGGATTTAGTATGAGAATAATGTTGATAACACACTGATGTTTCAGTTGTTGCTAAATAGTGCTCTGCAAGTGAGGAGGTACACAAGAAGCCAGGAGGGAGCAGAGCCAGGACAGCTGCCCCAAACTAGCCAGAGGGATATTCCGTACCATAGAACATCATGCTGAGTATGTAAACTGGGGGGAGCTGGCTGGGAGCCACCAGTCGCTGCTGGGGACTGGCTGGGCAGCAGTCAGCAGATGGTGAGCAATTGTATTGTGCATCACTTTTTCCGCCCTGGTTTTTATTCCTCTCTCTTTCTCTCTCCTTTTAATTACAATTGTTGTTACTATATTTTATTTTATTTTATTTCAATTATTAAATTGTTATCTCAACCCACAAGTTTTACCTTTTCAGATTCTCCCACAGGGCAGGGGCGGGGAGTGAGCAAGCAACTCTGTGGTACTTAGTTGCCGACTGGGGTTAAACCACAACATGGGTCCTTAGGCAAAAGTTGTAAAGTGCCAGGACATATGTGCTTATCAGGACCTTTGCTGAACTCTTGAGTTAACAAGGCCTCTGCATGCTCAACAGCACAGCTGTGTTTCATGCCAGAACAGTAGCTGGATTTTCTAGGCATCTCTGCTATGGCTACCCTTTTAGCAGGAACGCTGTTGAAGCTACTTCTCCCAGAAAAGTTCTTTTCCAAGAAAACAAATAGATGATTGGAAGCTTGCCTACTTAGATGAGTTTCACAACTTAAAAAAATATTTATGTGGACCTTTTTTTGTGTTAAGAGTCTGGCTGTGAGTGGCTGCAAGGGAGACAGTCCTCCCATTGAGTCACAAGGTTTGGAAAAGATCCGCTTGCTTTCTAAGCGCCTCCTCCGAGAGGAGTCTAGGTGCAGCTGGATCCAATCCTAGTCTCAGACTTGGTCAGTGGTTTTGAGTCTAAAGGATTATATGTACAGCCACTCATCAGAGTCAATGTTTGCCTGTCAGAGCCCAGTTTAAGGACTTTTCACTGAAACAGTTTTGCACAGTTGAACAAATAGGTGATTTATTCAGGCAACAGGCAGTACAAGTTCAGAATTGCCATTGATAAATACACTTACTGCAAAAAATTGAGCTAGAGTTAGAAGTTCAGTGCTTTTGTTAACAATATTATCCTGGGTAACATCCGACGTAGTCGGAGGCACAAATCTTAACAAAGAGCATCCCTGCTTGGGGAGGAGAGAGGTCGAGGCCCGCTGACCCATCCAGTAGTTAGAATTATCATCCTCAAAAAAAAAAAAAAAAAAAATTCTAAAATCGCAGATGTTATGCTCATGGTGAGATGGGACTAAGTGAATTGTTTGTGCCGACTGGCCCTTAGCAAGGTGCCGGTTGGGGAAGGTCAGTTGGGCCTGATGGTTCAGCGCAGAGCAGGGAGGATTCGGTCCAGATGCAGATTTACGGTTACAGATGCACCAGAATCTGCCTGGCCTTCGCTGGAGCAACACCAGGCTGTGAGGCCCCTGCCTCACCTCGGCATCACTTGGTTGGTTTGCTTGTTAGACCGCGTACGTTATCTGCTTTGCGAGATAGACACATTGCTCAAGACTCCGGACTCCACTCCCAGCTGAATACAGTCGTTCATTGTTAGGTCGGGAGTGGAGGGGAAGCATACCGCCACAACCTCTGATAAGGGACTTCAAACAAAGTTGTCTTCTCAAGTGGAGTGCTGCCGTTGCTATGATGGCGTTGCTAAACTCAGCTTGTTGTAACTGTTCTGTGAAGTGTGCATGAACACTGAAAGCTCTTCAACACATGGGTACTGGTAACGTTTTTAGTGGCCCCTTTGATCTTGTTGCTTAGAAATGTTTACCTACTTCACTTCCATTTGATTTTTGTTTTTAAATTTATTTTGTATTTTCCAGCTGCCAGGATCTATTAAATGGCAGCTACAGTTTCTGACAAAACTGTGTTTCTATTTTATTTTTATTTAAGTTTTTATTTGATGCTTCTATTAAATTGTGATCTTAAGTTTACTGTTGGTTACTGGCTATGGATGTTGTTATAATTTCTGCCCTAGAAATTTTTTGTAATGTTATTCATCAGAAGCTGAGGAAAGGGAAAGGATTAGCTTTCTCTGTTTACTTGGCTGTTTATGCCTTCGTTTTCTTTGGTTACTTTCTAACAAGGCTGAAAAATACATTTTGCCCTCCCTGCAAGTAATTTGAGCATCCACAGGAGTGTAACAGCATATAAAGCTGGAATATAAACTTAACTACTAAATTCCATTTGGGAATTACTTTATAACTTTTTGTTGTAAGGGATATGAATCATTGTATCTACATACTAATACCGACCACTAACAGAGAAAGGCTTTTGATCTAATTTGTCAGTTCTTCTGTTCGTAGCTTTTTTTTTTCTTCTTTTTTTTTTTTTAAGCAATTGAAAGAAATCGGTGTTTTCCCTTTGGAAAAGTACCTGTTTACAGCTGCCTGTGCAAAACACTGGTTCCTAAGTGTTTGGGCTGGTCTAACTGCAGACCTTTTAAAAACAAAAATAAAAAATTAAGGAACAGAGATATGGAGATGTTTATAAAAATATCTTTTTATGGTCTGTTATGTTAAAATAATTATATAGACAGATTATTCCTGGGAGTGTTTTGGCAGGAGAACAAGGAGAAACCTCTCTAATACTGCAACATTCAGATACTCGCACCTGGGTTTGCTCTAAATTATACTGGGACTAAGCCAGACATAGACATAAGACTAAGTAATTACTCTCTGTTACTGTCCCCTGTTGCCTTAGATTTGATCCTTAACATTTTCCTTCACCTCCATATAATAATTATTTATTTAATTTAAAAGCCTGTTTGCTCAGTATGGGTGGGCAGATGGAATGAATCCTCTGTGTCTGGCTGAAGTCAAGTGCAGTTTTTCCTGGTCTGTATTTTCTTGCTGGGTGGCATCTTCTGTGCCAAGGTGACCAGGGTAGTGTCTGAGAGCAAACGAAAGGGGAAGGGTTGTGCCCACAGCTCTGCTGGTCTAAAAGCTGGGCTCACAGAGCCGGCCGGAGGCTGGAGCAGGTGGCTCTGGATCCGCAGCTAACAGTCTGCATTGCCAAGAAACATTGTGCTTTTGGGATGATGGTGTTTGGGTAGCAGAAATTGCTGGCTGTGGGAAAGTGCTTGTCAGGAGAGAGCAAAATTGCCCTACTAGTACGTAAGAATACTGCAGTTAAGTTTTCAGGGAGGGGGGGGGAAAAAGTGAGGCAATGGAACAGGGGAGATGGTTGCTTTGGTTTTGCAGGTTGTTGGAATTCCTCATGGCTTGTGGTCAGACCCTAGCGAGGTCTGAGCTGGGAAATGCACCCAGCAGGGAGGAGATGGAAACAATTTGCTGGAGAGGTGGCTAAGTGGAAAATGGAGGGGACGCTGTGGAGAAGAGCCAGCTTTCCCTGCCTGGTGTGTTTCAGCAGCTGCACAGCTGGTTCCTTCTCCAAGGTCTGTTTGATGGAGTGGATCTGCAGCATGTTACCTGCTAAAAAACTAGCTGAAAAGCGAGGTGAGAGCCGTCACTGGGAGTTTCTCCACTGCTGATAATTCTGACTGACCTTTTTTGCAAGCATCTCTCAGATGCTAATTCTAAGCCCTGAGTCAATCAAATTTCCCAAGAACTCTCTATTAGCCAAGTTGTAAATGCCTTAAGGCATTTGAAATCTGCACAGCTAAGTAAAGAAAACCCTGGGAAAACAATACTCATTAAAAATAACAAAAGCGTATCCTTGTACGTGTATAAAAAATTGTTATTGTGTTGGGGATGTAGGGTTCTTTATATTGTAAATAGGTGTGTCCATTTTAAATGAAAATGTTGACAATGAGTTCTGTTTTGGGAGTGGCATCATCTTTTACCTGCGTGCTACAGCCTGGCCCAGTGCTTTCAATCTGAAAAGCTCCGAAAGAGAAAAGCAAGAGTTGGCTCTAACTTTGCTAAACCTGTAAGTGCCTTCATCTGACTTTGCATCCTTATCTCTCTTCTGTTACCTCATTTCAGCTGAAATTTAAATAAGCTTTTTCTTGGCTGACAATTTGAAGAATCAGTGTTACTCCTAGAGATGAGTTTGAGTAGGGGTTTTTTTTAGAGATACAAAAGCAGCTGTGTACATTAAGATACGCTCTTTCTAAGACCCTTGTAGGAAAAGATGCAGCAAGCCCATTTGCTTATCTAATAAGATATACTATAAGAATATTCTTGAAAGCAAACTCATTCTTGTTATCCTAAAAGTAAAATTTTCAACATTTGACAGAGCAAGATGCCTGTCCCAGAAGGCACGGCACAAGAGGAAATACCCATTCTGTGGGACAGATTAAAAATCCTGTCTGTGCTGACAAATTATTCTTTTCACCAAGACTGTTGTTGGGGAACAGATGGCACAGCTTTCAAATATAGGCCTACTTTGGCTTTTGAAAAAGCACAAATACATTTTCATGCTATAATCACTCCCTCTCAAAGTCTTACCTCTCTTTCGATTGCAGACTTCCTTCTAGGTGTTGCATCCCATCTTCCGTTCTGACAATAAAGTAGGTTGCAAAGAACAGCAACTGTCAGACAAGTAGACTTCATGGAAACTGGATTAAGATGTGAGATTTCCAATACTGTAAAACCTTAGACTCAGGGGAGATTTTTACATCTGCTTCTCTTTGTAGGAAGGGAAGGAGAAGAAGGTTTGACAAAATAAGATACAATTCTTGGTGTTCCTCCTAACAGTGCACTTGGCCTGCGTAATCGTCTTGGTTTTAGGCCTGTCCTTACACTTGCTTGGAAGCCTGCTTGCTGTGAAAAGCAAGGATTATCTGCACGTTCAGAGCAGCCCCCAGAAGGCGCAGCAGGCAGACGTCAGCTGGTTTTCGTCCTTCTCCTCTCCTCAGCGTTTCCTGTTGTGGCTTGTTTGCCGTGGGGGGTCACTGTTACTGAAATCATGCTTTTGGATAGAGGAGGGTGAGGCTTAATTTCAGCCTGCTTTAAATGTCAGCGTTTTCAGCATCTATTTTTATGACTTGGAAAACCAACATGGATGTAAATCCAGGTGCTTCCCTAGATACGTGGAGCTCTGCATCCTCAGCTGCCTGGTGGAGAGTCAGATGACCTTGGTGACATACAATGTGAGAAGAAGGGCTTTGCCCGCTGTGATTATCCCTGACTTGCAGGGGCTCAATAACAGCTTCGCTCCCCTACCTGCATGTGGAGGAGCAGGGGGAGGGGAGGGAGCTGTGGGGAGGAAGAGTTTGGGTGAGAGACCTCAAAGGAACAGTGAGCAGAAGTCAAGTGGAGGATGCGCATTTGCTCAGCAGAGGCTGGGTGGAAGGTCTCCCAGGTGCAGCCCTGCTGCAGTGGTGGATTTGACCAGCTGGGCCTTCATAAAAGAGGTCCTTGGTAGCCAGTTGCCTCAGCGCACTTCTCAGCAAAGCTCTCGCCTTGGTCATTGGTAGTGTTTGTCTGGCTGCTTAAATCTAGTGCCAGCTGTTCTGGGAACCTGAGCAGAGGCAGGAAATGAAGGATCATCAGGTTGATAAAGGAAGAAAGAACAACAGGCATGAACTTTTGATTACTTGGGCTCTTTTTTTTTCTTTTTTTCTTTTTTTTTTTTTTACAGTGCTGTAAGGCGAGTGAGTTTTGAAGGAAAGCCACATGAATGCTGTATTGCTCTTGCTTCTTCGAGATCATCAGAACATGCATACTAATGTTGAAACTACTGCTTTGCTAGAAGAGACCTCTTGGTTACTTTTTTAAACTTTGATTTGTACAGAGGAAGGGGTTAAAAATACTGTGGATTTTGAATAAGCTGCAGGGATGAAATGTGAATGTTGCAGTGCAGTTCTTGTAGTGCCCTATGAAGTAGCAGGGATAAGGTAGTATTCACTGCATGGTCCATATTGAGATATTGAGACAGGAAGGCTGTGTCTCAGGAAAATTAGAAAATTGGTCTCTTTTTTTTTTCTTTTTTTTTCCACTGCAGGAAAGATAAATATATCCTGAATGCTCCTGAGTGTCAGAAGTATCTTCCCTGGCTGAAACTGTTACTAGGTATAGGGGTATTATGGCAGAATGGGTGATGGATCTGTTGCAGGGGTTCTGTTTGTTCAGTGTAACTTGGGCTTCCAGAAGATGGTGCTGAATCTGAGCCATGTGCCTTGAAGCTGCTGTTTGTATTAAGCCTGTCGTTGCATGATAATCTAAATTGGTTCTAGGACCAGTAGAGAAACAATGAAAATCCTTTCAGTGTAAGCAAAGACAAATTACTGAATTAATGAGAGAGAAGGTGTTTCTGTAGCTCAAATGGGCACTTGTAAGATGATTGTAGGCGGTTGTTAGGGCTCCTTATGTCTTATTTTTCTACTCATGTGGGATTTCTTATAAAAACAGTACAGAAATTTAACAGCAGATATCTCCAAAATGGCCTTGGTGACTCATTTTAAAAAGGGAAATACCTTATGTGTAGTTATTATAAACTTGGTCTGAATACTGATTCATTTTTGGTAATCGTGGTTGTGCAAGATCTGCAAACTCGGTAAACTGTGACAGCCCCTGCTTTTTTTCCTGCTTTCCCTCAGTTTTAAACCTTTCTTAAATGTCCGTAGATAGTTATTCTGAAATTGCAGATTGTTACTCCATAATTAATTAATTGCTCGGTTTGTTTCCCTTGGAGAATCAGACGGGAGCCGACATCATTCATATGCAGAGAACTTCTAGGTGCGTTTGTTAGAGATAGAAGAATGTATAAATCAATGTGGAAAACACTAATAGCTATTTATAGTACAAGTCCTCACTGAACAGCAGCTAACACGTACCTGCCCACATTTTCCTCCTGCTCCAGACAAGCAAGCAGCCTCTAGAGAGGTGACTTGTCTTGCCCTTTCCTTCACAGGCTGGGCAAGATCAGCATGTGGGGAGAACTGTGCATACTGGGGATGTTGGCTCATCCAGTGATACTTCAAAAGAGAGGCCCCAAAATTCATTTTTAGGCATTGCAGTTACTGGTTTACCCCATGATTTTTCTCCCTTTTGTTCCCTTCCGCCAGTCGTTCGCCAGCAGCCATGTGGAGGGAGCTGCACCACATGTTGGACAAAGACTTCAGGAGATAACAGCTCTCCTCTTCTGACGAGGGAAAGACTGTAACACTATATTACTATTGAAAAGCACACTGCAAGATATGTTTTAATTAGAGTGTAGTTTGCTGCAGTGTAATTAAGAGTAAAAAGCTTACACTTAGCAGAGCTGTGCATTTTATTATTGTGCTTTTCTATTTCAGAATCTTAGCATTGCCTTAGAGAGAAGGGAAGAGAATATGGGAGACCACAGCATTCACAGTTACAGTCTGCAGTAATAATTTTTTGTGAAGACTGCTTATGAATATGACTTGAGTCATTTTCAATAGCATCTCGTGCCAGGGGAATATAATACTTCAGTTTTAGTATTGCATGGCACTTTTAAGAAGAGGGCAGACAGAGTTGAGCTGGCTATGTTTTCAGTTGGGATAAATAGCTTTCTACTAATAAATGCAAATTAATGGGGACTTGAATGTTGAAGGAGCATTACATTATTTTTACTGTTGAAATAACAAACCAAAACTACCAAAATCTTCTGAGATGTATATACGTGAAGACAAAACAGTATCAAATGTGATTGTTGGCTAGCTGCATTTTGATTCAGGTGTTTTACAACACTTTGGTATGGCAAGTCAAGATGAAATAAATCAACTAAGTGTCAAAGACTAATTCCATGCTCTGAGAAAGTCTCCTAATGACATCTTTTTGTAGAATTCCTTTTTCAAGGTTACTTTTTCATGAGAAAAATATTGTTATTTCTTGCTCTCTCCCTTCCCACCCACATTACAATTTTCTGATGAGGTTTCCATTTGCATATGCAACCCTGGGGAAGATCAGACTCTTTCCTGTCACCTCATATACTGATGATGATACCAATTCCTTACACATAACTGGTCACACATAAATTTGAGCTTAAGTTTGCACAAGCAGTCACTCAACATCACAAGAGATTGCTTATGTGGAACAGCTAACTCCAGAAACTGCAGTGTAGGTAGGTTCAGTCATTTGCCTCTCTCAAAAGTGAAAAATGCAGTATTTCTATTCCTGTCTCTCCTTCCCACTCCTCATGTCTGGCTGCTTAGTTTTCCAGCTCAGTTATGCTGCTGCATTAGTCCCTAAAGCTGTGTTGCGAACGAGATAATTGAAATTCCCACTCTAACAGTGGCAACTTCTCTGCTGTTAGAGACTGGAGGTACACTTAACAGAGGAAGTACTTCTTTAAACTGGATATATATTTTCTGTTTCATACCAGCTGGTATTTTTTAACTGAATATATTGGATTATTTTTATCACAAGTAACACTCTGTGCCTTAAATTTTCGTGAGTTTTCACTCCCAGAGTCCATGCCTTGAACTGAGTCGAAGAGATGTAGTGCACTGTGGCCAACTGCTGCTCCCAGGTGTTCTGCATTAGGAAACAAATATAGCTGAGGGAGAAAGGGTGTTTCACAGCTAAATGCTGTTCACAAGCCTTTGGCCCAGTTCCCAAACATAATTGTGATTGCATTAGAGGTGGTTTAGCCAGATGTCCTGCCACATGTGTGTTTGAGTTGCAGAAATACATAGAATAGCTCTCTTTAGCTTTTGTGTGGTTAGATGAATTAGCGAAGAGGTGCATGTACTGGCATGTAAAAGAGTAGTATGCTGTCCTCCTTACAGTATCTCAAAGTTAAAGTTGTGATGCAGTTAATTCAGGTGACATTCCTCCTATTCCAGCTCTCACTGATGTTCCAGAGAGGACAGTCTTGTCGGTTTGGTCCCACAGTTCAAGCCTGCCTTTTAGCTGCAGTGGTTGCTGACTTCATTTCTTCTCCAGTGGTAGGGTAGGGGTCATTTCAAGCACCTTGAAAAGGGCACAGTGATTTGGCTGTAGGGCACAAGCTAGGGGTTTAATAACTTCACTGAAACTAGAGACTTAAATTTGGAAACAAAGGGAGAAAGTTAACTCAGCCCTTCATGCTTCCCAATGAATCTACCTGCAGCTTGGACAGAAAGAGTTCATTATTTGGAACTCGGTTCAACTCCACGGCTCACTGGCTTTTGCTTTTCTTATATTTCACATATTCTTTGCAGGTGATTTTAATGGGTAGGCTGAATTAACAGACAATCTAAAAAAAAAAGCTTCAGTATATAGAAATTCTTTCGGTGGGTCATGAATGGTAATATCAAAGTCTAAAGAATGGTAGGATTAAATACCTTAAAGATCTTATTCCAATAAATGTAATTTAATATAACAAATATTTTAACTTAATATATTTAATATCTCTAAATATTTTAATATGTATTAATTGTTGAATGCCTTGTTTCCTCCATAAGTAAAGTAGATACCTAAATTCAAAACAAAAGAAATTAACTAACCTTCAAATACAGGCTGGGTGCACTTTAGCGCCTGGGAGGTGTTGGATGACAGGTATGTAGATACTGATTGCAAAGTTACATACCAAGTGTCTAAAAAATTAGTTCTTTAAATAGATCCCTCTGAAGAAACAACACAGTTTTATATTCAAGGCTATGCATTATTACGGTGGACTGTTCCAGTTGGTGTGTTTCAGGGTCTTTTGTGGAAAAACAGATCATACATTGTACGTTGTCTCCCTACTGCTAGGCTGTGTGTTACCACATTTTGCAGGTGTAGGTGCCCCATGTAGATGGGGTGAGAACTGGTGAGCTGGGCCGTGTCCTGCTCTGCTCCAGGGAAAGTCTCTTGCTGTGCTGGAGAAACAAGACAAGTTCCTGCGTGTGTCCTAGCTCTAGGTGGCTGTTTGGCATTCCTGCACTTCTAGTATCTACCTGTTTTTTAAACAATACTTGTGTTTAAGGTATTTTGCTGTTTAGTCTAGGCTTCTGACTGCCTTTGATGCCTGAAGATTTACAATACAGAAATTTCTCAGTGTTGGAAACTCCCAGAATGATTTATTTTATTTTCTTTAAATCCTGAAAAGTGCTTGTTCCAGGTAGAAAGCTAGGGCAAGATCAGCATCTTTGAAACACACAGATTCCTTTTACAGATTAATTCTTTATGTAACCTAATAGCATATTCCTATCCAAACAGTCAAGCTTGTGATTCTTTAAAAACAAATAAATCATGTGAACATGGTGAGCAGTACTTGGCATACTGAATGGGCAGAGGCCTCTTGCATTTGTAGCTTTCCTCTCCTGCCTTGTCAAAGGAGATTAGCTTGCAAACTCTGAAATGTTTTGGCCTTTAGGAAGATGAGCTATAAAGCTCACTAGAGGGAGAATAGGTCCTTGTCATCTCTCCCCACATTGTTTTCCACTTCCCCCAACTATCATATTTCAAACTCCAGGCCTTGGTCCAGCCCACGCACAATTTTTGTAACCAGCTTAGTCAGGGATGTGATATCCCTCCCTACTTCTGCCTGTTACACTTAGTTTATAGCAGTAATGCCTGCTCTGTGGGAGTCACTGCAATAAAATTGTTCCTCTCCTTGTGCAGGGGGACTGGCTGTAGAAGCAGAGGACTTTTGCGTTGGGAGTAGTTGCATCTTCCATGCATGGGTGGACTGCTTTAAGTATGCAGGTCTGATCAGAGCTGTTTGTCTTCTCTGTTTTGACATTGCTGTGTTGAAGTTGATGGTTCTCACCACTGTCTCTGGAAGGAACTGGCTTGGGAGTGCAACCATGCAGGTTCATCCCTGTCCCAGGGCGCAGGGGATTCTTCACTGCACCTGGGTGTGCTGCCTTCAGTGTGGTGCTGGAGGCTGGTGGTGCTGTTAGTTGCAGCAGCATCTCAGCTGGAGTTGAAACCGCCATTCATGTTTAGAAAAATAAAAAATCTTCCATACTTTGGCAAGCTGTGTTGTTGTTACTGTCTTTTAACAACATGAATGTCAACAGTTAACTTTTGCTATATGGTATATAATTATGAAGCGAAGGGGAGTGACCTCAGTCACTTGTATTTTATTTGAGATTATTAAGAGTGCCATTCTGTTTATGATTCAACAGTAGAAGACTTCACTGAAACCATGCCCACTGTTTTAAGTTACAGTGTGGACTCCGAACTGCTGCAGAGCACTTCTGCCTTCGGGCACCATGATGTAGAGATTTTTCAAGTGGCTGTGTCTTGCAGGAGAGGACAGGGCTTATTGTAAGCGTTGCATGAAGCGCTTCAGAAACACTGCAGGTTTTTTTCCCTTTGTTTCCTCCCCCCTCCCCTTTTTCCCTGAGCTGTTTAAACCCCGCTAAACAAAAAGTTGTAACTATGGGCAATACCTTAATACCTTTGGCAAGGTTTGTGCTTTCTATAAGGATGGCTCCATCTTTCACACAGAAATGGCTAAGCAAGGGGGTTTTCTTCAGACGCACAGCTCTGTTGTCAGATCACACAGAAGCAGATCACTGTGACAGGCTGGGTGCTGCCTTTGACCAGATATATCTTGCATCCTAACCTTTCTAAAACAAGCTGCCTGTGTCCCTGCTGCAGGTGCGGCTGTGGAGGCATGCGGGAGCTTGGAGGGGCTGGCCGGGAGCACCTTACAGCACACTGGTGCCATCTGACGGTATGCTTTCGCAGCAGGTTTTCCCCCTTCCCATCAATGTCAACAAGCTTTTCGTTTATTTTGTGGGAGTAGCAGGAGATGATATTAGTTCCATGTTATATATACATATATATATATCAGAAATAGAAGTACTATATTCATTAAAGAAATCTAGAATGTTTTGTGTGGGTTTCTTTATTCATCCTGTGGTTTAGAAACAGCTTTTAAATTAAACAGCAACTTAGGATATGACTTTCACACTTATTTTTCTTTTTTTCATCCCCCAGAAGTAACTGTTAATTACAGACATGGTCTTCCTGTAATAACTCTTACACTGCCCTCAAGAAGCGAACGCTGTCAGTTCGCTGTTAAGCCAATGATGACCACAGTAGGGGCGTTCCTGCAGGATGTGCAAAGAGAAGATAAAGGAATTGAGAGGGTGGAAGTCTTTACCACAGGTATCTTACATTTCTGTGATTCCTCAAAATGAATATATTCCTTTTCAAATGGACTGTACTTCTCTCCTGAAGCATGAGTTCAGTCCTCCATCAGGTTTAGCATTGTTGCTATTGGAATAGCTCTTGAATGCTTCTGGGGTTTATTGCTGTTTCAAATTTAATATCTGAGTCCTCTTCAATAGGCTGATTACAAATGCAGAATTGGATATGTTACTGTAATCTTCCTTGTATCCCAGTAGTGTTCTCTATTATCTTTTCCAGGTAGCTTCTCTTTGTAATGCTGTCTTTAAATAAGTGTCTCTCTCCTGGTTTCCTTGGTATCTTTTTCTTCCTTGTCCTCTATGATCCTTCTTAAAGACAACCAGTCGAGCTCTTGAATGTGATGTCTGCCTCTGCCAGTTGTTCAGTGTTTTCTGGAGCTGGAAGAATCCATTTGCCTTACTACAAACTTGAACTCATATGGAAAACTTACTAAGAGCTAAGCAATCATATAATGTGTGCAATGATAAAGGGCAGCTTTTTGAGACATTGGTGAGGTTTCATTCATCAGCTGGAGTACAGTACTTTGGGGTCCTTGGGTTGAAAGGAAGAAGCTATACTGATACGTTAGCATTGATATGGTTTTTCCTCCTTGTAGCACACTATTTATCCCATTGTCCCAAGTCTTCAGGTAATTTTCTTAATCTCTGCTCACTGTTTTAATGGGTTTTGTCTCTTCGGTCTGCCTGTTGATAAAAGCTAACATCCAGTTAGTTAAACTGGTTTTCCATTTTATTTCCAGGACACTTGGTTTGTGATTTGGCAGTGCTTTGTAGTTTTTCCACAGCAATTCTGAAGAGTCTTGCAACCCCTGTCCTGGTCCTAGAGAAGGACTCAATCTCAAAAGTAGAAATCAGAGGTAGCTTTCTTGTCTGAATCGTGTAGAATAGGTACTTGAATTTGGCTAACTAAAAGCATCTATTTATTCCCTTTCCCTTCTCACCCCTCTAAAAAGAAAGAAAGGGGGGAAAAATTAAAAAAAAAGGATATCTATATGCCTATAGAAAGATTGATTTTCCATCAGGTAACACATAAACAGAAGAAAGGATGGAGTCAAGGAAAGTTGGTCCAAAGTTTCATTGCTGGGTGCATTCATAACATTCCCTTTCTTTGTGATTGATATTGCAGAGGGCTGCAAGTACTTTTAAAGGAACTGAAAATAGTGCAGAGGGCTGCAAGTACTTTTAAAGGAACTGAAAACAGATTGATGATCCTAGAAGATTGGGAAGCCACAGATCTAGGAGAAGCTGCTTTAGTTGCCTTCAGGAGCACATTTAGTAAAACAGGAAAATACCCCATAGAGCAATACATTTATATCCTCTAGAGCAATGGAGATGTGATCTGTGTGGATCCCAGTATGTGCATGAGCTTCATGTGCACAGGAACTTTGGCATTTTTTTGTGTTTTTTTTTAATGCTGTGTCTGCTAGGCAGCACAGGTAGAAAATTCCCTTGAAAAAGATAATTTCGTAAGAGACTCTTGTATCTTTGAAAGGCCCTGTAATAAATGGTCATTGTCAGCAGCTGGCCTTCCCCTTAACATGGAAGTTTTCACTAAAAAGGATTTCTGACTGGGCTAAAGCAGAACATGCACTGGCAAACAATTAACCTCTAGGTACTGCTGTTGTGCAGAGACATCCATGACAGAAGTATTTGTGATTCACTGCTGAATTGCATTCTTCTGCAGTATGTCAGCAAAAGCTGTCTGCTAGTTCTGCTTCGGTGCAAGCATCTGTCACTTGTGAAGTGTAAGATAATTTCTGTAAGAAACCTACAAGTCTGGCAATTTTGGTATGGACAGGCAGCAGGTTCCAAAGGGGAAAGGAATTTGGGCCGTTTTCACCTAGCATCATCTGTTAAAAACTCCGTTCTTTCCCCCACGCCCAATTTTGGAATAGAAACATTGTGGCTTTGATGAAAAGAATGACCATTAAACAGTTCTCTGCTCTGTATTTTTCAAGCTCTGCTTTGTATTTTTCAAGTGCTGGGCAATTGTAATCTCAGAGAACAGCTTAGATGTTTAATTTATTAGGAAACTGATACTGTAAAGAGAAACTATTGGTCAAGTACCAAGAGTTGAATTTAAACATTTATTATTAAAGAAGAATTATGAAGACTTGATTTAGTGCAGACACTTCTTCTGTGTCATTTAGCCATTAAATGAAACCCAACCTTAAGTGAAAGTATTAGGGCTGTGTATGACAACGCACTTTCGTTTTCTGTGGATTTGATTTTGGTCCTGCAAAACTTATGTACTTGTGCATAGGTACAGGAAGGAAAGTAGCCTTTTGCTGAAAGCCTGTGCAAAATTTTCTAAAATAAAACACCTCTCTTCCCCCCAGACTTTTCTGCTTTTCAGTTAATAAAAGGTTGGACAGGTTAGTACATCAGTGTTGTATCACACCCAGAACAAAGAGCCTGTCTGGCACGTCTTTTGAAAAGCATTTTTTGCTTAAATGTCACTTCATAAATGTCACCTTAATAATTTACATGCAAATGAGCTTTGATGTTCTATTACACTGTTTAAAAAAAAAAAAAAAAGACAAGGAAAAAAAAAGCAATGAGTGGATGGGCACATTAAAATTTCTGATTTTGCACTGAAAGTGATAGCCTTCCAGGTTTGCTTTGCTGCCCACACAGAGTGGGTTGAGGCACCAGCTGGTGTGTTGGCTCACGGAGTTCAGTAGTCTCAGCCTCAGCAGATGGGGACCCAAGGACACAGTTCCTGTGAATGCGTAATTGCAGGTGTGGCGTTGTCTATGGTGCCTTTCTGTAGTGGGCACATGGGGACAGATGTGCTGTGACAAATATCTTCATACTTTGTAGCCTGATCACTATTCACCTCGGGAGTAAAGCTGCTGTTTCCCGCCACTGCCCACCCCTTGGCAGGAGAAGATGCCCTTTTTTTATACAGCAAATGAAGACCAGGTCAAACGGGTACCATGGAGCAGCTGCTCTGTGGCTTTTGAACCCCCCCATACCACTGCAGTGTGTCCAGCAGCAATGGTGTGTGGCTCCGGGGGTTCTTGGGCCATCTGAAGTCCCGGGGGGGGCTGGTTTTACTGGGTGGCTCTAGGATCTGCTGGACTTGAGCCAGTGAGAGCTCTGGGGATCCACTGTTATGTGTTGCTGCTAATGACTCCAAGAGCTCCTCCTTTTCAGTTTCTTCAGCTGCCCACGGGATGTGATGAGTTCCTTTGCCTCCTAGCTAGAATGAGGTGCAGTGGACAGTGAAATGAGGAGGAGATATGATAGCCAGAAGGCAGAAAGAGCAATAAGATACTGAAGAAAAGAGGTTATTTATAAACTTCATGCCCCTTTAAACAGGGAAACAAAAATCAGAGATGGGACAAAACAGATCTTTTACATTTCAGCAGAGGTTTTAGATTACATCTGCCCTTGTGTATTGAATGTAAAATAGGAAGGGAACCATTTCTCATTTGGATGCAGTTATTTCTTCTGTTACCAAGAAATCAGAAATGTTGCTGGATTACTACTAATCTCACAAGATCTGCTGTGTTGAGAATGCCCTGGGAAGGGCTGCCACGTGTCCATGCTTTTGGATAACAGCCTTTTCATATATTGAAGTTGTGGTTCATCTGCCAGTGGCAAATCTCTTCTAAGCCCTAGGCAGACACAAATACTGCCTTCTGAGTGAAAGCACCTTTGGCAAAGAAAAGTGGTAGAGAGGGAATGGAAAGAAGGAACAAATATAAAAGCAGGATAAAATCTTCAACAACTAGCTTTCCTGATTGAATGTCACAGTTGCCCCTTTGTCTCTGAGTTTAAGTCATTGAAAATAGGTATTTTTTTTCTCAGCCTGTTCTCTTGTGTTGCTGATGTGGTAGCATTAACGTATATTTTTGCATTAAAAAGGAAAGTAGAAAAGGGTTTTCCAGAGCTTTTTAGACTAATGCTTCTGTGGCTTCTGGTCTGCCTTGTACTGGACAGTCTAGCTATCTACTTCTTAACTCCTAGTCACAACTGATTGTGAAACAGATTTCAAGTACAATTAAAAAAATCTGAACACCACTACTGACTAGAATTACTCCTTTTGACTAGAAGAGCCTGTTTAAGGAAAGACATAAATCTATAACTGAAGATGAGGTCTCTGAAGGTCTTTTAAGTTCCCAAAACCCATTGTCCTAGTGAAGATGCACACTTAAACTTATGTGTAGATGGAGAAACAAAAATGCAGATCTTTACATTGCAATTTGTTGCTGTTTTATGCAAGACTTCTTTTTTTCTTCTGTCCTTCCCTTTGCACTGGGTTGGTTCTAGTCATAATCGTAACACAAGAAAATGCAAGTCTGCTCATAGTAGTGACAAGTCCAAATGACGTTGCTAAAGAAGGCATTCAGGCACACTGTGTTGATGTGTTCCTCCTTACTGTTTAGTGTCAGTTACCAGATTTACTAAAAATACAGTTCCCTTCCAAACATCATTAAAAAAGAACTTTTCCAAAGGGATATCAGCTAATGTTTAAGATTCCTTATGATAAATTATTTAGAACTTAAATCTTTCTTCTGCAGATGGTAGCAAGGTTTCTGGTGCAGCCTTGATGGAGGTCTTACTGATGAATGACTTTAAACTTGTTATCAACAACACAGCATACAGTGTGTCACCTCCTGTAAAAGGTAATAGCAATGCTTAATAACTCTATCTCACTTCACCTAGTGAAAGACATGGGAAGTCTCAGAAAACTGGAACGTGTCTAAAGAAAGGCATTTATCTTTGGGTTTTTTTACCATTGGATGGTCCTGCTTTTTGGCATTGGAGGTGGGGAAAGAATGAAAAAGAGTGGGTTCCTGAAATGTTTTATATGACAAATATTTTCTTTTCAGATAAGCTGAGTAGTGAGCACGCGACTGAAATGGAAGATGTCAAATCTTTGGTTCACAGATTGTTTGTGGCTCTACATTTAGAAGATCACCAGATCAGGAAGGAGAGAGAATTGCTACAGAAAGTGGACCATCTGAAAGAAGAGCTGCTGCCTCTTGAACAGGTTGGAATGTGGGGTTAGTTTTTTTAAAAAATTCAGAAGCATTTCCTTTCATCAAGAGTAAGTCCTGTAATAGAATAAAATCAGCATGAATGGCTAGGGCGTGTCTGTTTTGTTTGTTATGTCAACAATGGTCAATTCAAATATAATTCAAATTATTTTCAATTCAGTTCTTCTCCTTCCTGATACACATACTCCCTGGACATAAACCACAATACCTGGAGAAAGCTGAGCAAGCCTCAGTATGGCTAGTATTGGGATTGAAAGTCCACTCAGTCACCTGTTGCTGTATGCATTCTAAATACCCATTACAGAAAAAACAATAGTGAGGTAGAAATCATCTGTGTCTTAGGCTAGGGTTTTCTCTGTCCCCAAGGCAGCAAGGCCCATCGTTTGGATTAATGGTTGCCAGAACCCAAGAGGGAAGGTATGGAAGTTGATCCAGGGCAGGCTAAGCTAACCCAGCATAAGGGGAGGAAGCCAGAAAGAGCCTGAAAAAGTGGACAAACTTTTCCTTGGCTTCAGACCTGCTTTGTGAGGACTCAGCGTTAAACAGAGCTGCCTTGAAATGGAAATCCAGTAGACATAAATCCCTAGTAGTGGGGAGATTACAAGCAGGATTTCTTGGTGCACAACAGCCAAGAGATCTGCTTGCCTTTGGATTTCAGTCTTTTTCTTTCTCAGCAGGGTAAGTCGGTAAGAAGAGTCGGTAAAAGATCCTGAAAAAGGATCTAGCCCAGCAGGAGAAAACATAGTTGGGGAGCTGCCCACCAGCGGAGCACTCGTGTTTGCCTGAACAGGTTTCTCTATTCCTTTTCCGTAGATGAAAGCCAGAATCACTGGCAGCGCAGATGCAAAGACCTCCAGGCTTCTGTGGGTTGGCCTAGCTCTGATGTCAACACAAGGGGGAGCGTTGGCATGGCTCACATGGTGGGTCTATTCCTGGGACATCATGGAGCCCGTCACATACTTCATTACTTACGGGAGTGCCATGGCTTTCTATGCCTACTTTGTCCTTACTAAGCAGGTAAGTCCTCGTTTTGTAAACATCTGGAGTATTGTAAAGGAGGAAAACTGACTCTGAAAATCACAGTGTTTGGGCTCTGATGAAAATACAATTCTGTAAGTAGCCTTGGCGTCAGACAGGGACTTGTTTGATCCCTAATGGCGCGGGATACAAGCATTACATTATGCAAAATCAAGCCAGTTACACATGAACTGCAGAGCAGCTACTGAGCATAACTACTCTCTGTAAGATTTCATAACCTAGGGAATGAAAAGTGATGAAAGAAGTCTCTCCTTTTATTTTATTTTTTAATAGATCACTTTGAATAGTAAACAGCACCTTGCTCATTGCTGTAAAGGGTGAGCAATCAGTAGTGCTGTGCCAGTTTGTGAACACTGCCTTGTGGAAGCAAATCACTGAATTGTAGCTTTTATTTGCTGAAGTTTATATATAAACGGTGCAGGGTACCAAGCCGTTTGGAACTCTGCCAGTTGCATTATTGAAATATGCCTAATTTAGTGCCTGCGAAAAAATGTTATTGCATTGTTCTTCATAATCCAGCCGCATAATCCGACTGCTTTTCCTTGACTTTGAATGAATGAAAGTAAATGTAGGACACCTGAAATGGGGCAGGAAACAGGCATTGTCGAGAAGAAAAAAAGTTTGAGCAACAAAAACCCCAGATCTTAACTGAGCTGCACAATACAGACTTGTTCTGAAATCCTGTTTAGATTTCAAGAAATGTTTGTTTTTCCTGGTTTAGCTCTGTACTTTCCTCCTAAAGTGGACATTTTGATGTTGAATTTCTGTGATGCAGAACTCATTTTGTTATGGAGATATGTGGAAGAGTAACCAACACTTCCTTCCACAATTACCAATGGATCTATAGACCTCCTGAGACATCAGGTTCCTTTAGTGAGAAGGGGAGACGTGTCTGTTTTTATGAAGAGTTGGCTCTGAATGCAAGTTTTACTCCTTCTCACTGATTTTTAAGAACAGCTAAGGCATTCCTACTTTTTGTATATGAGTAGGTAGAGGTTACTACTTGGCTTTTTCGAACAGCTGATGGCACCATTGCTTGAGACTTTCAAGCAAGTCTTTGAGAAATAGTAGCTGAACTTTCTCCTTGGAAGTAGTGTCCATTGACTTAGGTGGCTCCAGTCATGAAGATTACACCATGTCTTTATTATAATCAAAAATTCCTTTAGACGTGATAGAAATTACTCCTACCATGTGTCTAAAAAGCCTTTATGACTTACAAGGGCATAACTTCATATGTAGCCTCTTAACAGAACATACACATGTGTTGAACTAGATAAATCTGAAACAGGCTGAATTTCTAGTGAAAACTTATTTGTATAATATATGTATAATTATTATATGTATTATTATAAGGCAATCTTCTGACCTCTACCCAGTTTTCTTGCTAACCCCAAATATGTGCCCTACTTTCTTCACCAGGACTACATTTACCCTGATGCTAAAGACAGGCAGTTCCTCCACTACTTCTATCGGAAATCCAAAAACCAGCATTTTAACGTGGAACGATATAACAAACTCAAAGACGACCTAGCAGAGGTATTTAAATACAGTCCTTAAATACTGAGGTAGCCTCTGGCTTACGACTTTTTCAGTAAACTCTCAGCTAACAGAAAACTGACCTCAAGGTTTGCTACTTACATCCAAAACTGTATTGCTGATCAGCCAGTTTCAGCTATTCAAATAACCATACAACGTTTGCCATTGATGTATAAGCTACTTCAGTAAGTCATCAGAAAGGGAGACCTTCACAAATTTAATTTAAAACAAATATATCAGTTTATCAGCCCTAAATATCCATTTTTTGTATACTCTACTATATTGCATTTTTGGCCATTTTAATAGAACAGCTCTGTTGCTTTTGGAGACAGTATGTTTGCTGCACTGCTGGGGTAGCACAGTCTTCTCCCTTCCTGCGAAGAAGACTGTCTTGCAGAGTTTAGCATTTGACATCTTCATGCTATTCCTTAGGTAAAAGGCTTAGATTTACAGAATATGGGTGACTGGATGGAAAAGGTGGTGTACCCGCCTAGAAGAAACTTTGTAGTCTTCACGAAAAACTGTAGCAGATCTCTCTCTCCTCAATTCTTACTCCCCCATGCCGTCTCACCAGCCCCTCTGTTCAACGCCTCACAGAAGGAAATTGAAACTACCCCTGATTGTAGTTCAAGACCTGTGGTTTAGGGTATCACTTTGTGAGCCACATTTGACATAAGGCTAGAGTTTGATGCTTTTTCAGTAGCCTGTATGAATCTTGCAATTATACTTTCAGGAAAATAATACTCTGGGGTGTGGGTGTGGGTGGATGAGCAGGGCACATGTTTCTCTCTGGTGACTGGCTGAACGACCTGAGCAGGTCTGAAAATGTTCAGCATCCTCCATTTGATTAGTTTGATTTCTTGTGTAAGACCAATGCCTTCTGAGAAAGGAAAGATACTGGATGTGTGAAAGAGGAGGAGAAAACAGCAGGCTGCAGAAGATGAACTCTTACTCTTTCTTGCACTGGCAGGCAGAAGAATCCCTGAAGCGTCTCCGCCAACCTCTGCACCTGAGGCTTCCAATCCAGGAAATCAGTGACAAGGACTAACTTTGGTTTTGTATATATTAGAATCGTCCTTTCAAAGCTGATATGAGCATTTAGTTACTCTATGGAAACTGGGTATTTTTGACCACTATAGTTTTGAAAGTTACAATAAATATCTGTAAAAATTATTTGGTCACGTGATGGTTTGGGGGGTTTTGTTTTTTTTTTTCTAAGCCTATGAAGAAGCTGCTGAAGCAAAGTTCTTCAAAATATTTGTCAAAGCTCATTAGTCAAATAGGGGCATTCTGCCTGCTGGTAAAATGATAGGGATATGTTATAGAACATGGTTGCCTTTTTAGTACCATTCACTATAGCACAGCACTAGCTCATAGAATAATTAACTTCTGCATTAAGGATTTTCTTTCCTGAAATTACCATTTCCTTTTCCCTTGGGTGAAATACCATTAATGGAAGTAAGCTTTTTTAGTAAATATTGCTGGAAAAGTAAGATACATCAAACTCATCTACTATAAAATGCATTTATGTTTCACTGTTGCATTTTATTGAAAGAATTTATCAAAACATTCAAACATACATGATTTATACAAAGCTTAAAAATAGCCATAGTGACATTTAACATCTATGACTCTGAACATAGTATTATGGAAAGACTTAACTAATGCAGAGCCAGTAAATAAATTCTTTTATACCCAGAAAAGTGGATTAAGACACTTTTCTCAGCTCCGTTGTCCCCCAGAATTAAGCGTATGTACCAATAATGTAAAAAATCATAAAAGAAATATTCAGTTCAAGTCAGTATCGTTGAAATTACTGATGCTACAGTAGTAACAATCCTATGGTGACAAATGCATTATCGCTTTTATGTACACAATAACAAAGTATGGCTGACCTCCTCTGGGGCCAAAGGGAGGAAGAGGCTGATCCAACATCAAGGCCTGAAGTATGAAGGTTTGCATATGTAGTATTTTGCAGAGCTGCCTAGACATGCCCAGCAGTGACCCTGGAACCTTGAAATGATTTGCTTTAGCTTTAGCGATGCATACAAGGCATGCTTACCCAAAGTCACACTAAGCAAGCTCATTTCACTACTGCTCGCTTTTCTTCTGAGGATGCAATGCACCAGCAAGCTGTAATTGTGCCCCAAAACGTAAATTATGTGCAAGCTAAAAGAAGCCCTCTATCTATATTAATGCTACAGTTATATTCAAGGAATTAAGTTCCTTTTTAGTGTTCAGAGAAAATAAAAAAAGGTCTAAAAAGCTCAATAAATCCACAAAAACTGGAAGGTAGATACTACTGTCCACAGATTTAAAAAGATGCCCTACAAATATATTCCCTGTAAACTGTGCTCTTGGAGCAAGGCAAGCTAATCTAATTCAACATTTAAAATGTTTTAGAAATAATAAAATGTGCCACAGTTAGATGGCAATCAAGCAAAAAACTTTTAAGAAAAAAAAGTAGTCTAGAGTACCAATTTCAATAAAATCTGAGCATTTCTTAGTAGTTCCACACCACTGAACTTTTCCCAAATTCCCTGAGATGAACAGAGATATAATACTAGCCTTAAAATTGCTTTAAGCTTTTAGAAACTATTAGGTATACAAACTGTAATGTTTGATCCCAGTGTTTTTGCAAACAATCTTGTAGAATATTAGTCTTCTGAACTACAATGATGCGTTTTTCAGTTCTGCAGTGAGTACTAGTTAATGGTTGTCATTGTCAAATAACAATCTACTTAGATTTTGGATGAAAATACAATTTTTTAGTTAACATTGAGGCAAAACAAGGAATCTGTTTTTTTCCTATAGCATTAATGTCTCTGCACACATCCACTTTGCGATGAGATACTTTCCTGTTAACAACAGTAAGAAGTTCTGTGAACTCCAAGGAAGAGCCATGCTTCCTAAGCGCCTCACACAAATCTTGAATGTACCAGGAGCCATTTACAGTTTCACGATGAGAAAAGTAACCTATTGTAGAACAGGAACATAAAATGATATCCAAATGTAAGTAGTGATGCCACTTGAAAAATATGTGTGAGTTACTGCCCGCTGGCTGCATCCATAAGGGATTACTAATGGGTTTAAATCTTACTTTGCCAATTATGCAGTTTCACTGGAAATTGTACATGGGAAAGGGCTTTGAGATCACTTACAGTGTTCAGTCAAGAGGAGCATGGTTCAGGGGCAGGTAGGTTACATATCTGCACATTACAAGAGAGCAGGTAGGACTGAGGACAAGATACATGGAGGACCAGAGAGGACAGCCATGTAGTGCAGGGAAATTTATAAGCCACCAGAATCTTACAATCATGGAAAAGAGGGGAATGCTTGCTGTCAGCAGACAGCTCAGCAGCAAGATTGATGAGAATGTTTCTGCTTGGCAAATTAACTGCAGCCCTGATAGTTTATTTTCACTTTTTCCTTAACATGTGAGGCTCTTTCCCAGATGAGATGTCACTTACCAGACATCTAAAACAGATGACCTGGAACTGTGCTCACTTTGACTGCAAAATGAAGAAGTGTTCAAGCTTGTTACAGTGAAGTATCAGACATCAGATGTAAAATATTAGAACTTACCTTGCGCCACGGAGTAGCACATGATAAAGTCTGCACCAGCAGGCAGGGTATAGACACCAGCTGCATCCACTTCAGTCTCATTGACAATGGATTCATTGCTACTGTCTGTTGAATCCTGAGCAATAACTGGATCATCATGTTTATCACCTCGACACGCCTGTTGGTGAGAAGTATTGTTATGCTTTCACCACTGCCAAGCTCACCTATATTAATATGATACTTCTGACACTAACCAGAGAGGACTTCTGTTAAGTGTTCCACGCTACCATTAGTCTGGATTCATAAAGATCCATTTACTTCTCTGTCAGTTAAAATCTTGGTGACAAAGTCCAGTGAAAGCTCTGAGATGATCACAGAATAGCTGAGATTGGAAAGGACCTCTTGAGATCACCTAGTCCAGTCACCTCAAGCACGATTAGCTAAAGCAGGTTGTCCAGGACTATGTCCAGTCAGCTTTTTAGTATCTTCATAGATGGAGACTCCAGAATCTCTCTGGGTGACCTCTTCCAGTGTTTGACCACCCTCATAGTAAAAAAGTGTTTTCCTGTGTTGAGATGGAATTTAATGTATTTTAATTTGTGCCAGTTGCTTCTTGTCCTATCACTGGGCACCACTGAAAAGAGCCTGGCTCCCTCTTCTTTATTCCCTCCCACATGGTGTTTTTAACATCGATAACGATTCCCCCCTGAGCCAGCTCCTCCAAGCTGAACAGTCCCAGTTCACTCAGCCTCTCCCCACATGACAGATGCTCCAGTCCCTTAATCACCTTTGCAGGACTCACTCCAGCAAGCCCATACTTTTCTTGTACTAGGGAACCCAGCACTGGACACAGTACTTCAGATGTAGCCTCATCAGTGTGGGGTACAGAGGAAGAATTGCCTCCCTCAGACCTGCTGGCAAGGCAGTGTTGAATAAATGCTCTGAAGCACAGCCATCATTATATGCTGTTAACACTTCTGCTCTTAGTTCAGTATCAAATGTGACAGTTAAGGGAGGGTTTTTTTGTGAGAAGCCAGTAAGTGAGCCCAGCATTGCAGAAAGGCTATACAGGGGGAATAAGAAGGTAAGAACACACTCAAAAGATACAAAGTAAGAAGCTATCACTAAGGAGAGAAACATAAAAATCTTTCATTTACAGTGATGAAGTTCCATCCTTGCTGTTTTTGCTGATTTATGAAGGTAAATGCTATGCCAATTGTGCTGTAAAAGAACTTGGTTGTTGAACTGAATGAAGTTAATTTGCTTTTTGATGAGTATATATCATAAATGTTTCCAAGTATTATTTATAACTTAAAATTGAAATATGTAAATATTTTTCCATCTTTGGCACCTGGTTACAAAAAAAAAATAATCAAGTCCTGATGAAAGATAAATTAACAATGTGCTGATTCTTGCAGCAGCATTGTGCCTAAGGAAGCTTTCATTTGAAGAAAAAAAAAAAAAAAGGTTATTTTTAGAATTACTCTGTAAACTATTACAATCTGCGGAAGGCCAGGTTCTCATGTGAGTTTGCTAGTTGTAATATGGATAAAGTCCTGTGTAACCTGGTTTGACGGCATAACTGCCTCTGCTTTGAACAGGAAGCTGGACCAGAGACCTCCTGAGGTCCCTTCCCAACTTGCATTATCCTGTGAACCAAGGAGTAAACCAGGAAGTTATATATGGGCTTTATTTGACCACCTAGTACAAACAGTATTTCTGAGACAATAAAGCCTTAAACTGATTGTTTTAAATTCTACACAGATGCCAAGTATTGGTCATGGACAGAAGAGAAACAAAACCAAAAATATAAAGAAAACAAAGAAACCCATCACCACTACCACCAAAACCAACCAAACCAAAAACCCACAAAAAAAATCCCACAAAAAACAACTTCTGTCAGGATCAAGTAAAGGGATGTGCCTGGAAGGAAACATTGAAGGTAAGGAGGTTTGATAGCCTACTGCAGCCTAGCCTAGGGCTGTGAGGTGTAAACAGTAGGAACTGAGCTGAGGCTGCACACAACTTTCTCAAAAAATTGATACTGTCTTCTCAGCCATTAAATACACACTGACAGTCAATCCAACATGGGCTTAATTTGGGTTGCTCTTCATAAAATTAGTTTTTATTTAATACAGCTAGAATCATAATACTAACACTTTTGCACATATGTTTTAAGTGTCTTTAAGGAACAATTTTCCATACCTTCTTTCCTTAAGATGCAAAATCTTTCACTTGTGGAAAGACTGTATCAGCAAAACTGACTTTTACATTACAAGAAGACATAGGTCACTGTTAACTCCACTGAATTCAGAAACAGATATCTTACCTGAATGATAAATATCTTCGGTTTTCCTACCAGACTCTGGCACTTGTCTCCTCTGAACATGCCTGTGATTGCCTCAATTTTGATTTGGGCATCATACGCATAAACATGATCATTCTCACCATGACTCAGGAACACACAAACAAAGCAGTCAGCATTACTGTGGTCATCCTTAGAGGCTGAAATTGGCAAGTGGTGTTTAGATGACTAAACAGTGATCCTCAGGTTTAAAAAACAATGTACATTTGTATCATATAATCTAATCTCTGATCAGTCCTTTTTCAAATAAACCCTATTTTCAGATAGCATCATACTGCAGAGATTTGAAGGTGCAATGATTCAACATGGGTGAAGGTAAGGGCCACTGAAAGTAGAGAGTAGAATGTTACTAATTTATCCCAGCTGCAAGTACTTTCTTTCTGCTCTTCACTACTTCATTAGTTCTCTCCACAGAAGCTTCACTTGCATTGCAATAAAATAACCTGTCATCTAATCCTTAAGTCCTTCTAATATTAAACAACCTCCTTACACACAAAAATTATTGAAGTTAGATGAATAGAGAGAACGGAAGAAAAGACACCTAGAAATTCTGCTACAAATAGACATAACCAATGTATAGTCTCCTACCTTCATAAATTTTCTGCAGCACATCTTCTGCTTTCAGATCATCAAAAAGTCTGACTTCAAACCCAAGGTCTGTCAAACTATTGTTAAAAAACATCAGTATTAGTAAAAATCTTGCTCAAATTATATGTCAGTTGCTACCAACTTAATTGCTTTCCCTGTGAGAGAATGAATATTCATGTTTATGCGTTATTTATGAAAAAAAATAGTAAAGTTGATTTTGAACTCAAACCAGTGTAAAGTACAGGTGTAACACCTAAAGATACTTCAAAGAGTTTGTCCTAAGAGAGCCCTGGATTCAATGAAATCACAGGACAAAGACTTTGTCCTAAGAGAGCTCTGGATGCACTGAAATCACAGGACTTGTGCCAGTAGTTTCTGTGACTTAAAGGAACATGCCTTGAAGCTTTTCTATTATGGCTTGCTTTGCCAAGGTTACATAGGTGCTTATGTCTGTAAAATCCCTTTTCTGTACTTAAACGTGAGATTTACATAACTGCTTAGTTGACCATGACTTCTGAAGTTTAGCTTTTTCAGCTTTAGTAGAGCAACCAAGTTTCTTACCTGCGTTTCAGATTGTTTCTGTCTGCAAGAGTCCCCCGTCTGTCAGGCAGCCTTAAATGCCAAAAAAAGTGCTCATGATTGAAGATTAACGCAATTCCTCTTCTTTGATGGTTCATTCTGTATTGCACTGCAGGATCAAGTGTTTGTCTATTGCCAGAGATGGAAAGCATTCTTGATAAATGAGTTAATGGCTAATTGAATTACTTTACTGTATTCCTGCTAGCTGAGATTTTTTAATTGACTAGAGACTTGGGGGATCAGATTTCAAAAGACAAGACCTCAAAATGTGTAATATTTTCAGAAGAACATGAATCGCTAGGTTTTTTTGAAAAGCTTGGGTACGTTAAACAATTCAGTAAAAATAAGTGTTGGGTGTGTAGTAGGATCTATCAGGTAGGTTGAACAATTTCTCTACCATCTATTTGTGTTTCCTCTTGTCAGGAAGCTGTCTCATTAGTAACACGGTAAGGCATGTAACAGTGCAGTTTATAGACTTGGCTCCAATCCTCCACGTTATGTGTTTGTCTAAGTATTACTTTAACATAATTGGATAGTGCATATGTACCTATTTGGAAGTGTAGCTGTCCGAGATTTGCTTCAGATTCTTCTAACTAAATAGAGCACTGCATCAAAAGCAATGGACTAGGAACTGGTGATGAGGTGGTACACATAGTGTATCTTGCAAAAGGAGAACAAATTTATATTACTTACCCCAACAAAATGAAAGCTATGAAAATGCAACTGTTTGTTTAAGTTTTTAGCAACCAGCCAACAAAATCATAAAGCTGAAGGACAGTGTTGTTCTGAAGGACAGAACAAATGACCTGCCCAACTTCTAAGCAGAGGACTTTATCATAGCAACAAATGTACGGAGCACCCGTGTGTTTGGAGTAGCATTCAGCAGTTTTATTGTTTTATGAGCAAAACAACATAGAAGTCTGTGATAGCATGCTATGGACTATACACTTGGACCCAGAAGGTCATTTCAAAGTGTTGGCATGGCTGTACTTCAAGAGACAAAGCAGACAATCTTACTGCTTTTGTAGACATAGGTATCGATGCAGAAAACAGAAACTAAAACACTTCTGGCAATAGCCCTGGCAACAGAGAAGGCCAGTGTTACAGGTGCACAGAATAACAGTCTAGGTCATGCTGCCCTAGGATTAGCTTCAGTCAGAGCTGTCACTTTTGGCATGTTACTCGGTTTTTTCCTGCTATGGAATGTTGACTTTTGGTGCAATTGGTGGAAGAAGTTGCCTAGAATATTTGCCTGCAGATGTTACTTAAAGATTGCAGTTTCATCAGCAAAATACCTTTGTTTCACTACAAAATGACCAAAGTTACCAATAAACTGTTTCTGCTTCTCCAGGTTATTAAGAGCAGCCCCTTAATAAAACATCTTTTTGTAATGTCTGTGTAAGAATTCAAACAGGGAACAGGCATTCTGGATGACTTATTTAGAGTCTGGGGGTTTCTACAACGTTGGATGGATCACCAATAAGAAAAGTTGTGGGGTGCTTTATCACACTTCCCCTGTTTGAGTACTTAGCATGATAAAATGCAAAGATCATGAACTTTAGCCCTGTAATTATGAATGATATTTCACCTGTACTAGTACTAGAGTTTATTCAGATTTTGACAATTTATCTTCCTTATGATTTGGCTAGATGCAGGGCTAGCAGGGATTTTGGACAGTTAGGTCCCTGGATTCTGTGAATGACCGCTAAAGGATGATTCCCTACATAGTTCTTCTGCTCAGCTGTATTCACTGAGTGGGTGAGGCAAAGGAAGTTATCAGGCAGGCAGGTAGGTTACCTTTTCCAGGGCTAGATGATGTTGTAAGTTGGAGTAGGAAAAATTCATGGAATCACTATCCTGTGATCCCTTTACCCTCCTTCTAGAGGAATATATTTCTGTGCTACACTCTATCACCTAGTCTGCCCAACTGTTCCCTGGATTGTGATGGTGTTTTTCCCACAGTCTCTGCACATTGCCTAACATAAAAGGAGTCCACTCCTAAGAGTTCCTTCTGCATGCCTTCATGATAAGGGTGGTTCTACATCTGGTGTAGCTAAAGCTAGCAATGTGTTCTGTAAGTGGGTGGAGTTGAGTTGAATAATCCAGTCACATTCTTAACAAAAATCAGAAAAACCTGCACTAACCTCAAGGCCATGGGCCATCTCTCTGTCATTGCCATCACAACTTTACCTTATATCAAGTGCATCTGCTTCTGTGATGTTCTGATTTCCATCTGTTAGAGAGATCAAAAAGTGATTTAGCCACTAAATCACTCATTAAAAAGAAACAATTTGAACTTGTGCATCCAGCCTTAAAGTGTAGCTGTTAATGTGAACCAAAAGCTCATTCACACATCAGGTGAGTAGGGGTGCAGTTAAGCAGCTTCATTAGTGTTTGTCTGCACCCACAGCTTTTACAGGCTGTTCTTAAAAAGTTCTGACTCCAACAATCTGAATTTTAGTGGTCAAGACATGCATATTTTGTATGTGTCTGTGCATCTGTATCTACACAGACATATTTAGAGATAATTTTATATAACTAGCTGGCTGTATTTATTTAAACAGTCTCTAACTCAATAGTTATGATTTTACATAATCTAAAAACACTGGTGTTTCTTTTATTTCAGTAATGCTGCTAATGTAAAGCTGAGCATTCTCCTAAAGGTTGGATGCAGCACATGAGTCAGAGTAGTAGCATAACAATACGTATAGCTAATGACAACTGAGAAGATGCAAGATTTGTACCTTTTCCTCTGCTAAACTATACAGACATAAGTATCTTCAGTAGCAGAATGCACATAAAGGTAACATTGTGGGAACAACAGGGAACGCATATGCACATCTTGGGAGCGCGTAGAACTAAAGACTTGCAGATGATTAGGCCACAATATTTACTCCTTTTGCTAAAACATCTCAATGGGCTATAAAATCAGCTCCTATGACTACTGGTGGAAACTAACTACTGCATTACAAAAACTGTATACTGGACTGTACCTGTGGTGGTTAATGCAGGTCTGCTATCCAACTGGATGTGGCCTACAATAACATGAGAAGATAGGTCACATACATTTTACAAACTACTTTGTATATACAATACTACCTTTTCATACACGCTTCTCACATCTGATTAAAACCTTCTGCAAAACAAACCAACATAGCTATTATTGATAGAGGAGAAAAGTTCATAAAGACATCAAAATAAACTTAGAGAAATCTAGACTTGGCTTTAGAAGCATTTATAGTGAACACCATAGCACAGGAGAGTAGGGGGGTGGCTCAAAGTCAGTCACACACTTCAAAGTGTTACTATTTACTACATGTAAATTTTCCACTGGCAAATATCGATCATGCATTCAGGTGTGGAGTCTTACAATTATCACTAGTAACCTGAATGCACCGGAAAAAAAAAAAAAAAAAAGGCAGCTATTTCAGTTTGCTTGAAACATAACACGCAGGTCAGACAAAGGATAGAAGTGCTGAAAAATGAGTGTAGATAAAATATAGCAACACCACCCCTGCCTGTGACTCTGTTGATAATAGGAAGCCAGGGATCTTTTAAGAGCGCATCTCTATCTTTAAATTTACACTGTATTTTTGCTTGTGTACCTGAGATCTGGCTGATGCCATTGCCTCAGCTTGGGGGGGTGGTGTGTGTGTGATCCACCCCCAAAAAAACAACAGACCATGTGTTGCAGTCATCAAACTTTTAGACAGAAAATGCTGTCACAGCCAGCCAGAGACTCCTGCACAGACGCGTATCCTGGGCCAAAGGAAGCGAGGGGAAGGTGGTTTTCCTGTTTGTTCAATCACGTTCAGTCAGTTCCCAGTCTTCAGCTTTTCATTGCCACTGCCATGTTGCAGGAAGATTTACGAGAAAGCTTTCTGCTTGCCTAGCAAAGGCTTGTTCTAAACACCGACCGCTCTCAACGGGGCTACTGACTTGTCGTCATCATGTCAAGATGGGATTGTTTCAAAGGAATCAAAAATCAGGTATGCACTGGATTACACTGGGATCTGATGGTATCTCTCCCTGGATAGGTTTAAATCTCAATAGGTCTACTATTTGGGCCAAAAGACACTGTATTTAGAAAATACCAGTAACCAAATGGCACCACCGTGTGTAAACCCCACCGCATCTTCGGGAACCCAACTCGCAGCGTTACCGCCGCCCCGCCGGCTGGCCCCGCCGGTCACCCCCCAGGCGTCCCCCCCAGCTGTCCCCACCCGCTGTCCCCGCCTGGCCCAAGGCAGCCTGGGGCAGATGTCGGGGCTCTGCCGAGTGGCGCGCAGCTGCCCGCGCCGCAGGG
>JAVJGI010000001.1:67915595-67933936 GCA_035590275.1 Ibycter americanus | reverse complement strand
GCCGGTTCGCGTGGCGCGGCGGCGCTGGCTGAGCGGGGCCCGGGGGGTACCGGTGCCATCGGGTAACACGAAGCCCCGGGGCGTCTGTGTTTGGAAAACTGTTTGGAGAAGCGGCCGTGGGGCCGGAGGGAGGGGCGGGCGGGTGCCTGCGGGGGCTGGTACCAACACAGCCTGAAAACCGTGGCGTTTTGGGAAAAGCGCTCATTTAGAAGCCAAAAAAAAAAAAAATGCAGTAGAGAATATGTATTCGAAGTATTAAAATTTTAACCTAACTTTATGATGATGTTCAATGTGAAGGAAATTGATCCGGTGACCTTCACACGTGTGAGTGATTTAGTTTCAGGTAACATCACCCAATGTGCAAGACGGGGCTGTAAGAGGGAGAAATGAAAGTATATCCATTAAACACGTCCTGGTTTTGGCTGGCGTTAAATCACTACAACGTCAAAAGTCCGGTCTCGGTTTGCTGAAAAGAAAAATCAGACCAAAATGAACTTGCTTGCCAAACATCGTGTTTGTTTTTTTTTTTTTTCTTTAATTATAAAATCTTTATTAATTTTATATTTAAATTCTAGATGCTTCACAGATTAGCTAAAGCGGAACCATCTGCAAATTGTTTTAATTTCTGTAATGAAAGCTCTTTTTAAAGACGTGTGGGATTCCTCAGAACACAGTAATACTGGGCTTCAGAACAAAGGGAACTGTAAAGAAGAACAGGATATGGAAAGAAAACAGGTGCTTCCAGAGCAACAGGCAGAACAGAAAGATACGTGGTAAATATTCTACTGTTTTTTTCTTTTCAGCTGCAGCGTTTAACATTCTTGTTAGTTAACTGAAGAAATACAAAAGAAATATGTGAAGAAATAACTTTACAGAAGTTGATCAAGTCAAACAAAAGGGGGAGCTCTTCCAACACGTGCCCAGCTTTTCTCTACCATTACTTTACAAAGGCGCTGATTCAGCAAAATAATTCCTGTGTAGGGATATACTTAAATGTTTTCCTAAATAACAAGCCTTGTTGGGGGGTGGGGGGTGTAAGAGAACCAATTAATACCCTTACTTTAGTTATTGCTGATTGGCAGTGTCTTTACATGGCAAATTCATGCTGATAAGGATTTTTTACAAGACTGGAAGATGAAGAAAAGTTAATGAAAATGTAAAAATGTTGTCTGAAGCAGACTGGTGAATTATAGAAGAAACACCACCACAACAACTATGTTGTGTGAACATATGTCATTTATTCAGCAGGATAATTATGTAAGAGGAATAAAGTAAAATACATATTAAAAACATTTGTAAAGTAGAATGCAGTGAAGTATGTTCTAAAACCATTGAGCAGTTTGATAGAACTGACCGAGATGGTCCTGAAGCAATTTGACAGTTTGGTGTCAAGGGTACCAATCCTCAAACCGAATTCTATTACTTTTAAAAAATTTTGTGCACACTTTCTGTGCATAACTCTTGCCAAATTATGTATATTATGTATTACATGTATTTATTATGTATAGACTGATGTTTTCTAATAGTGGGACCATTACTGCTGTCTAAATTTCATGTGCAGCTTACACAGGTCCTTTGGGCTGTGCTTCCTGATTAGCGTGTTGGCAGAACTTCCCAACAAGGACTGGTGAAAGCAGAAGGATTTTCTGCTTAATCGTTCCAGTTTTGTTGATGGCCCCTTGTTGTTGCCCAGTTCTGGACACAGTTAAGGCAGTAGGAAAACTCCCCCTGACAGCACACTGCAGGATCAGGCCCTGAATGTTCTTTTTTGACATAGTGTTACACACTACTGTATATTGGTGTAGGAAGCTTCATCTAATTTGAGAATCTGGTGGGGGTTTTTTATGACTGAGAGTATTAATTTTTAACTTTAGATCTGTAACTTGGTTTTGTAGAATTAAGTCTACATGTATAATATATAGATTTTTTAATTTTTACATATTGTTATGTAAATTGTGTGTGTGTACATCTTTATTAAACAAATAGTATCTATACATAGGCACATGGTAAAACCCTACTGGACGTTAAGAGTTTGTCAGATACCAGAAATGCATATATACAATCGCAGAGAACGTAAGATAGTAAAGATTCTTTTTAAGTTGAAGATTCAAGTTTTAAAATTCTTTTGTTTTTTGTGACCAGCTGTGGTTAAATTAATAAAAATTAGAGCTACAAAAATTGCCCCAAGCTAGATGATCAGGTGAAGTATATTAGCTAGATAAAAATTGTCTGAGTTTGTAGCTGAAAAAACTACCACCAGAGTTATTATTTGGGTAGTTGTTGCGTTACAACAAATCTCGTGATCATATGGTCTGAAGTCTACTTTCACAGTAAGCCTAAAGAATAAACTGCCAAGTGAGGCAGTGTCCTGAGGGTTTCTAGTGACCTAGACATTGAGATAATAGAAGTTCTTTAAAGTACTCTGGTTGGTGTCTTTCTGTGAAGTTCACATATTGCCAGTGCAGTCATTTTCCGACTGCTGCTTTCAGTACAGTTGTCCATTTTAAGTAAATAAGCAACCGCAATTGGAATGCAATGTGAAATGTAGGGAAAAAAAGTAACAACAAGAAAAAGATATTTTAATTTCCTTGCTTTTATTAGAGATTTTTGCTGTGGGCTCATGTGACTGTACAATTATCTTCCTACAGGCTTCTGCAAAATTGTGGTATTCATAGAGTGATAAGAATTTTCAAAATACTTCTTAACGATTTGTACTGATTGTTGCTAAGTTACATGACTGCTGATTGTAAAAAAGGACGGGTGTTCATTTTTGCATGCATGATAAGAAGGAAGTATTTAATTTTCCAAGCTTCACACATTATACCGGGAAATGAGACTCCTTGTCACATGATGGCTAATCCAATCATAATAGCTGGCAACTTTTGTGTACACACCAGGGTGACCAGCCTCCCCACAGTTCTCACCCCAACTCACAATACCCCAGACATATGCCACATTTGCTGCATCAAAACAGACCAGGGGTCCTCCTGAATCACCTTTGCAACTGTCTGTGGAGCCATCATAAGTACCTGAAGCAAAAGAGGAAATAAAAAGCAAAAATAAGTTCATATACAAAACACAATTCAGCACGCAAAACAGAGCTCAGGAGGTTTTGCAGGTTCATGCCACTTGTTGACATATGTTTGCAAAATGGTCAGCAGTGAGGGAGGTTCCTAATCTCTTCGGTCTATTACTTCTCATTTATTTTTAAGTGCAGGGCCTATCTTTACGTTTGTGCCTGGCCAGAATTCTCCTCATTTGCTTTGAAGTCAGTGATGCGAGTCTTGTTTTACCCTGTGCAATAGAGAAGAATTCAGCCATATTGCCTATTACATCATTAGAAGTAGTTCATAAAAAATGAACAAAAGCAGGAGGAAAAAGATAAAAAGATTTGTAGACTGATTCCTCTGGAAATGAAGCTATCATAATATGAGTATGCCTACATGTCTGCCTTTGGTGTCCTCTCTACCCAGTAATTAATTGTCCAGTTTCATCTGTACAGATAGGCAGAGGCCTCAGAATTATTTTCTCTACCAGCTTTATGCAAAGAGGTGGGCAAGTACCAAGAAGAGAGCATGTGAATGCTGGGATGGGAGGGAGAGCAACTGTCTGTAAGTGTCCTTGCTGCAAGGTCTTGGTCACAGTGTGGACCTTTTGCAACACCACATAGCAGCCCAGAGGCACAAGCATGTAGGATCCAGTGCTCTGTATAAGTTTCAGTGCTTAGGGAAATACTTGTTTGCAATACGGCAAATATAGTGCTTATGAAAAAATGAATTGAGTGAAGGATGTGATAGAAACAGTGTTACAGAGCTGAGTATGATTTGTGCTTTGTCCTACATACTCAGTAAAAGTTTATTAATTTCTAACACCCTTACTACAATTTTCTGCTTGGTTGTTTGATGCAGTATGAAGGAACCCATACTAAGCATGAGTCTCCATGTTTTTAAAAATGTAACCTCTTTCTTGAATCTCTACGTTACTGAGAAAGAGTTCTGTGAACTTTTTAGAGTTGGAATTACTAATCCTATAAAACAAGATTTTTTTGCCTTTACTCAGTTTAATTAATATTTGCTTGTATAACAAACTCCTGTGGATACTAGCTCCTAATTCCAAAGTTTGTATTTGCATCAGGGAAGGAAAGCTGACCCCAGATACCCCTTTTCTGATGTTGTCCTATGTGATACTATCCTTGTTCCTTCCTCATAAAGTATGATCACTTAAAATACATTGAAGGTCAAGGAGAATAGTTACGGAACTTGCACACTAGACAAACCCAGTATCTTACAAAAGTCATGCTGAATTTATCACAAATTATTTGGCTTATATATCTGGTTTTTTATTTTTCTTTTTAAGTAGTTTGTTTAAAGACTGCCTTTGCTTTTTGGTTTCAAGAACAGTTGAAACTATCTGCCTGTAAGGTGAATTGCTCTTTTAGTCATGTATTTGGCAATACCTTTCATTACTTGAGAAGCAAAAAATGTGTATTCAAGATCCTTATTTTAGTGCTAGGAGTGACAACTAGTTTCCTGGCCAGACTAATCTTAGTTTGATAAAGTTAATCATGTTTTTCCTGGGGTGCTGTGTGGTAGTAGCAAATGTCTAAGCAGATGAACAGTCACATTCTAGTCAACGGGACTGCTGATGGGCTCTAAGACAGGCATTTGCTTAAATATGTTGCTGAATCAGAATCAAGTATAGTAAAGGTAGGAAGTTCAGTGGGCTGTAGAGTGCTTGTGTATTTAGAAAACAACTCAAATTGCATGCTGAAATTTGCCCACATGATCATAGAAACTTGGCATACTGTCAACTTAGTTCTGTTTATAATAGATGTATAAAGGTGGATGCATCTAGGCTCCAATGGCTAGCATTTTGCTAATGGTGATACTGTGGCAATTGGTTTATTGTCTTTCCCAAGTCTAAAAGATTTCCAGCCAGTATGTCTGACCTTATAAGCAGTGAGTTTGACAATAGAGAAATTATAGTAAGAAAACGAATGCTTGCCTGCACATGCCATTCGTTTAAAAAATCGTCCGGGATACAATTCAGAACAATTCTGAAATAAATTAACATTGCCCCACTTGAGGACATATTGTTTGGTATAACCTAGAAAAGAAAAGCATAAACTTTTCTAAATTATAAATGGTAAGTACATAGCAGACACTTTAAATATCATAAATTGAAAGTTATATATTTGCTTATCTACAGAATATAATCTTCAGTATTATAAACCAGATACCTTGAACTGCCACTAACACCCCATATGAATTGCCGTACACTGGCTATATATTTCAAAATAAAAGCAGAGTGGGTTAATTGCAGTGTTAAATACAGTACTTTCATTTTGTATCATTTTCACCCTTTCCTTTCCTTGTCTTCCTCAGTTTTTTCCTGTGTTTTCCATATCAAGGTTTTCAGACACTGGGAAACTCGTATATTGTTTTCTATGACATTGCGATGTGGCTCTGATCATCCTTGTTACCTTTTTTCCTGTTCTAATGTCTTTTGGGGATAAGTAGACCAGATATTGAAGATACAGATGAACTATGTATTCACAAGTTTCAGGAGGTTCTCTGTTTCAATCTGTCCGTTTGCTAGTAATTCCCAACTTTGCATTTGCTTTATGGACTGCTACTGAGTATGGGCAGGAGAAGCCTCACAAGCAGTATGCAGTAGCTCCAACACCAAGCTGTAATCACTGTGATGCAAAACAAATGCTTCCCAAATCTTTGAAAGCTTGATTACATTGGGCTTCTCTGTCTCTGTGCAACCTTCTCTGGGCTAAACTCAAACACAGCTGAGACAAGATCTGCCAAGTTTCATAACTGTTGGCTGCAGCTCAGATCCTCTTGTGCAGGGGACAGTGGATGGGCTGTGACTATGGGCCACTGTGAGCTACTAACTGCCACTTGTTAAATATCATTATTGGGCTCCACAGCTAATATACATCTTAGATTGGCAAAAGGAACATTTCTTATTATCAGGGTAGTTTTCAACCAGGGGTGTCCTCCAGATCAATTTATGAAGTGGCTGAAAGAGCAGAGGAAGCAGTACAGAAAAGAGAACCAACACGACAGCTGAATGCCAAACCACAGCCTATGTTTTCTGTACCGAGTGCTTTGTGCACAACTACTCTTCAGCCTTTTCAAACCGAAAGCTTACTGCAACTGGAAAACAAGTGATACAGATATATCCCTGTAGTAAGCACTAAAGCAAATACCTTTCTCTAGTCCCCATCCAGAAACCTTGCATGTGTCACCAGACTTGAACATATACTCAGACCAGGGGATACAGGCAGGTATGCTGTTTTCCAGGGAGCATTTTCCTTTCCCAGAACCTTTCAGCTCCAGCAGAGCAATGTCATTTTCGTAAGTTGATGCATTATATTTTTCATGGATTATCACTTGGTTTAGTCTTAAAGTATTTGTCTCTTTGTCATACATTATTGTATCCAACAGTCCAATCCAGATACGGTACAGATGAACTCGATTTGCTCTAGAAAAAAACAGTAAAATAAAATATGTTTTGGTACTTAACACAAGCACTGTACATTTCAACTAGCTGTAAACCTTTGCATTCTATCAAAGTTTCTCTAGAATGAAAAATCATACTGTATACATATAATTTCTTTCTGGACTTGATGTCCAGGTTTTTCCGAAGCGTAGCAAATGCAAGGCAGATGACACTTACTGCTGAGTACTACAACTAATACAGAAAAAAAAATATTAAAGGCCAGCCTCTGTGTTTAGTGCTGTGACAAAGAGAAAATGGGCATTTATGCCTCTCTGATCTCAGGTGAAAGGAGAGAGAGCAAATGTGGGTGGGATGCTGGGACTGGTAAATATTCCCTGTCTGCTCTTGTTGTTCTGGGGAATATATGACCCCAGGGACATTGTCAGAGGACAGATCCTGGACTTCCCTAAGGTAGAGATGGGGAAGAGAGGAGGGAGGCAGTCCCTTGTATCTCCCTTTCAGGCAAAGTGGTTACAGTGAACCTTTCCTGCCTGCCTACTATCTGACTGAAGAATGCCATGTCTCTTCAAACTCATCATTACTTTTTCATCTTTCTATTCACTGCCAAAATGTTGTACTTTCTCTGAATCTTCCCCATCAATAATGTGGGTGAGTCAGTGTTTTAAATTGTTTAATTCCATAGGCAAATAGGAATTAGCAAAGAGGTAGCTAAGAAGGGCAATAATATCCAAATCAATCTTTCTGCATTGCAAGAAGGAAATAAGTTCCCAGTTTGTTGTTTTTACCTGACGCAGTGCGCAGCAGTCAGAATCCAACAGCCACCAATATAAACGCCTCCACAGTACACTGTTACACCTTCACTGCCGGTTTCTTTAATGGCCACTTGCCAAGGGAATTCACCCTGTTCAAACAACAAATATCCAAATAATGTGAAATTATAATAATTGTACTATTTTTAGTGCATGAAGGGAAACACACTTCTTGGTATCACCTCATCTCCTTGACCATATCTGACTGTAAATAAAAAATCTGCTATCCAGAGATTGTGAATTGGGCTCCATCTGATATGAAGGATATATATTCTAAAACACATTAATTTTGTTCAATATTCTGACTTCATGTGATGGCTTGTTCCTTCCAGCTTTCAGTCATGAAAACCTTTTGAAGCCAGAGAAACAGATGTAGAATCCAACATGGTATGATTGAGTATAGCATTTCTGACTGTATTCTGTTTCAAATGCACAAATTTAAATTCCATTTTGTCAGAATTGTTATTTCTAGCTATAATATTAAGTATTTTGCTGATTCATTTTCAATGTATACTTGTACTGTAACGTCTAATTTTGTAACTCCATATTTTACTTTATAAACTGTGCTTCTCTTTACTTTACTTTCATTCAGTGTAATGCCGCTACTGCTGCAAAACATGAAATTAGCATTGTAGCTGATTTTGTTATTTCTGTACATTTTAACAGAAGGACAATAATACCCATTTACTTTGATGCTGAATGAACTCATATGTGGTAAGGTTAGTATTTTTTACCTTTCTTGCAGTCTTTCCACCTATGATTCTTTTCCGTCGAGACGATGTGTAATTTGTAAGACCACAGTGTACTTGGGGAAGAAGTGTCTTTATCATTTTTCTTTCTTTAGCAAAAAGGAAAAATGTGTCTCAGAAATCAGGTATCCATTCTCCCTATTTGGAGACAGGTTTATCTTTATCTTGAAAATTTGAGTGCTGTGAATATGCCAGCAGCTGAAGTAGCAGGAAAGCAAAGACCAAAAATTCTGGCATCTGCTTTTGCTCTCAAAATTGCTTGTGTCTTAGCATCGCATTACTTCTCTCCATTTTCCACTGCTGCTTGCATTCAGGCAAATAATTTTAAAGCAGTTCCCCCAGATTTCCTGAGTGTTTACCTCCACCAGTTGCTAAAACATGCAGATGTGAATCCTCAGCCAGGATGAATTATTACGGCATTCTTGAAATTAGTGGAAAGTGAGACAAATAGTAAGCCCCAGAGTGTATATTACTAAATCACAAAGTCCAAACATCTGAGTTCTGGATCTGGCCAGCTGGCTGGTAGCTGGAAAGCCACTAATAACAGGGTATCACAGAATGACAGAATGGTTGGGGTTGGAAGGGACCTCTGCAGGTCATGTAGTCCAACCTTCTGCTAAAGCAGGTTCTCCTAGTGCAGGTTGCACACAGTTGTGTCCAGGTGGGTGTTGAATGTTTCCAGAGAAGGAGACTCCACCACCTCTCTGGGCAGCCTGTTCCAGGGCTCTGTCACCCTCAGAGTAAAGACATTCTTCCTAATATTCAGGTGGAACCTCCTGTGTTGCAGTTTGTGCGCATTGTCCCTTGTCCTGTGGCTGGGCACCACTGAAAAGAGCCTGGCCCCATCCTCTCAACACTCGCCCTTAAGATATTTGTAGACATTGATAAGATCCCCTCTAAGTCTTCCCTTGGCTAAACAGGCCCAGCTCTCTCAGCCTGTCCTCACAAGGGAGATGCTCCAGTCCCCTCATCATCTTCGTAGCCCTAAACAACCGTATGCTGTTGTTTTTGGAGGGTTGGTTACACTTACCTTCATCCATACTGTGATTTTCAGCACCTTTGTCTTTGCCTGTAGCAGAATAACAAAATACTAAAAATACTGATAAACATTTAAATTTCTTCTACTGCTTGAATATATGTTTGTGTGCCAAAATTGTGGTACACATTTTAAATGCATAAGGGCACACCATTTCACATGGACAGCAACACTCCCTCAGTCTGGTGCCTGCTGTTTCCTTTCCAACTAGACACTCTGGCTGCCTCAGCGTACAAATGACCTATTTCCAGCAGATACCCATTCGTAACTAGATGACATCTACGCTGCTTTCCAGGCATAGGGAGCCCTTCTGCAAAGAAACCCTGAGCCTTTTTGTTTTCTTGTTTTTTGATCTCTGAGGTGGTAATCCCATTCTCCTCCACCAGGAAACAACAGAAATTCCTCCTGCTGCCCCATCAACCTGTTGGAGCTTTCTAAAGCCCAAAGGAGCATTAGGTAATGGGATATTTTTTTTTTCCAATTTAGGTGATGCTGTTGTATACTGTGTGCCTCCTTTAACAGGGTAAGGGAGGGTATTCAACATGAGGGGTAAATGGAATGTTTCCTGAATCTGGTTTGTCAGCTTTTATTCAAACAAAATGCCCATTGAACTCAGTCCCTAAATGGAGGGTTGGGTCTGTTCTCATGTTACTGCCAGTAATGTTTACATTTAGAGTTCAGTTTACCAACGGTGTTTACTTTTTGGCTTTAGACTTTGTCTCTTATCAGAGCAATGAAGAATGTTCTAATTTCAAAACAAAACAAAATCTTTTCAACAGTGAGGGGAACAGCACAGAGGAATTATTATATTGACAAGCTAGTTGAATTTGTCATCTGTGAGGAAAATGTTCCTGCCTGCCCTGTCTACAAATTGGGGATAGCAGTGTGATAGATGGTCACGTAAGCAAAAGACATAATCTGGCTTAAGCCTCCTGAAACATTATCTGTTTCTTCCTTCCTTTCTATTTCTTGCTATTCTTTTCTAGAAGGGAGGAAAATTACATAACCTTTTCTTCCTACGATGCATAACAAAACATCATGAAGACTAAAACTTGCATGCATTTTGGTTTTGCTAATCTGTTAAATAATGTAATAATATGCATTGTGTAGTCTCTAGTTATAGTTGAGCAGAATGAAAGGAATGAAACAAAAAACATCTTTCAGAAGCAAACCTGCACAGAGAATTCGAGCTTCATCCTCTCCTGTGAGGCAGTCAATTTCCTTGTTACAGACATTCTTATTTGGAATACAGATATTTGACCGACAGTGGAAACTGTTGTCTCTGCACTCTGTAACACAGGAGAATTACAACTGTATATCACAGGATCATATGATTCAGCAGCTTCACGTAGTTAGAGAGCTTTTTAAAATATAAACACAATATAATATTCATGTTATGGGGGACTTGCCTGTTCATAAATAGGTAACAAAAGCAGGCTCTGTAAGTGTAAAATTAAATTAGTATTTGGCTCTCCTCACTTTACAGTCTTGAAGTTTTAAGATATAGAGGTATGGATCTCTGTTACCGGTTCAGTTCTGTGCTTCTGAAGTTGGTACCACTCCTTACCGGTTTCATCCACAACACATGCCCACGCTCAGCCTTAGGCAAAGGACCTCCAGTTTTGCCAGCAATATCGATCATTTCAAATGAGGAATTGATGATGCTTGGCCCAAATTTCCCCCCCAAAAAATTAGAGTCCAAGCTGGCTTTTGGTTGACTTAACTAAATGCCTAAATGTAAGGTTAGGAATCAAGACTCCTATTTTGAAGATACTGGATTTGATAACGTCTTTCTTCTAAAATTCTTGAATATATGAAAAGTTATTGTAAACCTGCGAACTCCCTTCCTTTTAATTCTTGTGATTACTTTGTATGTTCTTAAAAGCAAAGCAGTACCTGAACTTATGGCAGGTTTTTTTGAGCTACTTTATAATCTTATGTCAATCTACTATTTAAGGATATCTGTCTTCAACAGAAAATAAGATAGTTCTCTAAAAGTATCCAGATATCCCAGTATGATGCAAGGAGCACTGAACTCAGTTGAAATACTTCTTTTGATTCCAGGAACCAGTTTTCAGCTGTTTGGTCAAGTGGAATCTGAATAAATGTCCTCTAAATATGTGAAGCCATAGTTCTCTATTTAATTATTTTTCTGAAATGCTGTGACTGAGTTTCCATGATTATTAGATTAAATTTACTGACAGTTGTAAAACTACAAAATTAAGGTTATTTAGGGATAGTGATGGGATTTGTAACCCACATTACCATTTGGCACCTGAAACCCAACTTCTGAAAAGTATTCTCCTGCATTCAGGTGATGCTAGATCCATTCCTTGTTTCTGATCAAAATTGTTAGAGCTGTAATTGCAGATGTTGAAAGAATGACTGCTCATGAACAAGCAATGTGATGGGAACTGTTCACAGATACTCTATGGATAATCTTGCATTAGTAATCTTTATTTAAATTTGATTTAAATCAAAGTAAGATCTTACTTTGGTTTAAAGACAGCTCATTGGAAAAACAGTGTCTTTGTTTAATTACTATTGATTTTTCCCAACTAAAAATACATTTGCATTCTAACACAGCTTATTTTTTTGTATCAGCGTTTAACAGTCTCCTAAATAATCTCATTATATTTCCTCATCCTCTGAGGAAATCCAGATCCTCACAAATCACTTGCCTGCCTCAAAAAAATATATTATGCCTACTCTTTTTGTACTTGCGTATACGTAAACTATGGTTGGATTGCTTTAATGTAGTGACTTACTGGAAGAGAGACTTGAGCTGTTACATGACTGTAAAAATTATTTGGGGGAGATTTTCTGCTGAAATGATTTTGAAACAGCTGAGAAAGGAAATAATTACCTCTACAGCACAGTTCATCACTTAGGTCTCCACAGTCATTGATTCCATCACAGGTTTTATTCAGAGGAATGCACTTCTTGTTGACACAATGAAACTCACCATCTGAACAAGCTGTGCAGCACGATGAAAGTGAAGTTAGCATGGAAATGCCTATAGGTTCACAACTGCTCACGCAGAAATATTCTGCTTGTCATTTTATCCTATCAGTTTGACCTATCAACAGTAGGGGCCCAGTAATGTAAATAGGAATCTTTTTTATTGTTTTAATCACCTTCTCATCAAGCTTTCAATGTGACCATATTTTCCTCCTCCAACTTGCGGTAGCCTGGCAAAAGGGAACTTCATTTCTTCTAGAGAATGACTAAACCAGAAATGATAAGTTCAAACCCACTGTAAATGATTCAGGTGATTAAGATAATTGATGTTCCCCCTCTACAAGGAAGTCTGTGAACTCCTACTTTTATGGCATAAGAAAAAACTGAGATGATTCATAGCTTTCCTAACTAGCAACATCTCAGGCTGATGCTTATCAGCGCCAAAGAAAGGCCACTACAAAGAAGGGGAAGCTGCTAGAAGTCAGAACAAGGGCTTGATTCCTCTTATATCAATGAGAAACTGAGGAGTCCCAAAACTCCCCAGAAACACAAGCAGTTCCGCTATAGTAATGCTTGTCTGGCTAGAATGCTACTAGTGTCCTAACTGATCTCCCTCATAGACAGAGCAGTGAGTAGGAGGTTGTCACCTGTCTCCTCACCAGTTAAGCCGGGAGAGATAAGATTAGTGGGATACCATATGCCTTGGTACCCTTGGGAGGGGATGGGGGAACAAACAGAACCATGGGTGAAATACATTTACTTCTTGGAAATATCTGTAAAAATACTTCAGGAGCAACAGTGATTTTCCAGACTCAAGACTGTCTTGATGCAAGACCACCTCAATTGTCTTAAAGTCTACAAAATTATTATTTTAAAAAATCAGAAGGTTTCAGTGCAGGTTTGCCGTGGCTGAGTGTTCAGCAAACTAGGTCCTAATTATTAAAAATAAACATAAGATGTAAGAACTCCAAATAGATATAAAACTAAAAAACCTACTAACCTCTGAGATTTTCATGGCACTGGAGGCTAACAAATCCCTCATTACTATCTCTTGATTTCATCTCTATGTGACATTCAGCAAGACTTGTCTCTAGGCCCCTGCAAGTTATTTGCAGACAGTGCAGTGAATTTAAGGCAGATTCTGTGATGCTGGGATTGGCTTGGTAATGTTCAGCACCTCTGTGAAGATACAAATAGTAATAACACATTATATAATTTCACAATGGATTGTCCACTGCTTTTATTGTTTAGAATTTATATGATTTTCCTCAGTGTTAAAGAATTTTGGTCATGGCTAAGAAAAAGAGCAGACTTCCTATGGAAGCATCTAGGGGTAAGTAGGAGGTGTTTACTTTAGAAGAAAAAGTAAAATAAAGTGCTAATTTTTGCAGGTTGCTGCACAGAACTGTTCCCTAAATCCATACGTAGCTCCATGACAGTTACTATATATCATGATGGATAGAAAAGTCTCCTTAGGCAGCAAAACTTGCGAACTCAGATCTCTATCTCTGTGGACACAGATGAGCTATAATTTGGAAACCATCCTGCATGGGGTCAATTATCCTTGATGTCATCAAAACCAATGCAGACCGAGGAAGCTCAGGCCACTGCAAGGCTGGGATTAATAAATTTTATCTCCATTGATTCCTCCTAACAATGTATGTGTCCCCTACCTTAAAGGAATATGAATCAAGTAAATAAGTAACTAGAGGCTTACAATGGGACTCCAGGACTGAATGCTCTGTTCCAGGACAAATGCTTCTCTGCTATCTAAAGAGAGACTGATTAGGACTAGGAAATATTTGCTTCTCACCTAGAGGGGACAATCTAGGGCACTGCAATAGCATGTTTACTCTTCAGGTAGGGTTGGAGAGGCAGCCCTGTAAGTTAAATTAGTTGTATATGTGTAAAATTATTATTATTATGTACAGGATATAGAGTTGATTTTTTATGAGGAGCTGAATGTGCAACTCAGGTCATCAGCGTGGTCACAGGAAAAAGAAAAAGCTCTGTGTGGCTTCAGCCATCCCTGGGGCCAAAGCAAGCAATGGCATCGGGGGCAAGGGGTGAAGAAGAAAAACGTGTTCTGGTTCTTGTTAGTCTGGCTGGTGCAAGTGGCAAAACAGAGCTGTACTGTGTTGTCAGCTAGTGTAAGAAACTTTTCTCTGCATACAGGTTATTGCTCAGAGCTACCTGGGGATGGTCCATCTATGCACTTTCCCTTACACAGACCTGAGAGAAAACCTCTGCATTGGTCTTCAGCTTTATTTTAAAAGTAAAACAGTTATGGTTTGTATAGTTGTAATCTTCAAGAGAACACAAAAATCTATGTTTTGGCTTTGACTCTCAGATGTCAGTTTAAGAAGCCATATCAGACTATTGTAGCTGATACACTGTTCATGAGTTTTCTGTCTTAACTGTTGGCTGACTGTGACTGACACATTTACATAAGCATTGCTACTTTTCCAGATACCTTGCAGTTATCCAGACATAAATTCCCCAAACTTACGAATCAAAGCCAAGGTGCTTGCAAGCCACATTTGCTTCATTCATAGTCCACTCACTATCACATACAAAAAAGTTGTTCCTTTGATTCACAGGTTTTACTCGAAGCAAACTTGAATTTCCATCGCCCACAGAGACTGAAAATGTTTCTAAAACAAGAAGAGAAATAAAAAGAATTCCCCAAATAAAATTATATTATATAGATGTATCTAGTGGAAAGACAGCACAGAAACAAATCAGGACTAATTTTGTATTAGCAGCCAAAGTCTATATAGAAAGAACAGTAGATTGGGAATCAGAAGCTTGAGGCGTTATTCCTGATTTTTCTGAGGACTGACTTTGCGGCTTTGAGCCTGCCAGTTTTTCAAAATATACCAGTTTCAAGACAAATGAGGGTAATGGTTCCTACCATGTAAGAGTACCTGGAGGTCTACCGAGGAAAGGCTGCATCCTTAGTATAATGACTTTCATTAGAGGACTTTTGATAACCAATCAGTAACACTTCAAGTGGGATGGCCAGATCCTACTTGTGTTACCTGTGTAGCAAAACTTCCTCCGTTTACAGTAGAGCTAAGGTCCTGAGCTAACTTAGTGAAGCCATATAGACGGTGCACCAGGAAGATACAGAGGCTCTCCAGTCCTTTTCAGTGGAATAGGCAGAACTGAATTTTGCCACCCTGAAGGTGACGTGCTGAGCTGCTGCTTCTGTGGGGAAAGGGAGTGATGGTACTGGGACAGTCTGGGCAGGAGAGCCCTGGGCCTGGCTTGCTCCTCCTGCTGCGTTCAGTGGAGGTGGGCTGGAGGACAGGTAGCAACAGCAACCGCTACTGCTAAAAGAGGCCACACGCCTAGTAGTTAGCTGGAGCCATTTATCCTTTGCACTCAGACAACTCAGGAAGTTGAGCTAACAAAGCAGCCTGGTGTAGCCTAAAAAGCAGGTGAGAACAAAGAGCACCTTGTCAGTGTACAAACCATCACTGGTCTGCAGGGAAATAGCTTTCTGTTTTGATGAAATCCAGTGTTTAGATGATTGAGGTGAACATGGCTTACCTTCTCCCCATGCACTCCCACACACCCCTCAGCAGCTTGACTCCATGCCTTGGACTCTTGCTCCTGTGAGGTCTGTCCCCCTCCAAAAGATACCCTCTCTGCTAATGTTCTCAGCAGGCCCTCTCCTGCTGTGCCTCCCACCATACTCCACGTTCTGCTTGGAAACCCTTGAGCTCTTTCCCGTGTCTATTTCTTCCCTTTCTACCTGATGACTTGAGCAACCTACCAGCAGCAGGGTGACCTGGGCCTGTCAATCACTTTATTTTTATGAAACTCAACACATAGTGCCCATTTTCAATGAAGTCTCATTTTCTGTTTCATGTTCTTACTAGTCCAAGGAAATGTGTTTAACGCACTTTCTGAGCTGTAAATTGTAAGCGTCTCCTTGGCCACAAATGACTGACTGATAAATTTTGGAAAAGGAGGTGCTGATACCTTCAGGCATGCATTTTCCCTTGTGCAGAAACTTGGCCTTGGGGTGTTGACACTCATAGCTCTTCAGGTGACAGTAAGTATAGAAGTACTTTCCATTGGTAGAACAAACTGAAGAGCCATTCTTTGGGCACTGGTAGGGAAGCTTACAAAGGCATTTTCCCTCCACACATCGTTCCCATGGGTTACAAAAAACTTTCTCACAGGACTTGTGTGTGTACTGGTTGCTTAAGCATTCTTCTATGAGGTACATCTCTTGCTTAGCTGGCTGGGCGGGCTCAACCTGCTGGTTTTCTTCATCATTAGACACTGCATTCTGCAAGGCACAAAATAAAAGAAGGGGGAGTAAGACTAGGAACTGCACCAAGAGTTCTGCAGATCCCTTTACTGACTTCAACAAAGTGTTCATTCATAAGCCTTTTCTTATCTTACAAGCACAAAGGTGCTAAATATAATTCATAGGGTTTATTCCCTTGTCTTTGGCCACCTAATCTTTCCAGTTTTTCTGAACTTTTTTTTTTCTTTTTGGATCATTCACCTGGTGTGATCTTCACTCTTACTGGTCTCCCACGAACTTTATACTTCACTCTTCTTCTTGAAACAGCTGGAGTGCACAGCGTATCATAAACATTTTTTAAGCCGATGGTTTATAACACACTACAGCAATGGGATTGTAAGCAAATCAAAATATAAGGGGACTTAAATATCAGAAAAATAAAAAAAAATAGCTACTTGTTTTTGTCTGAGGTTTTTTTATTGCCTTAGTTGGCTTTGGGTTTAAATATCACCTGTAAATATTTATGAACTACACAGAAGCAAATAAAGAAATCTAAAATTAATGACTGTTCCACCGTGTGAGTGCTGAAGTAACGAGTATCTGAAAGAAATCTGAAAATTAAGTAGCCTTCCTTATCAGCTCTTTTCGTGTATCTTGCACAGCACTGGATTTGCAGTGTGGTCGCTGGTCATCTTTGGACTGCAAGTACAGATTCTGACCCTCCATCCGACTGCCTCTAGGTGAGTCACTCTGCACCTGGATTTGTGCAGCTCTCTGGTGACTTGATTACTGGCTGAATGCTTTTGCTTACTAAGATCTATGGGTAGGAAGAATGTTGAAACATGAAAAATATATATGGATGGACTTTGCATAAAAATGGGAGAGAAAAATTAGTCCTCAGATGTGATTGATCAGCTTTGTCAGCTGAATTAATAGAGCTGAAGTTTGAAGTTCTCATGAACAAATCCTGGCCATGGTAAAGTCAGTGAGGATGTTGTTGGGGCAGAATTTAATCCAACAAAACCCCTTTTAACATTTGTATAATCTTACTAAATCCTTCCTGCTGTTCTCAGGTCAGTAGAATCCAAACTGTGAGCCTGATCTGGCTTGGCATAACTCCCATATTGTATTTAGGTGTCTCTCCTGAACAGGAACAAAAGGTGCCGAATTTTATCTGAGGATTTTGCTAAAGGACTCAGGGCATGCTGAACACTCAGCCCAGATGGGCTTTCTGGGACACTTTTGCCAGAAGAGATTCCGCAGCAAACCTTCAGGCAGTACGATATACCACGGTGCCACACTAGAAGACTGTAACCTCATTTCTCAAAAACGGTGGGCAGGGCAAATTGCACCATTCTGTGGTCAAGCACGCTTGCAAATTTGGTTTAGGATAGGATCGTGATTAAAATCTTTTCGAGAAGCCTGTTCGTGTAAACCCCAGATAGAATCAATACATGAAAGAGAAATAGCAAGCTTCAACCATTCGAGTTGGGCTAAAACAAACGTGTGAAACACAAATACTATGAAAGGAAACAAAGAAATCAACTAGTTTTGCTTTTATAACAATAAATTGCTTTTAATTAAAAAAAACATTACTGCTACCACAATAAAACAAATTCTTACCTCTGATCCACAAAAACAAAAGAGAGACAAGAAAACTGGGACCATTCGCATGATGAAATTTTATCTCTCTGTGTAGACAAGATTGATCTGGCTGCAATTCTTTTGAACGTCAGTTGTTAGATTTGTGTTTAATTTTTAACTATTTGTAAAGTATTTTAGAGTATGTTTAGAAATAAAGTACAGGAGCCTCAGCTGATAAGCCTGATCTCTGTAAAAGGATCCCGCCTCAGTTTTAACTGCTTTTATTGTTAAGTGCAAGGTGAGACAACAAAAGTGAAGCCTGGAAGTAAAGGGTTAAAAGGGAGCACGTAGTAAGGATGCGCATTTCCTTTCTTTGCCCGGAGGAGGCAGACGGAGCCATCACGCTGGCTCTCCTGCTGGCGGGCATTCCTCTTGGCCAGGTTATTGTGAAAGATAAATGTGTC
>JAVJGI010000001.1:67897795-67914579 GCA_035590275.1 Ibycter americanus | reverse complement strand
GGAGCCCCGTACCCGGGCGGCAGGCCGTGCCCTGCGGGCTGCCCGGGAACGGCGCTGTGGGTGTGCGACCGGTACGTTACGGCTTTGTGCCGCTCCGTGGCGGGGCTGGGGCTGCAGTGTCACCGTCAGCCCTCGCCCGGGGCTGGGAGTCCTGCCGTCCCTGCTGGTCGCCCGCCTGTTGCGGGCAGGCGTTGCAGCGGGCGGCATCTGAGGTGTAAACCTGATCTTACACGTACCTGCATGTTTTTAGTGGGGACTGAAATGGCTAACTAATTAGCAAGGCTGTCAAGAGACTTTGCTTCGTACAGCAAATCAAATGTGAGATCTTTTACGTCTAAACTGATTTTTGTCCGCAATTTAGGAAGTAGCAGAGAATGTCTTTTCGTGGAAGAGGAGGTGGAGGAGGAGGAAGAGGAGGTGGCTTCAGTCGTGGAGGAGGTGGTGGTGACAGAGGTGGCTTTAATCGCGGTGGACGAGGTGGCTTTGGACGGGGAGGCGGACGAGGAGGCTTCAACAGAGGCGGATATGACCAGGGGCCTCCAGAAAGGGTAGTCTGTAAGTTACATAAAAAGGTTATATTTACTTAATTTAGAATGATTACTCCAGATCTTTAGCTTGTTCGTTCTTTATTTCAGTATTGGGAGAGTTCATGCATCCATGTGAAGATGACATTGTTTGTAAATGTAAAACAGAAGAAAACAAGGTGCCTTATTTCAATGCCCCAGTGTACTTGGATAATAAGGAACAGATTGGCAAAGTGGATGAAATCTTCGGACAGCTGAGAGATTTTGTATCCTTCAAAAAAATATATGATGTACAGTATTTGTTTTTTAAAGGCTGATTGGTTATTAAATGGAATTTCTCTAGGATTTTAAAATAGTTCAGTGCTTGGCTGCCAGTTAGATGTGAACAGCCACAAGTCTAGCTGTGACTGTTGGTGTCAGTAGGTGCCTGTCTTAAAGCTTTTTGAATATGACAGAGGACCTCATGTGAGGCAAAGGTTTTCAGTCGCTACCAGCACTGGCAGATGTCTTTTGGATCCATGGTGGTTGGAGGTGTTACTTTTTCTAGCTACCTGACCAAATTTTCTGCTATAGGTTGCTCACCTATAACACAGTTAGATCAAGCAAACGGTTGGGGTTTTTTTGTGCATTAGAGGACTTTACTCATGCTCCAGCTTATTACTTAATTACAAAGGTGAGTTTGTGCTAGGACTTCCTATCGCTCATTGTCCAGCTTACTACTACGTAAACTGCTAATAAAAGTGGGCTTGTGCTGGGATGTCCTCTTGCAAAGCAATCTTGTTGAGGCAGAGCCACTGGGTCCATTCTGTTGTCACTGCCAGATTGACAAAATCCATGACAGAAGCAGGTCACCTGGGGGAACAGCCCTGTAACATGGCAGTAAGACCTAGCCTGTGTTGGCTGGTTGAGCATCAGCAACTAGCTGCATGCATTTTCCTCTCCCACGCTGAATGTGAAGGTTTAAATCACTCTTGCGCTCTGAATGTATTAACTTTCAGATTTACTTTTTGTATTGGAATTATTTGAATTTCAGAAACTTGTTTTCCCCTACAGTAAAATAGTAAGAAAATATGTTACTAGATTTTGCAGCTGCTTGCTTCCTCATTTAAACTTAAACTTTTAATGAGGCAGAGTTGGCCAGCAGCTTTTTTTGATCTTAGGAACCACATACCAAAGTCCTTGCATACTGGAGAGCCAAAGGATTCCTACAAGACTGCATGTGGGGTTATAGAGAGCATTTGCCACCTCACTGTAGGATGAGGCTGGGCACATGGTTGGCCCCGCAGCCCCTGCTGGCTCTTAGCTTTCCACAGTCAGGCAGTTGTACCCACCCAGCAGCACTAGCAGAGCTCTTGCAGCATGTAAATTGTTCCAGATAAGCCTGGAGCTAAAGGGATTGTCGCTTCCTGTACAAATTTGTTTCTTTACAGTTACGTTTTTATGTACTCTTTCCACTAGTATGTTCTTCCTTATGCCTTAATACATGGAAGGAAAAAATAATTTTGCCACAAAATACTGTATCTGTAAGTATGAAAAAACCCCAAGGAAAAATTGGAAATAGTTTCTCCTGATCTTTTAGTTGTGATTTTTCATTTGTGGTGATGATGTTATCTTCATTTATAAAATAGTAATTTAGGAAGTGTCTGAATGTGCCTTTCATATAATAATAAAAAAAAAATCACAATTTCTAATGTTTTTATACCTGCTATATTCCTTAAAGAAACTAACAGTATTTTTCAGTGAAACTGTGTGAGAACATGAAAGCCTCGTCATTTAAAAAAACGCAAAAGGTTAGCCAGTCTCAGTAAGAGAATTCTACCGTGTCATCAGTTAGATAAATCTGTCATCAGATAAGAAACCCTTTATTAAGTTTTTATTAACTTTAAAAGCTAGTTGTCCTTTGTAAACATAAGTATTAATTTCCTCATACTTTTCACTTTCGTATCTGCCACATTCGTCCTTCTCCCTGCCCTGCAAAAAAAGACGTAACATAATGAAACTCATGCAAATGCCATCTATGTTTTAGAAACCTTGTAACACTGTGATTTATTTCTTGTGTGCTGTTTTTATTTGGCTATTTGCAGAGGACAATTTGACATAAAGGCTTAAGACTAAATTTTGGATATTTGTAAAGATAGAAATTAATCTGCTGTTTAGCCTTGGTGTTTTCAAACCCCAATGGAACTGTCTTCCTACAGTTTTACATTGATCCAGCAAAGCTGCTTCCCCTTCAGAGATTTTTGCCAAGGCCACCTGGAGAAAAAGGTGCTCCCAGAGGAGGTGGTAGAGGAGGGCGTGGTGGTGGACGTGGAGGAGGAAGAGGTGGTGGCAGAGGTAAGATCCCAAGAATGGAAGCGGCAGAATGTTGGGGTTTTTTGGTGTGGGGTGGGTTGTTTGGGTTTTTTTGTTTGGCGTTTTTTTGTGGTTGTTTTTTGTTGTTGTTGAAGCTGCAGCTGAGTACTTGAATATCAACAGTAAGAAAAGTGTTACGTATATTTCTGTTTGATGACTCAATGGAAGAGACAGTGATACCTTTCCAATGGCAAGACCTAGGCTTCTGTGGCTAGCTAAGTAACAGCTCCAAAGCATATAGAGAGGAGAGTATGCTGATTTGTAACAAAGACAGAAAGCGTGACTACTAAGCAAACTTGTGGTAAAAGGTTGTAGATATTACACACTCAAAAGTGTGAGTGAAAGCATATTTTTCGTATGTTCTAAAACTCTTATTTAGACAAAATATTTGAAATGCAGTGTTTGAGAGAGGGGTGAATGACCTGGTAGGTCTCATCCTTCTTTGCTTTTTGAACATCATCTGCGATGTACTCCACAGTTAATGTGGAATTTAATTTTTTCTTGCATCGCAGTTTCTTGCCTCTTCTCCCTACCCAGCTCCTTTGCAGTGAGGCACAAGTGTTCCAAAGTTCTTTGTTTTGTTTGTTTTAATGTTCTGTTGAGCTGTAATTAATTATTAATTAATAGTTGTAATGGATTTTTTGCTCTCATGAAAGAAGTGTATCACGGAGTTTTGTTAGTGTCTTTAGTATTTTTGACATTGTATATTCGATATTAAACAACACTTAAAATGCTGCAGGTGTACATTGTCTCTTCTAGGGACTTAGTAATTGACCTAGTAACTGTCCATCAGTTGACAGTTTCTGGTTTTTTGTTGTTCTTTTTCTTTCAGAAGTTGTCAGTGAAATAAGTTGTTATGCCTAACACAGAATGTATATGCTCCTGAAAGTGTAGTTTCTTTCCTATGTTTAGGAGGATTTGGAGGAGGAAGAGGTGGAGGAAGAGGAGGAGGTTTCAGAGGAGGAAGAGGTGGAGGAGGAGGTTTCAGAGGAGGAAGAGGTGGAGGAGGCGGCTTTCGTGGTGAGTTATGGTTTTTACATTTAGTAATAAGAATGGCTCCTGGTTTCTAATGCTTTTAAATACTAAACAGAATGTTGTATTTTTTATTCACCTACAGATGTTTATGGTTTTATGCAAAAAGTTTCTGTGCATCATAGTAGCTAGCTTAAACTGAAACACAGTATTCTGAATTTTTTTGATGCTTGTGTTAAGGCCATGCTATTTTTTTGCATCCAAAAAAGACTGTGAGAACAGATGATGATAAATTATTCTATCAACTCATTTAGTGTTATGTATATAATTTATTTGCTTTAAATGCATCTAAGATGTGAATCGTTCAGTGTATTTTTCTTACCTCTTAAAATAGGAAGAGGATATTAAAAATGGAGCCACGAGTACCTCCCCGCTGTCTTACCATATCATCTGCAGAAGTGAAGAACAAGGAAAAATATTTGTAAAGGACTGTGAAAAAGTTCTTTATAAAGAAGAACTTGAAGCTGTAAAATGGCAATTATTTTTACACTTAATGACTGTTGATCAACACATGAGGAGAGCATAGCCCCAGGTGAAGAACTGAAGATGCTCACAATATACTTGAACTTTTTTAACTAACCAGGATTCAATGTTATTCTTAAACTGTTTGTTTCTGACAAGTGACGTAGTCAATACTTGACTTCATGTTGGAGTTACCGATCGATTGAAATGTTTTTCCAAAAAACCCTACGGGTTCGCTACGTGCACATTGGTCAGTATGAATCTGTTACCTATGTGTGACTGATCCCTAGTTGTCATCCTCTTTTTATATTGAATAATCTTCTGGATTGCTGTAAAGTGGACATGCTGTTTAAACAACCTTTGTGAACCTTTTTTTATGAACTAAACTTCAAAATTTTATGTTGAGAGATTTATTTTTTTATTATACATAATAACGCATAAAAGGAAAGGAAGATAGCAAAGGATATTTTGTGGCTTTTTCTCTGTAAATATCAATGAAAGCCAAAGGCATTGAGACATGTTCTTAGAAGCTGATATCTAATGAATATGGCAAGGTTAATACTATTTTTAAGTCACTTAATTGTATCTAATTAGACTGATACTAAAATTGCTAAGGGTTTTTAACTGTCCCCACGTCCCCCTACCCTGTTTCTCTTGAGGTTTTGATGTCCTGGCACCGCACCTCTGTGGTGCTCTGAGCTTGTGTAGGGCTAAGATCAGATAGCCCATCACAGGGCTCCTCTGCACACAGTACTTTCAGTTAAGTATTGCTTAAAAAGGGCATGAAAAAATCTGCACAAGTCTTTGAACTCTTTAAATGGATGCATTAGGAGGATTGTTGAAAACCTATTAACTATCTCTTCTTACGGATGCAGGAGAACAGGATGCCTCTCTAACTTTGAAAATAGAATACAAAAGTAGAATCTTGCTGGATTTCAGCTGGAGGCAGGAATCCATTCACAGACTCTCACACAAAGCACTTTTCAAAAGGGATCTGTAGAGTGATCTGCATGAAAGTATTTTGAACATCTTGTTCGATGTGGAAAGAAGTACGTTTCAGAATTGATCATGCTGTTACACTTTTTAATTAATGAATGCAGTAATGGGCAGATGAGTTCTATTAGCCTTCTGCTTAACAAAAAGAAACAGGTAATTTGTCAGCACCAGGATCAGACAGTTACTGGTCATTTTAACAAACATGACTGTTAGTTTGAGTAATCTCTGGAACAGAACTTGAAATGAGGTAGCAAAATAAATGTTCAAGAATTCAATTAAGTCTGAACAGATGCTCACAGGATAATGGATAAAAATGTTCCTCAGCTTAAAAAGGACAAACCACAAAGCATTGGAAATTCTGCTAGATCTGCTTTTGTGAGAAGAAGCCAAGTCTACTCTTCAACTACGCACACTCAGAAATTGAGGGATACCGATTATTTTTCTGGTATTGCTACAGACTTAACTTTAACGAGGTCAGTTAGATACAGACCTGTGAAAGTGTTTAGATTTTTGTTGCTGTGTATTGCTAGGTCTGAGTGACTTAGGGCTCTGACTTGAGACATTGTAGAATTGCCCTTTAAACAAAATCCTGTGCAAGTCGTTATGTCTCTGGCATACCACATTGTAGCTGAACAATACCAACCTGCAGTGAAACTGGAGTTGTCATTACTTTTGTCATATTTGTAATTGCATCCTCTGCTGTGCTATATTCTTCACTGATGCTTCAGTGGCTAGTTGTGGGTAGCTGACCTAGATCTTTCCTTATTCTTCTGGCTTTGGAAGACTAACATAACACAGTCCTCACTCTTACACCCAAATTCATGCTCTGCTATTAATGTTCTGCTTTGCTATTCTCACTGCATGCTTTAGGGATATCCTTCTTCCCAGGACATCAGAAGACTGTACTGCTGCCATCACCTTTAAATTGTATGATGTGACAGCTGATGTTTCAATTGTACTAAGTACCATCTTGCAGCCCAGGACAATAGGCGTATGCTTTGAATCTCACAGCAGGTGGAGCACTGAGTCAGCCTGAAGCTGTTGTGAGACCAAAGCAAAGACTTACATCTGTGTGTGGAGGGGTTAAAGAAAAATACCTATTGCAGCTTTAGAGGGAAGACCGGCCTCTTGATTGTAGGGAACTGGATTGCAGTCGCAGGATGAGAAATGCATGAGGAGCATGATGCCATGTCCTTCACATACAGCGTCAGATGGGATTAACACAAATATCCAGAGGAAATTTATAATGTTAATCTGTGTGGAGGTTGTAGGATGTTGCTGGTGGAAGAACGTCCTTAGTGATTGAGTGTGAAATGAGCTGCCATATGAGGAAGCAGTGTCTGGACATGTCTGCCATGTGATGATGCCTTTTTTCTTTCTTTTTTTTTTTTTTTCTTTTTTTTTCTGTGGCAAGGCCCATCCAGGCCCTGTTCTGCCTTGTCTTCTCTGTGTCATGGGATGACCCTGCCCTCCTAATACAAGTAGTTGCTAACTGTAATAGGTGAAAATTCAGTGTCTTAAAAAAAAATTAAGGTGATGTCTTGTCTGCAGGGTAATGCTGCAATTAGCTAAAATACAGGTCCTGTAATTTTATGACACCCTCCTCTCTGTTGAGAACTTTTTATTCAAATCCTACCTGTGATTCTGTCACTGTGCTCCTGATCTGAGTAAGTGAAGTGTTGAAGTTTTATATATGTGCTTACAGATACCCTAGTTTTTTTCTGCAGAGAATAGGAAAGGTGGGTTCACCAGTACCCTGACAGAAATAGGTATGTTGGCAGAAATTTTCAAGTAGCTGTAGTGTCAGGGTAAAAAAGTCAGTGCACTCTGAAGTGAGGGGGGTGGGGGAAAAGTGTTGGTTGTAGTATAGGCTCTCTGTGACAGTTTGGTGTTCCCCGGATTTCCCCTTACTGGCAGCATTTGAGGCAAAAGGCTGGGCCACCTAAAGAACTTCTCACCTGCCACCTGCTCCAGCATTGCAAAGGGGGTTGCTGTCCTGCAATATTCCTCTGAAGCTCAGGGAGAATGTAGGCTTCAGTGCACCCCACAGTGCTTGGCTTCCCACCCAGGACACAGCAGCATGCTCACTGTTGGCAGAGGCAGAGTGACCAAGTCCCGTTTTCAAAATGTGGTTTCAAGTGAGTGTGTTAGCCACTGCAATATTTGACCATGACATAAGGTCTGACTTTCAGCTGATTTTGAAAATGACAGCTGGTAAAACTAGAATCAGATTGCTTAAAGGTATTTGGAAGACTCTAAGCCTTTTGTCCTTGCCACATTAAAATTCTGGTTTTATTTTTTTTCTGTGTGGGATCTAAATCCTTGCTAAACTGAGGGTAATACGTGGAGGTGTATTGTAAAGCTTAAATTGTTCCCCATTGAGAATGGTTTCAGTGCCCCTGCATTCCTTCTTGGAGGGATTTTTTTTCACCTTTTGTTTTCTGTAGTTGTTGGGATAGGGTGGTTCAATATAGTTCATAATTTACTATGTTACTTTGACAGAGAAATTTGAAGTGAAGAAAATAATTGGGATATGTTAATAGACATCTGCAGCACTGGCTGTTGCAGAACAAAGGATTCTCTAGCACTGACATGAAGTTTTGGACATTTGCCTGAAACAGTGCTGGATAGTCACGTATGTACTGGTGCAGTTATTTGCAGTTGTGCAAAGCATTTTCTTGGCAAGAAACAGTGTTGTCTTTATAAAAAAAGGCATAGCTACTGCCTGAAGTACGGCAAGTAAAAAGCCTTTTAGAGTCACATTTTTCAGGGTGTTTTCTTCAGTCAGCTGAAAATCTCTTTCGTTTAGAGTCAAACTTTTCTAATCAACAGTTTAAAGCTAGCAAAGGTCTCTGTGAGGGAGGAAAAAAGTACTTTTATTAGTTTTTTTTCCATTAAGTTTGAACCATTTGCATCTGTTCGTGAAAATCAGGTGAAAGGGAAGTTCTGTCCTGTAGAGTCCTCTAGTGGTGATGCGCTTAATAAATGTAGGAGGGGTTGGGTTTGAGGGTTGTTGGTTTATAGTGTGGTTACCACTGAAAATAGGACAGAGGTTTTGTTTTGGTTTTGCTTTTTTTTACTACTTTAATGCAAATGGTAAGTTTCTCTACTCTTAATCATTTGTGGATTGAAATATACTTTGCATGTAATTGACAGCAACTTGCTAAGCCCTGTAATGAATTTTACATTGCCTCATATCTATACAGATACCTACAAATTGAAGAATGGACTTAAATAGAAATTGTGTGTTGTTGCTACTGATCTGTGACAAGTGGGAAGGAAAAGTGTCACTGAAGGTTATAAAGGGCCCCTCTGACATGAGTAATACTGTCTATTTTTGGAAGATAAAAATGACCTGAGGTTTTGGAATTATTTTTTTTTCCTTATTCCAGTATTAAAAAGCAATGTGGTAAACCATATTTTATCTGGCTTAGGAACTGTAGTTCCAACTTTCTGGATTATTTGTATACTTTGATATTTAATTCCTTGCTTTATCTTTTTGGCTTTGTTTTATGAACTGCAGTGTTCTAGAAAAAATGACTTTTAGGTTAATGATAAGTAATGTCTGCCTTTAATGTTTACTTTTTTCTCTCAATTCTTGTTGCTGTATGATTAGCTAAGTTTAATAGAAGAGGAGATGGAGACAAATGTCCATAGGATGGACAGCACATACTAGAAACTTGTGCTTTAACCAACACATATGTATAAAATCTGTATGGTGTCGTTAACTGCTACTCTAAGTTTGGAATCCTATCTGAATAAAAATAGTAATGCATTGCTTTTCTGAGTCAATCAGCTCTGCAAGCTCTGACTTCTGTAGAAGCTGCAAAATCTGAAGTGCTGTTGAAAATCTTTACAAAGTTTTAGGGGAGGAAAGCAAAGATATCAAATTATCACTGTGCTTTTATCTTTTGAGGCAGGGCTCTGGGGCACTAGGGAAGTGGCTTCGTTGCCAAACAGATCATCTTTCCTTACAGAACCTTCCCACCCTGTTCCTGCCTAATCCTCTTCTGACAGGAAAAATACCATAATAATACAAGTACCCTCAGAACTGTAGGGTTCTGTTTTTTTGCTGGTAGAGCTGTGGTACATGATTGTCTGTAGTAGTGACGACTGAATTTTGTGACCACGCAAGTTTGATATCAAACTTTTCTTACCTTTAGATTCAAATGGATGAAAGATGCAGGATGTCTGTTTTGCAAAGCTGAGGGGTGGGAGGGAATGCTCTGTGAGTGTTTCATGGGTCAGAGAAGGGAGAGCTCTTCAGGTATCCTTCCTTTCTAGGGGACGGCTATGTTCCTCAATACTGCCTGTGTCACTATACCCTCTTACTGTTCAGAAGACACAGCCCTGGGGTGGGAGCCTGCTTGAGCTGCCTGTGAACCACATACAACTGAAGAACCACTGGTTGCTCATCCTTGTCACTTTTATACCTAGTACGAGTACAAAACTGGAGGCAAAAACTGTATGAAGGGGAACTGGTGGAAAACACCTTCTTTGGTTGCTTATACTGATACTGCATACTGATACTGCTCTTTGGGCAAGGGTTTATTGCAGCTAATAGTTATGCAGGATTTTGTAAAAGGTCTTTACTTTGGTGTGCAGCTACCTCATCACTGAAGAGAATGAGATTCTGCTGCTCAAGGCTTTGGAAAATAATTTTCTGCCCAGTAGCATGCTTTGGAAAATTTGCATGAAGTAAGCTTGTGTATGTGTTTGGGAGAGAGGGTGTTCAGACTTGTAAATCATATTCAAAAACTATTTTCTGCAGACCAGGCTGTTTTATAAATGTAGCAATTAAGTTTCCTGAAAATCATGCTTCACTTTAGAAAATGTTGAGCTGTGTTCTTCCTGTGTCTGTGTCAACTTGAGAGTTTAGATCAAACTAAGAATCTTGGAGAAGTAGATCTTTAAGGATTTGAGGGGATGGACTTTAGAGTAAGCACATCCTGCTTTTTAAAGAAATTGGCATTTGTGTCTTCATGTTGTGCTGCGGTTTTATGTGTTTGCTGTGATGGTGGGAATTAATTCCAAGCCAGGCTGATGACAACTGACCTGAGTCAACTTTTGTTGAGGTTTTTGAAGCATTGCACAAGAGGTTTGGAGGAAAAAGTTTGGGGGCATGTGACGGTTAATCTCTTTAGCAGTAAGAATGAAGTTTAAGCATGCTGTTGGAAATGTTGTACTCAGCTCTGTGCTGCTCTTTGTTTTAATTAACAATCTCCTGCATAGATTGGGAGGGTAAACTTCTTTGTACTTTAGTCCAATTAAATCATGCTTGGAGGCTGTCAATGGTGGGGGGAACTCCCCCCTACCCCCCTTTTTTTCAGTTGTTCAGTGAGTCTGTGGAATAAAGAAAGAATTTGCCTGACAGGGTTTTGTACTGTTTCGTCGTCTTGATGAATTATTGCAGAGGATAGGCGACAGTCTCTTTTGTCCAAAATGCATTGGAATGATTCATCCAATTCCTCAGAAAGTGAGAATGAAGCTCATTCAGCCTTTACGCAGACTGAGCACAACATAGTTGCAGCTTACTTAATAACAGCAGGTATGGGCATTGGCAAATTTTTGTGTAAGTTTTTAAAATGGAACTGTAGATCTGAATGCTCATTTTGTATAGTAACAGCGATGGTATTTCATTTTGTATTACACAAATGTCTGATGGCTTTTCTCCATAGTTTACTGACAAGTTAGCTATTAGCAGGCTGACTGAAGCGTGCAGAAACATCTAAGTTTTCTGCTCTATATTTGAAGGCAGCGTTGTGTCTTGAAAATATATTTTATTGATATGTAATTATAGAAGAGAGTGAGAATTAATTTCTGCCAGCTTGCAAAAGAGATAAAAATAGGGCATAGCTGTCACATCTTGCATTTTTCTGTGATGTGCTCGAAGCTATCTTGAGATTTCTCTTGGGCCACATGTGCGTAGTAATATATGTGTAGTCTGAGCATGTGAGCGGGTGTCTGTTAGGGGGATGTAAGGGGAAGGGTTGGAATGTGACTTGGAGGGAGGGAGCTGGTCATTAATCAGAGAAGAACAGACTCCAGTTGCAGCTGTATTTTTCACCGATGACACAAGTTAGAAAAAGCACGCTGGAAGGCTTGACATGGTCTTTCTTTCCTGTAACTGCAATGGTCTTTGACTAAACTTTAATTATGGAATTAGTATTTTGTTTCCTTGGACAACTTTCTCAGTTATAGCCACAACTGCTTCAGTAATGTTTTTCTGAAGCAGTGAGTGCTATAGCTATGAAATACCAACCTCACCAAAACCTGAAACCTCCTGTGTTTAAAAATAGGCCTTCTATACCTTTATTATGGAAAATTAAATCAGTTTATAAATATTTTATTCACAGACTGTACCATATATTTTCTGTGTTATAATTAGCTTATATGAAATAGTATTGCTAATGGTTGTGTTTTATTTAACATATCTGTTTGAAGTGGTAAGTATCAAATTGCTGTTTTGGTAAAGAGGGTATGTTTGAATGCAAAGGCAAAAATTTATTTCAGGTTTTTGGAGAAATTAGTAGAACACTACACAGATCAGTAGACTTGTTAAGAAGTTGTAGAGATGGATTATGGTCAAGTATTGGAAGGCTAGATACACTCTGCAGTACTACCATGCCATTTGCAGGTAACTGGATCTATTAGGTGCTGCAAGTATGTATAATACTTCTTATATTTTAATTAAAATCGATTACATGGTATGTAACAAGGTGGTCTTTTCAGATAGTTTGAACACCTGGTGTTAGGGATCAAGGCTATCATAAATGACCAATGGGATTAGCCAGAATCAACCCAGTTCATCTTTCTTAATATTGCATGGAAATCAAATGTCTTTGGGAAAAAAGAAAAAAAAAAAAAAGTTGGATTACTTTGTGGTTTTGGTTTTTTTTTTTCTTATTAAGTTTGGAGGGGTCTAGTAAATCTTTCACCTGTAGCTTGGACTTTGCTTTCTTAGTAAGGAATGTTTTTGATAGTAAGGTCTATAACATCTTTGAAAATATGACTGGTTGCTTTGCAAATGCCTTACCACAGCAAATCTCACATCTGGAAAGTTTAAGCTGTGCTAATAAGCAGATGTCTAAGAATAAGAATGAAGTACAGGTACGGTGTTCATCATTATGCTGCTTTTTAAAAGGTTCAAATGCTTCTCTCTCTTGCAAATAACTGCTTTGTTTTCTGAGAAAGAAGTAATTATTAAGTATTGCAGTCTAACAGTAGTCAATGTATTGATTTTAGTGATTACAACAGGGGTACGCAGGCTGCAGGAAGCAATATTGCCTCATGGATGTTCTTCAGCTTGCAATGGTGAAATGCTGTCATATAATGTTAAAATGCTAACTGGAAAAGTAAATTCTGTGTTATACGTGGACCTGACCTTCATTGTTTTGATGCTACTACCCACAGATCTTGCTTAATTCTATTAGGGCTTGTATTTGCGTTTGATCTGCCTTTTGCTTTCGTTGCTTCCCTGGAAAGAAGGAAAATAAGAAATTCTTCTGTTCTTGATCAGTTCATAAGGTTTTTATCCTCATCGTCACAAAACTATAAGGTTTAATTAAAGAAATATGGGAATAGTTGTATAACCGTATGATGTTTCACAGGCCAAGTGGCAGCATCCCATGTGCTTTTTCTGAGTCAAGTAAGATCATCCTAGCTGATGATATCAAGTTACGAAGAGGTTTGGGTTTGGGCTTGGTCTGCATGCCCTGCCCTCTAAGAAATCATAGAATTGTTTAGGTTGGAACAGACCTTTAAGATCATTGGACCAATTGTTAATGTAGCACAGCCCGGTCCACCACTAAACCACTTCCCTAAGTGCCACGTCTACACGTTTTTTAAATACCTCCAGAGATGGTGACTCAACCACTTCCCTGGGCAGTCTGTTCCAATGCTTAATAACACTTTCTGTGAAGAAATTCTTCTTAATACCCAGTCTAAACCTCCCCTGGCGCAACCTGAGGCCATTTTGTTTCGTCCTATCACTTGTTAATTGGGAGAACAGACCAACTCCCACCTTGCTACAACCTCCTTTCAGGTAGTTGTAGAGAGCAAAAAGGTCTTCCTCCTCAGCTTTTTTTTCTTCAGGCTAAACAACCCCAGTTCCCTCAGCCGCTCCTTGTAAGACTTGTTCTCTAGACCCGTCACCAGCTTCGTTGCTGTTCTAATGGGCACTGCTTTACTGCTGCCTGGAGAAACTTTGTTCTTCTACTTGACCTGATTCTCAGAAACAGGGAAGAGTATTTTTTGAATCTATGTTTTTTTTCTCACTTTGTTCAAGATGGAATCCAGCTTCTTTCTTACATTTTGCTCCCCAGAACATTTATTTATGCTCTATTAATTTTAGTAGTTCTGAAATTTTTAATGAATAGGCTTACTGATTTCCGCTTTTTCTTCCCTGGTTTGGTTTGATTCCCTTCCCCACCTCCCCCTTCATTTTAAGAGTGGGCTCTGAAGCACTAAGTTTAAGTGTGTCTAGCAGGATCCTTCCTTCACCCTGAGGATATGAATTTACAGTCCTGTTGTATTTCTGATTTCATCTGTTAAAGCGTGCTTCATAAGAAGCTGTACTGTTTCCTAAACCTATAATTCTATTTTGCTTCCTCTCTCCCAAGAGATGTCATACTACCTGTCAACAGGAGAGCTGACAGAACTGGCACTGTGAGTGCTTTTACTGTGGTGTTGGTTTTTAATCAGATCCCCAGCTCCCTGCTTTTGTTCATTTTGGGGGCTCATAGCATCACAGTGTCATTCCTGAAATGTGTGAATGTATGAATATGATAGCTGATGGCATCTGTGGGGCTGAGCACCTCCAACATCATCCGTAATGTAATTTTTATGTACTAAGCAGGAGACTCGCACCTGAGAACAGACATGCTTGATGGTATTAAAAAGAGAATGGAAAAAGAGACAGCCAAGAATGAATTACCATTTTGCCTAATTTGATTTTAAAATTATTGAATCTGTTGAGAGAATTTCTGTAATGTAGGAGATTGTTACTGATTAATAAAATATCGCAGTGAAAATTCTTATGTGAGCTTCAGGTATAATAAAAAAGGTACCAGTTTACATAATTGAAATGGAGAAACTCAATGTAAAAGCTGATGGATCGGTGTTGTCCCTAATGTCTGTTATCCAAAGTATCATCTTTGTTATATTGTTATGTATGTTGTTATGATTGCACTGGCTTTCCTTCTGCCCTTTTTCAAATCTGTTGTGGTACTAACGTAGGTCTTGCTGAGCATAGTGGTTCAGATGATATGTCTGATGTGTATTTGACTCTAGAAATGTCTGCCTCAGTTTGATGCACTGTGGTGTGTGCTGGTAGTTCCTAATCTATGGATTGTGTTCCTGTGGACTGTCAGTGATGGAGCCCACAGGAGTTTCCGTGATTTGAAGGAGTTTCTGTACTGATACCAGTTGAAGTCTTCAAAATTCAACTGCAGAGCTGAAGTTCTTGAAACTGATTCTTGCCCTTGGGTTTTCTAACCCTGCTGATCTGAGGTGATTGTTTGAACTGCAGTGTGTTTGTAGTCTGGCTGTGAACTGATTTTGGAGATTTTTAACTCTGTGCTGCAGCATTGACAGTGACAGAAATGGAAGAACATTGTATAATGCTTAAAAACCTTATTGCCCTTTCCACAGAGGCATGTCAGCAAAAGCTAAGCTGTGTGTGTCACGTTTTTGGTGGAGCCAATAGAGAAGCCAAAATCCCATCAGTGAAAGTGATGGATTGCCAGGGGACTGGAGCAGGATGGGCAGTAACTGTGAAGGAAGATGGGTCTGCTCATCTGTGTTGTCAGACTTTTACCAAAGTAACATTCCACTATGCACTTGTAATTTAAGGTGCCCAGGCTATACAAATGTTTTTAAGTTTAGGATTGGTTCAGTTATACTGTAGCAGCTGCGCCAAACTAGGGAATCTGTGAACAACTTACAAATTCCTGTTATTACTTACAAGTTATTTTTTAATGGCTGTGTTTCCCTTGAACATGGTGGAATTCTCCATTTTATTGATAAGGACTGGGAGTCACAGAATCACAGAATGGTCAGGGTTGGAGGGGACCTCTGGAGACCATCTAGTCCAACCCCTGCTAATGCAGGTTCACCTAGAGCAGGTTGCACAGAATCATGTCCAGGTGGATTTTGAATGTCTCCAAAGAAGGAAACTCCACAACCTCTCTGGGCAGCCTGTGCCAGTACTCTGTCACCCTCAAGGTAGAGACGTTCTTCCTTGTATTCAGGTGGAACTTCCTATGTTGCAGTTTGTGCTCATTGTCCCTTGTACTGTCAGTGGGCACCACTGAAAGGAGCCTGGCCTCATCCTCTTGACATTTGCCCTTAAGATATTTGTAGATATCACTTCTCAGTCTTCTGTTCTCCAGGCTATAAAGGCCCAACTCTCTCAGCCTTTCCTCATAAGGGAGATGTTCCAATCCCCTGATCATCTTTGGAGCCCTCTGTTGGACCTTTTCCAATAGTTCCCTGTCTCTCTTGAACTGGGGAGCCCAGAGCTGGACACAGCGCTCCAGATGAGACCTCACCAAGGCAGAGCAGAGAGGGAGGATAACCTCCCTCAACCTGCTGGTCACACTCCTCCTAATGCACCTCAGGGTGATACCATTGACCTCCTTGGCCACAAGAGCACACTACTGGCTCATGGGCAACTTGCTGTCCACCAGAACTGCCAGGTCCAGAGTTGCCTTCCAGCAGGTCAACCCCCAGTCTGTACTTGTGCATGGGGTTGTTCCTCCCCAGGTGCAGGACCCTACACTTGCCTCTGTTGAACTTCATGAGGCCCCCCTCCATCGAGCTCTCTGGCCTGTCCAGGTCTTGCTGAATGGCAGCGCAGCCCTCTGGTGTATCAGCCACTCCCCCCAGTTTTGTATCATCAGCAAACCTGCTGAGGGTACACTCAGCCCCTTCATCCAGGTCATTAATGACTAAGTTGAACAGGACTGGACCCAGCACTGACCCCTGGGGAACATTGGTAGCTACAGGCCTCCAGCTGGACTCTGTGCCGCTGATCAAAACCCTCTGAGCTCTGCTATTCAGCCAGTTCTCAATCCACCTCACTGTCTGCTCCTCTAACCCACACTTCCTGAGCTTACCTATGAGGATCTTATGGGAGACAGTGCCAAAAGTGTTGCTGAGGTCAAGGTAGACAACATCCACATCTCTTCCCTCATCTACCCAGACAGTCATTCCATCGTAGAAGGCTATCAGTTTAGTCAGGCACAGTTTCCCCTTGGTGAATCCATGCTGATTACTCCTGATGACCTTCTTTTACTCTAAATGCTTCAAGATGACCTCCAGGATGAGCTGTTCCCTCACTTTTCCAGGGATGGAGGTGAGGCTGACCAGCCTGTAGTTTCCTGGGTCCTCCTTCTTGCCCTTTTTGAAGACTGGAGT
>JAVJGI010000001.1:67879370-67897463 GCA_035590275.1 Ibycter americanus | reverse complement strand
TCAGCAGTGGGCCCACATTTTCCCTAGCCATCCTTTTCCTGCTGATGCACTTGAAGAAGCCCTTCTTGTTGTCCTTGATCTCCCTCACCAGATTTAATTCCAAACAGACCTTAGCCTTCCTCATCACCTCCCTGCATGTTCTGACCACATCCCTGTATTCCTCCCAAATGGCCTGTCCCTTTTCCCACATCCCATAAACTTCCTCCTTCTGTTTGAGGTTTGCCAGAAGCTCCTTGTTCACCCATGCAGACCTCCTGCCCCCTTTGCTTGATTTCTTACTCATGTTGTTTGATTTTGTCCTCTCTGCTGAGGTGCAAGGGGGAGTTTTAAACCTTATTAACTGTTTATTAATAACTTGTATTAATAGTGAGTTAGTAGAAGTTTAGAGGATGGGAGTTTGCTCTGGATATCTCTGCAACAGGCTAGAGTCTGAAGAGAATAAAACCACCACAACAATAACACTGTTTTGTGGGAGTGCCACATAAACTCACTCCAAGAGCCATGCTGTAGGATTTGGCTAGGAAGGAGGAATAGCAGCAGAAAAGGAGGATCTGTAGGTTTTAATATAGGTCTCTAGGATCAGAAAAAACTTGCTGATGCACAGGGTCCTGAAGAGTGTCCTGAGCACCTCAAGGAGCATTAAGTCCAAAACAAATTTCAGAGGGATTGGACATTAAGAAAGGAGAATGTACATTTTAGCTTTAGTACTGTATTTATTACAACTCTTTGCCTACTGGCCATTTATTGTGTTGCCTAATAATAGACTTCAGACAGAGTCTGAGTCAAGCCAGACCAAAGAGTTTTAAAAAATACACACGTTAGCAAGGTGGGAGCCAGTTCGGTGCGGAGTTGGACTTTTACCATGGCTATAACAGCCCTAGAGCTTGTTAGTTGGAGAAAACAGCTCTGGTGCTGGCCCAGCCATGCCACTGTGGTAGGCTGTGCAGATCATCCAAGCTGCTTGACAAGGCTTAGAAAATACAGTTTGCAGCAACCTGAGCCAACTCTGATGCTTGCAAAGAATTGGGACCTCACGAGCAGAGAAGGGGATTCAGTCTGGCTAGGACAGTGGCAGCAAAGTCAAAGCTTCTATGTTCCTTTAGCCCAGGGTTACTGTCTGAATGCACAGTGGAAACTCTCCACTGAAAAAGGAGGATTGCCAGTGGTGGCAGGGGCCTTCTGCTATATCAAGTGCATCATAATCCCAGCTTTTTTTTGCCAGTCACCAACCTGCAATCTTTTTGCCACGGAAGACAGTACTATACTGGGTGGCTGGAGTGTTTGAATTGTAATCCTAGATGATTTTGGATCTCTGCTATGCTTGTTGTCATTGCATTGGAAGTCCCAGGTTTGGCAAAACACTCCACTTTTGGCCCTTACTGAATCCAAGTGAAAGTTACATAATTGGAAAAGCTTTTCTCTCCTTGTCAGGTGTCTATCCTCTTTGCAAAATTGTGCTTGAGTGAAAATAAAACTTGTTTAGGACTTAGGTATTACAATAAGCTGCTTTTTCTTCTGCAGGTGTGTTACTGACTGGTGTGTATCTTTTGTAAAGTTTCCCTTTTTCTTTTTTTACAGGAGTGATAAGCATTTTCAGTAACATTGTTGTGTTAGGCATCTTTGTTAAGTACAAAGAGCTTCGGACAGCAACCAATGCAATTATTATCAACTTGGCTTTTACTGACATTGGTGTTAGTGGCATTGGTTACCCCATGTCTGCTGCCTCAGATCTGCATGGAAGCTGGAAATTTGGATATACTGGATGCCAGGTATTGCAATTCAGTCAGAGAGAAAGTTTTGAGCACTTAAAAGCAAACTGAGAAATAAGTAGTAGCTCTACCTGAAACTAGTGCTTCTAAGAGGTAAGAGGGAGATGCAAAATTTTACTCTAGACCTGAAGCTGATGTTCTGTAATGTCAACAATTTCTGGATATAGGACTTTGTGTGAATTTCATTCCGAATTCATATTTATAATCTGAAAACATTAAAGTGTAATCATATATTTTTATATATAGATATTTATATATTTATAAACTAGAGATATTTTAAAATAGCACATGCACATTTGATGACTTATTTGATAGTTAAAAAACTTTGAATGTGGCTACTGTTTTGATGATGAGCTTGGCAGATCTTAATGAGTTCTGCTTGGCAAAGGCAAATACATGTTCTTTTGGATGGGACTATTAGGATATCCAAAATGAAGGCCTACAAGGGTCTTGGTCTCCATTAAAGATTTAGTCTAGTTTTAATAGCTGTTTTAAAAAATAGACTGACTGGAAAACATACTTCCATAGCAGAGAGATGGTGCCCTTTGCTTGCTGTGTACTGTGATTTAATCTACCTTTTTAAAAGACTGTTGGGCTTAAGTGTTCAGGAAAATGAGTAGTAAGGTGAAGGCATATGCTGAAACTGTGACTCAAATATTAGCAACATTATACATTTTGGACCTTTATATAATGGATGTTTGTAACCATCTGACATTGCTTGCCTGAGTACACAGTTATTTCAAGCTCAAAATTCAGTCACTGTTTGACAAGAAGCCTCACCTTTGGATCTAGACTGACTTGTAGTGCATTGAAGTTGATGTGAAATCTCACTACCAATGCTTTGGGAGTTAAGAACACTTGAAGCACAACTTACGTCAACCTAAGCCAAATGAATCCTGTGAACTGAGATGGCTGAATGTTATGTGGTTCTATTATAACCGCTGGTGGCATGTGGTCTGGCACAGGGCTCTGTATTTCTGGGGTGCCAGTAGTAACACAGCCCCCGCAGTCATCCTTCCTGGTCAGGCTGCCCAGGGGATGACTGGGCAGATGAATTTGGAGCGTGTTGGGATCGCAGCATATGTCACTCTGTGCAGTAGATTTGACATGTGGGTATGGGGGCCGATGGGGAAAATCAGTGTACCATATATGTGAAATAAGTGTAGTTATACAACAGAGGAAAGAGTGACAGTTCAGGACCTCACACTTGCTAAAGCCGTAACTTTTTTTATCAATCAAATGCTCTTCAGGTTTCTTTAACATATATAGAAAACATGAATTGAACCCCTCCAACCTCCAAACTCTATCTTTGAATCTCAAAATTTACTTTCTTGAAATATGGTGTTTGTTTGCTTTTTTAGACTACTATCTTTGGGATTTCTGATGTGCACACAAGCAGGCTGCTTTTGAAATGCTTAATTTTAAGTGAACCATCTCCAAACTGCCTGCATTGAATTAGTTGCTTCAGTACCTTGCTTATGGAAGAGAATGCTGGCTGAATGCAATGTGTCGTAGTGCCTTCGATTCAGTCCGCAAATTTGTGCTTGTACCTTTGAAAGATTTCTTGGGAAGGTTTTTTGTTTGTTTGTTTTAATTTCAGATCTATGCTGCCTTAAATATCTTTTTTGGGATGGCGAGTATTGGTTTGCTCACTGTTGTTGCAGTTGACCGTTATCTGACAATCTGCAGGCCTGATATAGGTACTGTACTTTTGGTCAAAAATTGTTCACTGTTGGCCTTCTGTGAAAGAAGAGTCTAATTGTATTGTTTTTTCATCAATATGTTTCTCATAATTAATATGTTTCTCATAATTACAGTGTTGGGCATAGTTTGAATTTAGGGCATGATCCTGCAGTACTTGCTTGAGTAAGTTACCCAGTTGGCATGGATGGTACTGCTGGTGAAAGTGAAAATTTCACATTTAAGCTGTTATTCTGTTTATACGTTGTATTTTCATGGCTGTTTCCAGGCTTTAGAGGGACACATCCATATAACAGAAGCACATGAAAAGCCTCTAGTTGTGGGAGGTTTTGACCTCCGTCGAGCGAATGTGTGCCTCTAGTGTGTTAACACTGTACTGGATGTTTTTCTGTCCTCTCTGTTACAGCTGTATTGTAACAGTTAATTCCTCCCCTTGCAATCATGCAAAAATGTACTCGAATGCACTGTTGCATAATAAGCTTTTTGGCATGGGATTAGGATCAGGTACTGCCGTATGCAGTGAGTTGGAGCGTGTGATGGTGTTTAAGTGGCATTAAAGGCTGGAAAGCTTGAGATGTCATTCAGTGGTATGAAACAGGTATGCTACAGTGTTTGGGAGCGTAGGCCTTTGAAAGGATCATTATTAAACCTGGTATGTGCTTGCTGGAAGCCACTTGTTCAAGTTCAACAATGGGAAGAAGCAAAAGATGACAATGGCTTGTGACTGTATGTGCTTGGCCACAGGAAGAAGAATGACTAGCCGTAGCTATGCCACTCTAATCCTTGCTGCTTGGATAAATGCAGTCTTTTGGGCTTCCATGCCTACTGTAGGCTGGGCTAGCTACGCTCCGGATCCAACTGGAGCAACGTGCACAGTAAATTGGAGGAAAAATGATGTGTAAGATTCCCCTTCACCCTTTCTTTTAAATATGCTGTCTCATTGAAGGCTAAGATTTAATTCACCACTATGTAAGCCTAACTTTTTTCTGAAGTATGAAGCCTAATTTATAAAAATGATTTTAAAACAATGGAAATAATATAGAGCAAGTCTAGAAAAAAACATAGGATTTGAGCCACGCTTGGAAACTGCAAGACTTGTAGTTGCTAATAAAAAAACTAAAGATAAAGAAAATTTTCCTGATTTTTTAAAAGCTTGTTTTAAAAGTTCATAATCAAATCAAGATACCAAATTCTTTAACTTTTCCTTGATGGCTATTTGTAAGTTACTGTGTTTTGTTTTTCTGTCTTATCAGGTCCTTTGTTTCCTACACAATGAGTGTAATTGCTGTTAATTTTGTTGTACCCTTAACAGTCATGTTTTACTGTTATTACAATGTTTCCCGGACAATGAAACAATATGCCAGCAGTAACTGTCTGGAGAGCATCAACGTAGATTGGTCTGACCAAGTAGATGTGACAAAGGTATGGTAAATGAGTTCAGGTTTTATTTTAAGCCTGTTCTTTTGCGTTAAAGTCTTGGGGGCAAAGGAGAACAGTGCAGCCTTTTAAGATTTCTGTTTCCTACATCCCCCCTTTTCCTTTAGTACTAAATATTAACTGAAATTTAGCCTTGGTGAAAACTCTTGGCTTGACTTATAACATTAGATTCTTTACTCTTGGTCTAATACTCTTCCCATATGAATAGCTACTTTGAAGGCTGGGAGCAACGCTGAATTTTCATTGCCTCTGCCCTTTGTCATGACACAGAAATAAACCTCAGAGGTGTCCTAGGAGGACTTTTACTCTTTGTGCCTGCAGAGTCCTTAGGCTTTCTGCTAGGTTCACAGGCATATCTGATCTGAAATGGATTGGTCAACTCTGATTTAAAGTCATGGCCTAGAAGTGAAAGTGCATTTCCAAGCTCCCGAGCGATGTGATTCCCATCTGTTGTTCTTTTCAGTCTGTTGAGCTTATCTCTTTCTTATGTAAACATTAGCAAATGTGTGTTATGGCATAAAATTATATATCCTGCCTGGAAGGTTGACATTCTTTTAATGTATAAAAGTCCTTGAGAAAGCTTGAAGATCACTGCTCCTTTGATTTTTGTGTGACAACACGATTTATGGTTGGGCATGATAAAAAAAGTGAGAGACAACTGGACAGAAAGAGTATGTACCTACGCTTTTGAATTACTTATTAATGCAAGCTTAACATTCCTTGTAAAACTTTCTCATCACTGAATCCTGGAAAATGGTATTTTTACCTAAAAAGAATAATTTAAATATTTTCTTCTTCTAAAGAGCTTTCAGAATGTTTGAAACTGAGGTTTCAGTTATAAATTTAAACTCACATTTGTGAAGAAAATGTGAAGAAATTTTTCCTGTTTTGCAGTTGAAGACACTGAGTTAATTTTTAAAAAAACACAAACAAAGCAAAAACAAACCCCAGACCCCCAAAAACAAAGGAAAAAGATAGAAGCTTTGGAGTTAAGCAGTATCCTTCTTTAGAAAAGGAGTGCTTGCTTTTCCACAAATCAACATTTTCTAAGCTTTCTAGACACCGAACAAGCTTCTATAGGAAAGGGCTCTTTCGTTACATTATTATCATTACTATAATTTATTATTAGAATTGCATTATTATTATTTATGCTATTCTGTGGAGACAGTCACAGTTTGTTTATTGGTTGTGCTCTCGAACAGCTCATACAAAGTAGCCATTTACTTCTTGTTTCTCATTTTTTTCATCACTGAAAGATTGGAAAAGGATATAGGTAAACATCACTAGGGAATCTTGTACATACAAAGAACCCTGCAGTTTCGTTTGGTTTTCTTGCGATTTGTGTTGTCTTCTTGATTAATTTGAGATTTCCATTCCAGTTTCCATTACTGATTCATGTCCCTGGCAAAAGCCAGAAAAGTCTGTCCCAGTTGATTCCTCTCCAACCCTCCCACTACCCCCAGCTTGTAGCTGTTCAGTTCTAGCTGCAGCGTGGTGTGTTCTGGCGTGTGAGCCCCAACATGCCCAGATTGTTCTCTCTGACAGGCAGGCAGAGAAGACATGACTGCTTGGGTATCTCCTCAGTATGATGCTTGAACATGGCTATCATGCTTCATTAAACCAATCAGACACTTATGGGTTCCTTAAGTATATGGACTGAGCCTTTGTGTCCTAAAGCATTTACTTTCTTTTATTTAACTGTACCATACTTAAGCCTTATGAAACATTTTTATTAACAGCCTTATTAAATATCTGATGTCTTCTTCTTCATGTGATACTGGTTATATGTCTGTTCCTCTTGTTTTACAGATGTCTGTTGTGATGATTGTAATGTTCTTGATGGCATGGTCTCCATACTCTATTGTGTGCTTATGGTCTTCCTTTGGAGACCCAAAGAAAATTTCTCCTGCAATGGCCATCATAGCTCCTCTATTTGCAAAATCTTCCACATTCTATAATCCCTGCATTTATGTCATTGCAAACAAAAAGTAAGTGTTCCTAATTTGGTACCGATCTACTTCATGATTTTAGTGTATCATCTAACTATAGAATGATCATCTGTAAAATATGACAAACTGATTAGCAAAGAGATCAAAGGGTAAGCCGCTGTTGATTTACCAAGATGATCTTTTGGACAGAAAGTCTAAAAGAAATTGTTTTGATCATCATCAAAACATACTGACTTGATAAAGATGTTTAACAAAGGCTTTGTAAGACAGTTTTGAAAGTCCCTTTGCCATTTCTCAGAGGGACTCATTACAGAATTCGGGTTGCATCAGCTGTAATTTGGTTTCAATGACCATGGCAAAAATGTGTGGTGGCTTAGTGACATGTAACTTCTGTAGGTGTCCTTGCTTCATTTGGGATGAATCGTATTCTGACTGACGAGCATGGATTGACACTTTTCGTTAAATATGCTAAGCCGCCTGTTTTGAGCGAGCATATCAAATGCTCTAACCAAGCCAGTGCCTCTGACTGAGAACTGGGGTTTACGAAGAGGCTTCCTTCCTTTCTCTACTACCAACCTAGAAGCAGAGCCTGTGATCTCTCACTAGGTGAACTTGTCTGACAGATCCTGCTGAGGCAATGAAAAACCATCTCATTTTCCCCCATTCTGTAAGTTCATCTTTGTCATGGCTATACCCTGTCCTGGGATAAGCAAAAGCTGCTGTGACCCATTTTGTAGAAGAAACACTGAACGTAACTGAGTTATTCCTGTACATGGAAGTGAAAAAGACTCAGGTCCTTTTGAATTCCAAATACCCCATTTTTTTAAGTTTTACTAAAATTGAAAACCGTTGTAATTCTTAATGTCAGCTTACCCAGTTTTTCTTTGTATTTGGTTCTCCATCTAACGATCTTTCTGCTTTCCCTTTCTTGTCCTTTGCAGGTTTAGGAGGGCAATCCTGGCAATGGTGCGATGTCAGACAAGACAAGAGATAACTATAAACAATGCCTTGCCCATGAGTGTATCTCAAAGAGCACTGACATCATAGAACTCTTGTCATTTGCCTGCATAAATTACGTGGAAAGGAGCAAAATCTGGGTTAAAGTTAATTAATCTTTTGGAAGATTAATCTTTTGGAATAATAATCTGCCCTAGCCAGCCAGCTGTTTTCTGTTAATCACAGTAATCTTTTTAGATAGGTTAAGATGACAAAACCCACTAAGACTTTAGTTTTTGAGAGTGAGGTTTATTGGCCCAGTCTATCTGTCCCAAACAAAAAAGGCTAGTGAGGTGGTCACTGTGACTCTTACAGGGTTGGACAAGGTAACACAGGGGCAGGGAGAGACTGAAGCAGGAAATGTTGAGGTTCAGTAAGATTTTGCACTTGTAATTTCTTTCATAAATTACTGTCCCTCAATTTCCCTTGAAAGTTTTCCAGACTTGAAATATTCTGGATTTTCCCTGTGTGAATATGTTTCTATACCAAGTGTCTGGTGTTGATAATGCTTTGCGAAGTTCTGTTTCTGTGAAGATGTTAAGATATCAAAATATCTAGCCGAACCCTATAGAAGTTGTTATCAGCTTTTAGGATTTTGAAGGAGTTTCAGGATATTTTATGTATTTATAAAGTTTTGGTTCTCACAATCAAATGAATTTATAGGAAAGACAGCTTTTGTTTTAATAGTAGTACGTTTCTAGTGCTTGTGACCACGCAGCAAATCCTGAAAATGAGACAAAATGCACCCTGAAGCTTGACACTTGGGAGACACGTAAAACTGAGTAAATATTTGTGGTCATTTCTCATAATTTCTAAGTCAGTCTCATGGCTATATAGGTCTGTTGTATAACTTTCAAAAAATACCTTTGGTGATGTGAGCAATAGATTTATTCAGGATGGAAAAGATGACTGTGTATACATCTATTTATGAATGGTAGTATGTGCACTCTTGATCATTCTCAGATTTTGAGAATAAATATCTTCTGTTATGTATGTATACATCTGAAGTTTGGCTTTGTAGTGTGTAACTTATTTAAAATATATGGGGGTTTTTTTGTAAAAATTTGTTTTTACAGCATTTTTTTAAAGCTCTGGAATCTAGGCTTCCTATTAATTTTTAATTTTTAGTGTTAAAGTGCCATCCGATATCCTCATGTAGATTTCCTTGAGGAACTTCAGAATGCTTTATGGACGGTAACTAATGCATTGTCTCTTAGAAGGAGCAAAGAGATATTTTATTAAAACAGTCTTGAAACGTGCTGGATATGATTTGAAACAGAGTGTGTTCTGACAGAATAAAGAATGAGGTGGTTTAACTGATCCCTTTCAGGATACATTTGAAGGTTAAGCAACTACAGATCTCTGCTAATCTGATGTAATCTGCTGTTACTAAATGGATGTCTACATTCACATTTGTAGCACACTGCACATGAGTGCCTAGGAATAAAGTTTTCAAATTTTTTCATATCAGCCCTGCTGGGAGGAAGCCATGTATCTGTTTATTTACTTCTACCTCCTAATGAGCTTTTTAGAAGAAGTGCATGGGTTTTGTCCTTCACAATGCACTTGCGTTTACCATGGCAGAAGTGATGGCACTGGAACAAGGTATGTATTTTATTATTTGTTATATGAGGCAATTTATAAGGGAAAGGGTTGAAGAAATTGGAAATTGCACTCTTATACATTGCAAACTAGTTCTAGCATAGTTGAAATAAAGGCGAATTTTACACTGGTGTTACATGGCTAGCAGCATTCCTGAATAGGAGCAGATGGTGATTATGGCTTTGTACTTAGCAAATAGCTACTCCAAATCTTCAATTTCTGCAGAAAACAATTTCTTTCTGCTCCATGATTTTCCTGCTATTGTAATGTCCTTTCTATTTCCATAATCTAGTTGTCTACTGTAAGGTGATTCTGGTTCAAATAAATACAGTATTTTCTTTTTTAATCTGCAGGAAAATCATATAAATTTTGGTAATAAAGAGGTTTATTTGAAATTTGATGATCTGGATATTGCCGTGTCAATTTTGGGAGATACTGTTTGTCATTGCTATTTATTGTCACAAAGTATCTAGTGTAAAGCTGCAGGAGAAGAAAGGAAAATAGAGGAAGAATACAGAGAAAAGGGGAGAAAATCAAAGATAGGCTTATTGTGGGGAGGGGGATCTTCAAGCTAATATGTGCAAATAATGTACCCCAAAGAAATGGAAACATACTGGTTCTTGAAAATGCTGAGAAATCCTGTTTTACTGAACTTGAACAGGAGCAAAAAATTCTTAGCATCTCTAAGAAGCAGATCATTTCCACGCAGACACCAGAAAGAGGGCTAGAAACCTCTCCTTTAGAGAAGTATGCTAAGATTTTTAATTTTCAGTCTATTCTGAAAGGTAAATATAGACAAATACTTTGAATCTTGGTCATGCAGAAAAATTAAAATTAGTAATCCAATATTCTGAATTTTAGTAAAACAGATGGCATACAGTTCCCACTTGAGAGACATGCACATTATTCCTTACACAATAGCTTCTGTTTTCAGTTGTCAATAAAATGATGGACAGAGGATGGTGGTTACCTGCTTTAGAATAAAGCAAGTCTAAATGTTATATGAAAGTATTATTGCTATTTTGTATTCTTTTTCTCTTTAGAAACTACATTTGTCTCTTCAGTTTTTGAATGCAGAGGACTGTCCTTGATTTGGCATTCTTTATTCTGCTGGTAGTGTTGCAGAAAGTAATAGTATTTGCATTTAAATCTGAAATATAAATTTCTCAAAGAAATGAAGAAATGCGATGTGTGGGGTTGTTTGTTTGGGTTTTTTTGTTTGTTTGTTTTTTTAATGCTAGGTCCGTGCTCTGTAACGATCCTGACATGTATGAAATCCCTGTGAATGTTCCTGTGGACACTGTAAAACTTCGTATAGAGAAAACTGTCATACGAAGGATTCCAACTGAAGCCTTTTATTACCTAGTAGATCTCAAATACCTGTGGGTAACTTACAACTGTGTAGCCAACATTGATATCAGCAGTTTCTATAACTTGAAACAACTACATGAGCTACGGCTGGATGGTAATCTGCTCTCAACTTTCCCTTGGGAATCACTGGCAGAGATGCCCAACCTAAGGATTCTTGATTTACACAACAATAAAGTGACCAGCATTCCTGCTGATGCTGGCCGGTACCTGAGAAACCTCACTTACCTGGACATATCCAGCAACAAGCTAACCACCTTGCCGTCAGACTTGATGGACATTTGGCCCCCCTTCTCAGAAGCTGTCCTGTCCAAGAACACGGACGTTCTGGCAACGCAGAGAGTCATTTTGGGTATGTTAAACAGCCTGCCTCATTCCCTATTTAAACATACCTAAATGTTAAATTGCAAGTGAGAGCAGGTAGAGGACCAGCCTGGGATTCAGGAGAGTGTATTTTATCAAGGTCAGTCTTCTGGTTTGCTCTATGGTTATATACTTATTTATTTTCCGTTGGTGACAGAAAACTATAAAACGGAGATAGTGACCTCCAGGTATGTTGTTATCTTAAGGTAATAAACCAAGTAAATTCTATGAGATTCTAGTATACAGGAATACAGGCCATATGGAATACTCGGTATCCATATAAATGCAGGACTTCCAAAAACTGTGTTTCTCATGACATTTCCCTCATCACTGTATATGGTTGCAGCTGCAAGCATGTCCATTTGCAACTGTTTTCTCCAGTGGCTCACAAGCCAAACAAATAGCTGGAGCTGATGCTCCTATGAAGCCTGTCCTGAGATGCAGTGCTGCAGATAGTGTTAGTGCCTCAAAAGAGGGCAGCTCTGCTCCCCCCATGATTCCTGTTGACCTTGCATTGCTGTAAAGCTGACTGATTATCCTGAAGTTTTTCCCAATTTTCATATTGAATATGAGAGAGAGAATAGGGATCTGATCCCTACAACTTCGTAGTACTTTTTATAATATTTAAGGTAAGTATTTAAGAACAGTTTGACCAGACCCTGATTATTTTTTTTTTAATAATTTTATTTCATCTCTCTAGTATATTATCACGTCTGTTCTGTTTGTGGCTTTGTTCTTTATCTTCCACTTTCTCTCCGCTTCCTAGTCTTGCAAGTAACCCCTTTCTCTTCTGCAGTCTCAGAACATGGCTGGAACAGCTCTATCGATAGTGTTCTCTTCTGCTGCTGTTTATGTTTAAGTGCATGTTTGGATGTTATTGTAGTGTAGTGTAGCAGGTGGAAGGGAGGAAAACCAGCTGACTCTCTACTGCAGTAGTTCTATACCCACTGGTAAAGATCTGCCCTGCATTGTACTGCCCCGTATTTTCAATTCCTTGGTCTACACCTCCACTATTCAGTGTTCGTTTGTTCAGCTGCTTTGTTTCACAGCAGAAGCTGCAATTTGAAATTCTTATTCAGATGAGATGGTATGCAAGTAAGCTGAATAGGTTGCTTGCGTGGTAACTGTAGGCTTACAGCATTAATAGGATCTTTGTTTATTTGGGATTAAAAGAAAAGAAAAAGCTGTAAGTTAAGCTCAGTACCCCTTTCCCTGTCCCCACACAGAAGGCTAAAGGAGTCAGTAAAGTAAGAGCTGACTGTGCTAGATATAATCCTCCTGATGATCTCATGGGATTCCCAGAGGTTATTTGGTTTTCTTGTCTTACATAGCCCTCACCATTTCAAAAACAAAACAAAAAAAGCAAAAAAACCCCCAACCAACCCAGAAAACAAACGCACCCCCCTCCCCAGACCACATGTGTTCTTCTCCCCTTCCCCCTGACAACTCTCTGCAGGCTTTGCTGGTGCAGGCACTTTGCTAGCCTCCTCTAGTCCTGGCAAACCCTCTGGTGCCAGCATTGAGTTCTCTAGAGACTTGGGATGTGACCTTTGGATCATTTTAATTTGTGAACTATGGACTGGATTTGAACACAGATCTCCAGAGGGGAGCACATGCTGGGTTCAAACAGCGCCTTGCTTGTCTTGCTTGTTAGGTGCTGAGGGAGGCTCTGTGCAGTCATTATGGATTTGGATCTGAGAATGCAAAATGCCAGGTAGTACTTTCATTGTGTTGTGTGGAGTAAATCTATCTTAGGTAAGCTGTGGAATAATTAGCTGAATTTTCTTTCATTGACATCATAGCCTTCTGATAAGTATATCCCAATGCAGACAGCAACATAAGAAACTATAGTGAATGAGAAAACACCCAATTCCTCTGGAGAGTACAAAGTGCAGTGGTCTTTGTCATGGCTTATTTTCACAAGCTTACTTAGTCTCCACTAAGCGTTAGTTTTATTGTCCATATTACTGGAGTCTGTGTAGTAGTTATGCCACGCACACTCACTGCCAGAGGCTCATCCTTAGGCTGCTGTTGATGGACTGTTACAAAGCAGTTGTTTTTCAGGAATTAATGGCTGATAGAAACTATCAGGCTAGAAGGGTGGTCTGGGAGTTGAGATGTCTTTATAATGCTCCAACCAGAGGAGATGTCAGCTTAGAACAACAGGAGCAAGATGTGCTCTGTGGCATTGCTGCTTCTCTGACACCCCTCCTGTCTCTACTGGGATTGCTGGAGCCTGGGGGAGGAGAAGCATAGCCCATAGATACTCTTCTCCTCCTCTGAGAGGGAGAGAAGTATCACAGAGGTATGTGAACAGGAAGCCTGCTGGGATGCAGATCCAGGTGAACTGAACTGAACTCTTCTGGTTAAGTCAGTGCTGTTCTTAAAGTCTGCAGCCAGAGCCTTCTCTGGTAACCTTCTCCAGTGCCTATCTATCAGGATAGTGAGAAAGTTTCTCTTAATATCTAACCTCAATCTCCCTTAGTGCAAACTAAGCTGGTTACCTTTTGTCCTACATGAGATGGACATCTAGAAAAAATAATTACCATCTCTTATAGTAACCGATCATACGTATTTTCCTTCCCTGTTTGCTGCCTTAACTAATCACACCATGCCTTTCACTGGTTTCTTATAGACTGTGGGGGTTTTGGTTTTGTTTTTTTTTCCCATTTTCTGCTATAGTTATAGGTTCCCTTTTGGACTCCTTTGGGTTTTTTTACAAAAAGGTTTCTCTTAAAATGTGATGCACACAATTGCATGCTTCAATGCTCAAGAGTGCCGTATGTGTTCCAGCTGTTCTCTGTGGGAGCATTCAGCCTGACCTATGTGCCTACATGGAATGGTAACTGCAGCCAGAGCTCTGCTAGATGCTAGAACCCAGAGCAAATAAATGCTGGTTTTGTCTAGTCAGAAAAACAGCTTCTACTACTTTAGATTCTACTTAGTGTAAGCAGTTATGGCTTAGGCTGGCTTCTGTCTTAGTTCTGGCAAAACAAGATTGTCATTTGTATTTAATTAACAGGACTGACAACATCAAAGCCCCAAACTCAATTGTTAGTGCATATGTATTTCTTAACACCAGGAGGCAATTTTATCTTCAGTGTCTTGACTGAGCATCAAGAAGGTTTCATGTAAGAGAAGGTTCAGGTTCCCCATGTTTACTTCAAGAACTCTTGGAGGAGCCATGGATTGCTTTTGCCAGGGGAGTGGCAGCTTGGCGTTTCCTTATCCAATTAATGATCTCTGTACTTAGAGGTTTGAGTTTTTTTATTACCTCCCACTGTGTGATGTTCCTCTGTGTGAGCGCTATGCTAAATTAAAGAAGGTCAGGGAATGACCCTATGGCCAGTGGCTCACTGGCTATCATCCACAAAGTTTATGGCCAGTGCTCTTTAAAGCTCACTGGCCGTTCCACACTTTCTAAGGTTTAGCCCTTAGTTTTCTGTGGGCTCTATGGGATGCTGCAGTGACTCTAAAATGTAACTGGGTGGGTGGCAGTGTTTTTTCTTCAGTTCAGACTGCCTGAAGTAATATGAGATTGCGTTGCAACCCATAGAATTGTGCTTTTGTCATATGAAATAGCAAGGGTATGTTGTATACCTGATGGGCTGATAGGTATGCAGGATAGTTTGAAGGTGCAAAGCCTGCTGCACTTACACTGGGGGCCAGAACAGGTAGAGAGAGCAGTCCTTGGCGTGGTGTCATTCATAAGCGTTTCAGGGAACAACTCCTGGAGTGCAAACTGTCCCTGGAGCCATGCCTGTCTTTGTCTTGGAGAGTGCCCTTTGAAACAGTTCAAAACAAAGCTGTGGAGTGAGCTGGCAGTTAAGCAGTGGAAGTGATTGAGGGACCAGTGTGTGAGTTCACCTGGCCCTCTCTTGGTTACCTCTGGAGCTATAGCCTAATACTTTGATCCAAGTCACAGCTAAGTTGCAGCATTGGCTGCTGTACAGAGATTGAAATTCCTGGCGTGAATGGTGGCAGTAGCATTTTCCGTATGGTAAATTACCTCTACTGAGTCACTGAGAGGAACAGAGGAATCCAGTTTTTGATAGAGTGGCAATTAGATGAGATCTTGTCTCTGTTGCCTGTAGAGGTGCCAGAAATTTGAAATGCTGCAGATCCATCAGGCTCCCAGCTGTTATGCTGGGTCATTGGGTAGATGCTGCTTTTCCTGAAACTACTTCCTAGCAATTACTGTGTGCAGGAAATGCTGGAACACAGTGTGGGAAATGGGCTTTCCTTTTTAGAACTGTGGATCAAAAATTTTGTAGCTTCAGCTGGAGGAGAGCCTTGGGTAGGTTGGCCCAAGCTGTGGTGAATATTTCCATCGGCCAAGAACTTGAATATTTCACATACTGCCATTTTACAGCAACTGAAAAGCAGTATATTATACAAGTTATGGTCTGAGACTGGTTACTGATTTACAAAGGAAATTTTGCTCATAGCTATTTGGAATGCTAAAGTCCATATTGACACAGCATGGGGAAACCCTGCTTACTGAGAAGATTGCAAAAATGTGCATCCACAGACACACACATACATATATTTGCCATTGTACATGCAAGTATACATAAAAAGGTGTGAGAGTAAATTTAAAACATCCTAAATATAGAATAAAGGTTTTTAGAGCAATTTATAATCCATATTTAATGTTAAAATGCACTGCATTAATATATTGCAAAGCATAAATATTTATCAGCATTTGTTTTGCCTTGGTTAGTGTTTCTTTCTCAGGTCAACAAGCTGCCTTAATATTTCTGCAAAAGAATCCAGGGTTTATAAAGGCTCGGTGTTCCATCAGATACATATGCTGTTGGAGACTTACCATTATTTTTATTTTCTCTTCTGAGGAAATTCTTGTCCTGAGGGGATTCCATCTCATTCCTTTATTAAAGCTCTCAATTTTTTTCCCAGTTTCTTAATTTCCCCCCCTTTTTTTAACCTTTTTAAAGTTCTTTCCTGTGTTTGTTCTCACTTTTACCATGTTGTAAACACAAGCTGTTAAATTTCGGAATGCCCTTTGTAGTTTGGAAACTAGGTTTACATTCCCATTTCCATTCTCTTCAATAGCTAACTGAAGTGTAATCACATTCAGTATTTTATCCTTGCTTCCAACTCAATAGTGTTTTCATATTTTCATTTTGGGAAGTCACAGGACTTCATGACTTACAATGGCTCTGCATCTTTATTAAAAAGAATGCGGCTACTGTCAGATATTGGCAAGACACAGATAAAGGCAAGGAAGGAACTCCTGTAGCTGTATACATTTTATGTATTTATATATAAGTCCTGTTTCTTTAGCCAGTTTGACTGGGAACTGTGATGGATGGGGAAGGTGAAGTGACTAACACAAATAATGCACTTTCTACGCACTAGAGCATGGAAGTGCAGAGTCATCTGGGACTACAGCTTTCTTCTAAAGCTGAAACCAGGACGTCAGAATGGTCTGAGGTGGTCAAATCTGTGTCCCAGATGGGACTAACAGCCATCCAATCTAAGGACTACCCACCTCTTCTTCATCGTTCTTCCTATTTTGTCAATTTCTGATACTTACTGTAAAAACTTTGGGTCTTCGTTGGGACACTGGGAGAATATGAAGGCCATGTATTTAGATATATATTAGGAAAAACTTCTTCACAAAAAGGGTTGTCAGGAACTGGAACAGGCTGCTCAGGGAAGTGATTGAGTCACCATCCTTGGAGGTATTTAAAAGACAGGTAGGTGTGGCACTTAGGGACATGGTTTGGTGATGGACCTGGCAGTGCTATGTTCACAGTTGGACTTGATAATTTTAAGAGTATTTTCCAACCTAAATGATTCTATGGTTCAATTTGAAAGGCCTTTGAGCGCTGCTAGTAGTATTCGAAACAATAATAAACCCCATCCTTTCCTGCAGTGAAGCTTGTAGGGTGCAGAACATCCCAGAAGAAATATTTTCAGTAGTGTTCAGTGTAAGGGAGGATCTGTGGGATGGGAGCCCTACTGATCTGCACATCCGTCCTGATTGATGCTGTGGACCCAAAGTTCCTGCCCTGCAGTCTGCTTTTGGCACAGCTGCCCCATGCTTCTGTCCTCTAGATAGCACAGAGGCCACGCTGGGAGTTCACATGCATTTTAGCAGCATTTGTTACGGAGGATCTCTGGCAGTTGAGCCTTGGTTTCCAGGGGGTCCTGTCTTCCTTTTCATACCTTAGCAGAATTTAATTTTCAAATGCTCGTAGAGTCTCTTTCTTAGTGTAGTAAGGAAAATTGACCCCTTATAAACAAGTGAGAATGGCAAAAAAAAATATTACAGGAATATCTTCTCAACTCGTTCTAACTACAGCTTCCCTAATTTAAAAGAAGAGCACAAATAGTTATGTACATGTGCTTGGTTGGGCTGAATTTTTATGAGCACAAAGAGTTGATGTGCCTAGACATACAGAAAACATTCAAATGGTATCTCTTTTGCTTGTGAATATGTGTGAAGTTCACAGGAAATTTTTTAAAATAGTTTTTAATAATCTCTTAAAGCAGTTGCTGATACAGTTTCCTTGATTTCTCCTTCTCTGTTCCAGCGGACAATAAGTAGTGAATAGATGTAAAATCTCTTATGTCTGGAAGAGGTGAAATTGGATTGTGATGTCAGTCGTGGAATCTCTTCAGGTCAAGTCTTGTTTTAAAGAGCGGGGATTAATTGGGGTTTACCACAGTTTTAACCAATCACTGGCATTGTGCTTAAAATAACCTAATCTTGGTCAGGCGATAAAACAAAGCAGTAGTTAATTATTCATGCATTCTTTCATCTACAGGTTTCTTCCAGAACAAAAAGCAGAAATTTTCCACCAGTTTTGATAATTCCCCAAAATACAAACTGAATAATATTAGTAGGTGTTTCTTCCCGGGGGGGGCGGGGGGGGGGGGGG
>JAVJGI010000001.1:67827602-67879270 GCA_035590275.1 Ibycter americanus | reverse complement strand
AAAAGGCTCCATGGCACCCCACCCCCACCCCCCCGCTTTCATTTTGGTTATAGCGAAGGGTTCTTACATACCATCACTTGTTTCAGCCTATAAGTTCTGTTTGTTGTTAACATTCCACCACCACACCTCCCCACCCCCCAAACAGTGCAATGGTATGCCCAAAAGTATATAAGTCAAATGAGAAAATAGTTGAACTCATGGATGATACACTGTGTGGTGGTTTACCTGGTGAAGCCGCTGTTGCTCTATGAAGGTCAACATAGCGGAGTAATCAATACCAGCTGAGTATTTAGGCTTATATTGCTCAGAAGTGGCTTCTTTCTTTCACCATAGCAAGTTCACCAAGAGGAAGAAGCCTCTCATTCAAAGACTTTGGAATCAAGAGGCGAATGTTATAGCCTCTAACAGAGGAGGAGAGATAGTGTTCTTGTATGCCATCATAAAGACATTGTAGCCATCGGGGTTTTTTCAGGGTCCTTCCTATTTTCTACTCTTCTGCTATTCTTTTTGAATGTGTTTCAGAGGTTGTCCTAAACTGAAGCCAGATTTCTAGGAATACTGGTATAGTTCAGAGCCAGATAAGAATTTTTTTGGCCTAAAGTTTTTTCTCCTTAGCCTTTATCCTTTTTTCAAGGGGCAGAGATATTGGTGTAAGATCTAAACTCTTAAATCATCATATTCCCTGCAAGCATTGAAAACAGGGTCTGTGAAGGTCAAACTGTAAAAGCCCAAAGAAGGACTAAGAGCAGAGGAGAGTGACAGGATGCAATGGCCCTGAGAAGCTATCTTTCCAGAAGGCACAGGCAGGTGAAAATGAATCATCAGTCTTAAGACATCTTTTCAAAGCGTGTTTTTCTAGGTAAATAGCAAAGTTAAGCAAGGGTAGTGCCAGTGTATTACTATGCTCCTGTAAACTTATGTGAAGAAAAAGTTTAGCTTATTCATAGTGTTCTTCCTCATCTCTCCAAAAACTCCCCCACCATCAGATGAACAAAAAGGACAAACTGAAGGAGAAAAGATTAACTCAGAATAGGTCCATGGTCCCCCTTGAATGTACTTAGTGGTAGTCATGTGTCATAGTGTAATCACAATATATTGCCTTTATAATATAGCTTTATAATTTTTTCTTCTTTCCCCTCTTCCTCCCCTGCTTCAGGTTTGCAGGACAACCCATGGTTTTGTGACTGTCGCATTTCAAAGCTAATTGAATTTTCCAAAATTGTGGACAACTCGGTTGTACTTCTTGATCCATTGGTTTCATGTAGTGGACCTGAGAGCCTGGCAGGAATCTTGTTCCAGAGAGCTGAGTTAGAGCAGTGTCTTAAACCATCCGTGATGACGTCTGCAACAAAAATCACTTCCCCACTGGGAAGCAACGTTCTGCTGCGCTGTGATGCGACTGGGTACCCAACACCGCAGCTTACTTGGACTAGGTCAGACAATATACCAGTGAACTATACAGGTATAATTGCTCTTTTATAGGAAATGGGAGAGCCTGAAATTGTTGGGTTGCTTGTGCTTTGAGATCATTATGATGAGTAACAATGGACCAGGTACTGCACCAAGCTGGCAATTGTGTCTGTGCAACAGCTGTTATGAAATTCGTTCTCTAGGTCTTGGTTTGAACAGGTCCAACAGGCTGTTCTGGTCTGGATGTGGTCTGTAATAAGAACAGTGTGTGTGGAGGGGGGAAGTGGATGAAGCAGAGGAAGGATAAAGGAAAATGGAGGCTGGGATAGTTGAGCCCTAACTCAGAAGGTGAAAAGCAGGAAGGAAAATTTGTTACTGGAATCTTCGTTTCGGTTCAAAATGTTCATGTTAAAAAAGCTAGTGAGGCCATAACTGAGCCACTTAAAACTCAACACTGTAAACATAAGATTTTCCAAAATCATGGTTTCTGTTATTTGCAAATGTTTAATGTTTATTTGCAACACCTGTCTTGAATGCTAAAGTGGCTGTGATTGTCTGATATAATTCTGGCTGCTATGATAGATATTTATGTAGTAACTTCAATATAAAAAATGTTTCTTGCTAATACCGAGTAGTTAGCAGTTATCTTAAATCATACATCTGAAGAAGGTCATAGTCTAAAGTACTGAAATATCTTAAGATAAAGGTAATTTCCAAAAATGTTTTAAATGGCTGATGTGTTCAGTGTCACTTGAAGTCATGAGACTTTTATTTCCTAGTCACTGAGCACTAGGCAGCTTTGAGATACTTGACTTCTCTGTATGTGGTTTTGTTTTACTTAGTGAAATTGGAAATTATATTTTAATTCCTCCAGACATTCAATTCCATTTTGACCCAAGCTGAGCACTTCTCTGCAATAATATAATATGGCAGGGAGTTCCATAGCTGGTGTGGTTGGATTTGTTTTATTGGTTTCTTTTGTGGGGTGGGTTTTTTTTGTTTGTTAGTTTGTGGGGGTTTTGGGTTTTTTGTTGTTGTTGTTGTTGTTGTTTTTTACAAAGTCTAATACATGTGATTCCTTCTGGCAGAAATAAGGGAAGAAGTAGTCTAATAATGTTTACTTTCTCTTTAGCTCCCTCTTACAATGTTTTACTCTTTGCATTTTCTTGTAGTAATTCAAGAAACACCTGGAGAGGGTGTCAGGTGGTCCATAATGAGCTTGACAGGGATTTCATACAAGGATGCAGGAGAATACAGATGTAAAGCCAAGAACTTAGCAGGAATGTCAGAAGCTGCTGTTGCTGTCACAGTGGTTGGTGTAATTACAACAACTGTGTCCCCACAGAAGTATGGAAGGAAGCAAGAGGCAGAGGGACAGAATACAACTCAGGAGGAATCCAGGCAGGAACCTGAGCAGACAACCATACCTCTTCCCACCACAGCAACCACCACAGCACTGGTTAGCACTGAAAGATCAACGAGCATCAGGTTTACTGACAAGAAGCAATCCAGGCCTGTGCTGGATGGAAAGAAAAATTCAAAGGCAGTGACAAATGGAAACAAAAAGCAGACTGGGGACATAAGCAAGAAAGGTGAGGAGACAAAGCAGACTGGGGAGATAAGCAAGAAAGGTGAGGAGACTTCATTGAATACAGCAGGTATGGATGAGCAAAATGTTACTGTAAAGAACCTAAGGGTGATCAGTGAAACTGATGAAAGAGTGACCTTAACTTGGAAAACTGTCAATGCCACAAGCAACTCTGCAGTGACTGTGTTATACTCAAAGTATGGTGAGAAAGATATGTTGCCGCTGAGCACTGATTCTAGCAAAAACAAAGTCACAATTGATGGTTTACAACCTAGTACTCAATATATGGCATGTGTCTCACCCAAAGGAGTGCCACCTACAAAAGAACAGTGCATTATATTCTCCACTGATGGGTTAAATGATGAAAACAGCTCTCAGTTTTCTATTCTGATATTGGCCAGCAGTGCAGCATGTGTGGTTGTTTTACCTTTGATATTTTTCTTACTCTACAAAGTTTTAAAGCTTCATGTGAAACCGAAAACGGCAAAGGAAGCTGACCTTGCGAAAGAGACCTATGTGAAATTTGAAACACTATCTCTGAAGCCTCGAACAGTGAATACAGGAGAGCAGCTCTGGGCACGAAGGTACACAGATGATTCGGAAAGACTTCTCCTTTGTTCTAGGTCAAGCATGGATTCTCAAATGACCTTCAAAAGTGAGGGCTCTAGGTCTGAGTATCTGTGTTGAACATGGGTGAGGGTGGAGGAGATGGAATATACAATAGGTAAAATTAATCAAAAATGATTATACTGCACCTGGAAGCAGGTTGGTGCTAGGTGTGGTGGTCACAATATATTATCTGATGTAATACAGTCTACTGGATGGGTAGGGTGGTGGGTGGAAGGGAGAACAGAAGAGAGATGTTGCCTCTTCATTTTCTTTTTTTATGTTTGTGACTTTGCATGTGAAGGAATGATGTTCTTCAAAAGATAAATACATCATGAAATGGTTGCCTGGTTAAAGATCTTCTATTTTTTGTTTTCATTAAAACATCATTCTGTTTCCTCTTCTCTCATTTTACTGTATGATGTGCTAGTTGCATGTATCAAACATTAATCACAACCTTCATAAAAACTATGTACTTAAAAATAATAGGAAAACAGTTTAAATGACATCTATTGAGGTCAAAATTTTATTTGAAAATATGAGTTTTCTTCTGACATCAGCTTGTGCTTTGAGATGTCATACAGCTCTGTTTGTACAGTACCTTGGACTGGAGTTGTTTTCGGGCCAATCAAGACTGAAGCTAGGTAGCCACAGCTTATGGACTCTCGAGAGGTACAATACACATATTGTCATTTTGCAGATGCTGTGGCAAAGGAGCTTCTTTAGTATTCTGAAGCTCAGGTAAGATATCATTATGAGTAACTCTGTGAGAGATACTAGATATTAATAATATTAATTTACATCAAATGATCTTATTGCAAAATCTCAGCCTTAGAATTTACTTGGATGCATTTGTCTATATACCTCAATTCCAGAAATCTGTACAGAAAATTTTGTGGCACTGTGTAATACAACACACACTCTTATATACCTATATATTACATAGATTTTGCACAATATTATGTACTACACTGTAGTAATATAATACATTCCGAGATACAGTATGAGGAGGTCTTGTCCTCAGGTCATGTTGGATGTGTAATGAAATTTGATGAGCATAGTGAAAGTTATTTGTGAGCATGCTTCCTACTGTTTAAAAAATCAGGTATTAATAGTAATGATGAATGCAGAATTGCCTATTAATGATAATAATGAATTGTCTATTCTGGGGCTGCTTTTTTGTTGCCTGAAGTAAATAACAGAGTGTTTATTGTTGTAGGTTCAGATATTGTGGTTAGGAGTACGTATGAATTGAGAACCACAGTTTTTCCTAAAAATTACAACTGCATTGTTTTCTTGGACTTTTCTGTGTCTAGAAAAACTGGTTTTTTTGTTAGAAAATTGGGTATCTTCTCTTTCCAGAGGGAGAAATATTACCCGAAGCTACAAACCAAAGCTTAGTTAGTTAACTTTACAATAGTGGCATTTCTTGGTGCCACTAGTGTAGGATTAAATTTTGCCTGCTGGAATGCTAGAGAGCTTATTTTGTAAGGCATAGCTTGGAGAGAGGAAAACACTGTCAAAACCCCTCCAACATGAAATCACGGCAGAAAATGAAGACGTTGAAAAAATCTCCATGGCATTTACATGATGGTGCTTGATGGCCAGGAATAATAGAACGAGTTTTTGAGACCATGGGAGCTGTAGTAACAAAGCAGTTGAGATGTTCAAAAGTGCATAATTAGCTTACCTACATATACTTTTAGAGGTAACCTTGGTGTTCCTTGCTGTGTTACTAGTATGTGTGGTTAAAAAGCGATCTTTCTTCTTTTTCCATGAGTGCAGTGAAAATGGTTTTAGTTTTCTGAGTGGAATATTTTTACTTTGGCAGTTTTTTTGAAATTCAGGATTTTTTTTAGGGAAAGCAGATTCTTTTTTGTGTCAAAAGCAAGGTTCATCTGACAAGCAGTTTATGATAAACTAAATTTTTAACAAGACCTGAAGTGTTACAGTATTTGCCTTCCAATTCTGTATAGATACTGTAGCCACTAGTTGTTGCTGAAACACCGTGCTTGTTATTAATGAAAGCAATTGTTTTAACATTTGTTTTTTAATTCCTGGACAATATTTGATTTCAGCTTTCAAAGCTTTGCAAGAAATTTTAATCTAATTCTGGAGTTCAAAAGTGCTATCACCTGACTTGTAGAGGATACATCAATATATCGGACTGAGGTGGTACAAAGCTTGCTTGAGAGAGCTCACTTGCAAATGTGAAATCTTTTGGTTTGATTAATCCTTCTGGAATTAGTATGACCTAAAGTTAGAAATTAATCTTTATGACCATGAGTGCTATCAGTCTGTCAAAGATGGAGTGTATTGTAAAGGACATGTTCTTCCAAGAAAACATGAGATACATTATATTTTCCATAGTTCTTGAGACAACAGTTCTATAACCCAGACACGCTTCTGTACCTCATGTCAAAACAGCAAATTTGTTGGGGAACTTCTATAGGAATTTGATACAAAGCCCAAATCACACAATGAAGACGTGCTCTATATCACCCAAGACTGGTTTAATTAAAGAGCTGAAAAAATACTTCTGGTAACAGATGCATATTTTAATACTGTAAATTGTTAATATTAATGATGGAATCATTATGAGGTAGATTTTTGTCACCTGTAATCAATTTGTATGATGTCTTCTGAAATGCAATACTGAATCAATCCTCACTATGAACAGTGATGACTATAACCTATGCTTGCCTGGTAGGAGAATTTGGAGAGGATTCAACCAGTGTTTATGCATTGCCTTTCATATATTTTGCACTTTGTTAGCTCGATTCATCCTGCATTTCACCAAAAAGGTTCAACCTCTTTTTATACATTACCTACAATGGGTGTGTCAAAATTGAATGGTTAATGAAATAACAGAGTAATGACAGCTGAATCCCAAATAGACCTCATTTTTACTTAAAGCTCTAGTGGGCCTCAGCACTTGTAGTTAACTGCAATCCTGGCTTCAATGTGCACTTACTAAGCCAAACTTTAGGCATCCACACATCTATTTTAGTCCTTGCCATTGCTGACAGTGGACTTTGTATTCCTTGCACTATCATCAGATTCTCATACTTTTCTCAGGTGGTGGATTAAGAGAGAACATTCTTTTGTGTGTACCATGAAAGTGTCTATAATAGCAAAAACATGCAGACTTGGGCTATATCTAAGAGGCTAAACAAAGAACATTTCAAACTCATTATGTTTTCAAAGAAGTATTCAAAATAGAAGTTGTTTTGATGTGAAAATAAAAGATTGTTTTTATACATGACAATGTGTTTGCCTGACCCTTTCATCATTGTTTCTAACTTTAGACAATATGTGATGAGTGTAGCTGTGAGGACAAGAGGAAATCTGAGAAGAAATGAGAGAAAATACAAAAAGAAGGCTGAGAAACATGGAAGGGTAATATCCTAGAGAATGCTGAGACTGGTGCCACAAAGCCTTTTCCTTGCAATTCTGCTATGTACATGGCAAGGTTCTGGGGTGCCTGCAGACAGGTAGCTATAAAAGGATGGATGAAGATATTGCCAGTTTAATGCAATGCGTGGAACACTATATGTGCCCGGTTTCGAGAAGATGGGAGCAGCTATAAAATTGGAGGGTGTAATTTGAAGAAGGTACCTGAAACTGGTCTTCAATCCTGCCTGTGTCCCAGTGACAGTTGTGAGAGCCTTTTGAAGAACATTGCCTATAAACTGAAAAGGGAAGAGAGGGTAATTTATACATTTATTGCAAGAAAGAGGGGTATGCAACAGTAGCAATTCTGGCCAGAGTGTGAATCCTAGACATAATAGACTACAATAGTCCTTTATGATCTAAGATTTTCTTTTAAAAACAACCCGTTTGTTAGATTTGTGGCAGGGAGGTATACCAACTTGATTTTCTTTCAAAAGCACAGACAAGATTTCAAAATGAACGTTTTTTTAATTATCTAACTGGGTGTAGACTGGAAACATGCTGACCTGGATGCCTTTTCTCACAGAATTCATTGCATTGTTCTAGATGTTATAGCTCCAGGCTAACACTGTCACTTTCCTTTGTTGAAAACGTGAAGTTTTCAATAGAGTAGGTGCTTTCTTTTCTCTTTTTAAATCACTGAAAAAATTTTCCTCTGAATTTCAGAAGATGAAAATTCACATCAGACTGGAGGCATGATGAATGTGTTGTTTTTATAAACTATTCTTTATAAATCTGAAAGTCTCCCTTGCTAAACAATGGCAAAACCAAGCTGAAATATCAGTCTGAAACAACCTATAGCAAGGAGAGAATTCTTTTTACAAAGCTTTGTACATTATTCTTCAGTGTTCAGGGCAGGAATCTTTTCAATCAGTAAGGCAGAAAGCAATTATGAACAAAAGGATATCGTCTTTTCCAAGACCTAAGTCAAAAAAAAAAAAAAAAAAAATTTCCACTTTTTTCTGAGTTTCTATTTTTTATGAAAAAACATCCTAACTCTGTGTTTAGAAAAGAATGTGAAATTGCTACAATTATTGCAGCAAGTTCAGTAGCACCTGTCAGTTATGTATTTTAAGTATATTTGATCTAACTTAAAGTCTGATACTTCTGAAAGACACTTGATTGGCTTAAGAGTGTTATGAAAGGAGATGATTGTACAAACAACTGTAACTTTAACCTCTCATAATAGTGGAATACCGGTTTACCAACAACGTGTGAATTTCTCCATTTTGCACAAGATACTCTGACAAGAAAGTACTTTATTCTGAAACACAATCAGTAATCAAATACTTGGCACATCTTTTTAAGGAGTCAAAGGAATTTAGTAGTGTTGTGAGGGTTTTGTTTTGTTTTGTTTTGTTTTTGATGGAACTAAGGTGGCTGAGAGAGGACTTGGTGAAGTGCTTCATGTCCAGAGAAGGCTAAAATGGAATGTGTTTTCTTCTTTCAGTACAGGAGAAAGGAGCTTTATGTACATGTGTACTGAGGGCAGGAATAGAGTATGCCAGTGTTGCCTCAGGCAGAGTTCAAGTAGTTTTTTCTGAGGCCTCTGGTACGGGCTGCTGGTACTTGGCATGCTACTGGACTAGATGGAAAGCAAGAACAATCCAAAATGACAATTACTAGTAGATTCAGTGCAGCTATAATTTAAATTCAATGGGTTGCTTGTTCAGTCAACTAAACAAATGCTTTGTTAATATATTTTTAGTCTTTTCATTCCTGTAGACATATAGTTGTAAGAAACTTTTGATGTCCTCAAACAGCTATTTCTCTAATCCTTCAAAAAGTAAATTCATAAACAAATCTCTAGATCATGTTCCTTGCTTAGATCTTTCTCACTTATTCTCTCCAGTTCTGGAAAACAGGAACAAAATAATACGTAAAGTCCGCTTTGTAATATTTTCCAGTCTCTCAAACAATTACACCTTTGTTGAAGAAAAAGGAAATTAAGTCCAATATTCATAAGTACCTTTTTTTGTTAGAATCTGATTTAATTAATGATGCTGAAGTCTAATGCAATGAGCTGATCGGATCAAATTCTGAGTCATGTGTCTCGAATTTTATGCTGCTAAGATTTGGCCAAATGTTTGAGCCTCCAAAAATAATGCACACCAATTATATTTTTTTGTTTTGTAGCCCAGTCTCTTGTGTTTAAGATCATGTAGAAGTTAAATCACAGAGGGAGAAAGAGGACAATATAAAAGTATGGTAAGCAGCCACCAATAGAGCATGGAAAATTGAATTCAGAGTAATATTACTTTCTCTTTTAATGTTACTTGTTTCTTTGTCTTTTAAATTTTATCCTTACTTGACTTTGGATAGAGGCTTCTTCTATGTTAGACTAATCCTGCAGTGTACTGCTAGCTTCAGATTACACGTGAATGACATTATCCATGGGTATTTTTCCAGAGCATGCTCTCAAAACTTGAGCAACCTGTTCTGGTTTTTCACTGATTAGTTTAAAAAAGAAAAATACTTGGTATTTCTTGTTCTATAGCATAGAAGTGACATGGTGGAGTAATTTGCTTCTTGCTGAAGCAGGAGTGTGAAAACAGGAATTATGACACTCCTGCTTGTTCTCAGACTCAAGCTTCATAGCTGAGGGTCACTTACACCTTGCAATCGTAGTGTTTGCCGTCATGTCTGCATTGCATCAATACCCACAACACACCCAATTCCTGGAGTTCTGTGCCGGTCACTCTGAGTTCAGCCTACAATCTGAACATGACATTTTTTAGTAGAAGATTGCTCCAAGTTATTTCTCAGCCGTTAGGAAAGAATCTCTCTAGAATGGCAGAGGCATATTTTCATGCACAAAAGTGCTGCTTATTTGTTCCTTAGCTTGCTGGAGCATTCTTTACTCTTTGACAGAGGAGCAGACATTCCCTTTGGATAGAATCAGCAGCAGAAACAATGCAAGCCACGTTTTTCACAAGCGAGAAAAATAATGGTCTTTGTTCTGGTCAGGCACAATGATTGAATAGATATTATGTCAAATATCTACATGAACTATTTCTTTGAAACTGTAACAGGGACTTCATGAGGAGAGGTAACTAGTGAAGTTCCTTGTTTATTGATAGAAAAAAGTGACATTTTCTTGTGTCTTTAACAATGACTTAGCTTTAGAGATTGCCTGAATGTGAACTGGTACAGACAAAAGTTCAGCCTCTCACAAGACGATTAAATTTTCAGTTTCTTACCGCTGAAGATTCATGTAGAAATGAAGTCTGGATCAAATGATATGAGAGAAGAAAATGATGATTCTTAAAGCTCATTGACCTTTATAAAGAAATAAGAAGAATGGTCATGCAAATTCTTTGAAGGGTTGATCAGCCAAAAATGATGCCAAAAAAAGGAATAATGGTTAAACAATTGCTTTTTTTTTTTTTTTTAAAAATAATAAAAGACCGGAAAGGCCCAGAATCAGCAGGCAGACATTTGGAAAGGGACTCAGTACAAGCAGAACACAGAAATGATAACTTGGTAGCTTGGCGACTGGGACATGAAACAAGAATTTTTAGTATAACTCTTGATGTGCAAGTCTGCCTTGGAAGAGAGCATGAAATTGGCAACCCGATCAAACACAGATTCTGAACTAACAAAAAGGCTGTGGTGAAGGGGAATGCATGGGTAACAAAGAAGAAATTCCTACAGGAAACACAGAAGAAAGATTAAGTAAAGAATATAAACACCCTGCTGAAGAGTACTCAGTTCCCTGAGTGGAAAGGCCTCGTTCACCAGTCTTTTGGTTTATAAAATCATGGGCAAGAACTGCAAGGAGGAAGAATAGTGAGAATTCACCAGTTCCAATAATGGATCCAGGAAAGATCTTCAGCAGAGTTGAGAGAAGTGTGGTCTGAAGTACAAAAGATGTTATTCTTTTACAACTGTTCATTATATTTAATACTAATTCAGGAGTTAACTGCTTTGTAACAAGACTTGTGGAAGGAAAAGCCCTAGACTTAGGCTGAAGAAAAGATTGGCTTTCTGAGTCTGATAAGGCTACACAGGCAAGGAGCTGTGCAATTGACATTTGATTTGCCATCAAAGGAGTCTAACTGAACTGTAAAAATGAGATAGGCCACATGTTAAGTGGGAAAAACTAGGATAGAATTTGATGACAGCTGCCAGTTAGAAAGACAGCTGGAGTGAACTTGGACAGCACTGCCTGAATTATTTCAGTCCTACTGAGAAGAATACAGAAACAGAAGAAAGAAATAAACTATGAAGATGATGCACTTTTGTAGGATCTGTTATAGTCAAAACATATCCTTGCATATCTTTCTGATCCTTCGCAGTTATAGGAAGTTCTGGGCAGAATGAATTGACAAAACTTTAACTATAGAAAACCCATTACAGTACAAATAACTTGTGATTCATCAAAAGGGCAGTGGGACAGGCCTGGAGGAAGTTGAAATCAAATGTCACCACCTAAAAATATATCTGAAATGATGAGGTTTCTTCCTCTGATGAGTATTTGGAGTAAATGCCACAAAAGGCCATGCTCTTTATGAACTGTGTGATGCTGACCTTGTGTGGGCTGGAGATAAAACATAGGAATGGGTTCTGAAAAGATGCTCTAAATAATTTATTGACCACATCCTGAGAACTGGCATTTGACAGTGTTCTTAAGCCCACAGCCATTTCAGCAAATGCCAGTAGCTCAAGACTTAGTGGCGTGGTACTCCAGTTACAGTGAGACGAATCCTGTCACACGTTGCTTCAGGCAGCTTTTGGACACCAAGAATAAGTATGCACAAATAGCAAGAGTGGCTGGGCCATGGGAGAGATTCAGAAGATGCTCCCACATCTCAATAATTTTAGCGATGTGACAGGGAGATCGTAAGCCCCTTGCAGTATTGATAAAATAGTAATAGTCAGAGCAAGTGACCCTTACTAATGTGTTTCAATCCTACCTCAAAAAAATATTATACCAGGAAAGTCTCTAAGAATGACTGACTTTATTAAGGAGATGGGCGAGATTTTCAGCATGATAAAAGAGATGCAACTGAGTGACCTGGTTTCATCACTCTACGAACCTGGTGTGTATAAGTAATCACCGATGACCACAGATGAAAACTATCTGTGCTTTTTTGAGTTAGCCTCAATAGCCATCAGGGACCTGTGGTCTGCCTGGCACTTTTGCACAAGATGGGGGAGCTTTTTGTTTGCTTGCAGCAGCAGTTTCATAGCAGTTCCACCACCCTCAAAGGTCAGCAGTTTATGAGAAACAGCCCTGCCAGCTGCCCTAAAGCTGCCACTCACGGAGCGTAACACATCCACTGCTTAAGTAAGGAGGCTGCAGAAGGTAGTGGTAATGAGATAAAGTGACTGCCATTTATACAACGTAGCATACCATTCCCTACTTCGGTGTTGGCTGACTACTTTTTCTAGTTTTGTGGAAATACTGCTTCTCCGTAACTTGGCAATTCAGCTCGTCGCAGAAAAGCAATTGCTTTGGGTTCAGCACTCGAGAGTATTACTTCAAGCTCTAACCACTTTGCCTGAGCACTGGTTGCCAAGAGCTCTGCTGCATCAAAAAGACTTGGTTTTTTTCTTCTGAGCTACTGAATGGTGGCGACATTGTTTCTAGGAATAGCATAGTTGGTTAGGCAGGAGAAATCCTGACAACTTTGGAGGTAAATTTTCATTTAAATTGACCTGTATGAAACACACAAAGCTAAGTGTTTATGGCAGTCTTTCCTGTCTGTACATGTCTGAATTAAACAAGATGCTTAATCTGATGGATCCTGGTAAAAGCAAAGTGATGTGAAAAATTACCGTTGTCATTTATTCATTGTGGGTGCAGCCGTAGCAAGAGTTCTCAACAGCCATGCAGCAGTACAGGCAAACTACTCAGCTTTAAATACTTATAATACTTTTCCCTTTTGAATTGTTCTGCACTTAACAAATTTTTTTTCTTCATCTTATGACAAAAGCATTAGTAGTAGCTGAATACTTGATCCACAGAACAGTACAACTGAGGAATTTTTAGTAACTGGTAATTTCTGAAGGTACAGTTGCTTTGTTGTGCTGGTTATTGGCAAGAGAGGAAAAGGAATGTTGATATCAGTTGCTAGTTAATGTTTGCTGCTGGAACCTCTCATAGACTTAAGACTGAGTGAAAAAATGTTCATTTTGTATGCTCACGCAGTGGCAACTTGTGTTTGGGACAGGTGTAGAAGTGCATAGCGTGAAAACCATATCCTGAAGCCTTAATCAGATTGTCCTCTTATTTTGCCTTTATTTTTATTCATGTTTTCTAAAGTATTAGAAATGTTTTTCAATATTTATCTTATTTCCCAGTATGAGGACTAAGTGAAATTACACAGGTTTAAAAATATATTTAAGTAGCCCGTGGAGAGCATATGACAGAGGTATTCTCTTACCTGAGGACCTGATCTCTTTTGATTTCTGTGGGAGAAAAAAATGTACTTATTTAGAGCTGTGTTGCCAGTTAAGACAAGAATCCTTCCCTTCTGTGAGAGAGATAGGCCTAGTCCAGTATTTTTAATGCTGTCAATGGGAGTTTGATATTGACTTCAGTGAGCTCAGGATCAGTTTCTCCGTCATGTCTGGAAGCAAAGAGCTGTCATCTGGGTATTTCATCCTGGAATGTGAAGATGAGCCTGTGATCCAGCAGCATTCGAGGAGAGTCCCCGCCCTTGGTCCACATGTTTTGCGGCAAAGAGCGGCTGTGAGCACTGAGAATGTAGCAGGAATGAGTGTCTTTGACTTCTGTGCCAACATACGTAAGGTAGGTCCTTCTATAAGTCTCTCTAGAGATATATAGATGCTATTAGAATTTTATTGTTTGGCCCAAATATTTTAGGTGTTTAGGTTTCTTCTTATGACATGTTCTGCCTTGCCTGTCAGCCCAGCTCTAAATAAGGCAGGCAAATGCAAACATGCAAATGGACAGGTTTCTTTAGCATTGGGAAACACATGCAAACTCTCAGAATAGATTTCCCATGCCCCGCTCCCCTTATTAGAGTCTTGTTTCATTTTGGAAAACTGGGCACCTATGGCTAATTTTCAAAGCACTGCCCAAGAAGTAGACCAAACCCTCTCCCGCAGGCATTCCTGAGAAGGATTTGGGTGGGTACTCCTTTTTATAATTTTGTTCTAACTCCCAGTTGATCTGAACTGCAATAAGATTATAACATTATACGGAATGGCCCTGAAATGCTCTGGTTTTTAATAAAGATGCTATAACAGGTTGGGGTGTATCTTATAGATTTTGGATTAGCTACTGTGTTTGTTGTTATCGTGGCTTAGTTTGGTATCTTGTGAAGTGACTTGAAAGTAAAAAGCATTTTTTTTATATAGTATATAAGGCAGTGAGTCTCAGAAATGCTCTCTTACTACTTTTAGCTAGCTGGTGTATTCCTACTGATGTCGTGTGTTCTAGTAAAGTCATGGAAGGCTTCCATGTATTTTATCTCGTAGCACTAATAGGAATTTTATTGTAATAAACTTAGTTTGCACTTTGAGAAATAAAAGTTTCTACAATATAGTGTAATGATTTTTGGTAGAAATGTAGTATAAACATTAACGTATCTCCTCTGAAGAAAGTGTATTTTTACTGTGCTTTTCTGTATAGAAGTAGACTTATATTGCATTCTGAAACAAATGATATTCAGAAGTTCTCAGTGCTTTGTTACACCACTTGGCAAGAAGATTGGGTTTTATTTCTGATGCAACTAATGTACAAACCCAAATTAATTTTCTTTTTCCTTCTATTTTGTGGCCTGATTTTTTCTTTCTGTGTGATCTTAGCAGTAATAAATCAACAATTACTTCGCAATTTTGAATACTACCTTACATACGAGGATCTCAGTGCAGTTTATACAGTTATTAAATAAAGTAACCCTCCTTCATGCAAAAAGGAAGTATTGGTCCTTTTTATTGTAAAAAGGTGAATAGTGACGTGCACCGATCTTGCACAGTATGCCAAGCTCAGGCAGCAAGCCTGTGGCAGGGATGTAGATGGAATGAAGGAATCTCTTAATCCACTGTGCATATGGTTATAGCATCCACAGAATTTGTCTGTGCATCCATAGACACTTTAATTTACAAAGTCTAACTGTGCCTGATTTCACTGTTGCTTTTTCTGGTTTGTAAGTTGACAGCCTAGTGTAAGGCAAAAGCTACGCCAATAAATGGCATGCTGGCAACTATAAAGGCAGTAGCTATATCTTTCAGGAGTCTCTTCAGCTAGGCAGACGTTGCTCATTGCCATGCAGCCAAGAAGACATTTTGTAAGAATGTATGTGACCGTTGATGATCGCTTTGCTTGCTGTTTGTTGGTTATACAAACACTAGTATGCTGCTTTGTTACAACATTCTTTTCCCTGGTCCTTAATGCTTACCCCAGTGCTTAGTACTTGCTTGATCAGACCCTGAGACCAAGCTTTTGTTAGGTTGTTTCATTTTCTTCAAAATCACAGTGGCAATAATACTATTTCTGACTTCTACAGGTAATCTCAGGGGATTCCTGTAGTGCAGTAGTGTTTTACAGGGCTTCAGAGGCAAAAGGACTACTGCAGAAAACTGTTTCTCCCCTTTCTGAAATCACCACTGTCACTTGAGTCTGAACTGGAGCCTCCGTGTTCACACGGCTACCAGCAATGCAGGACCTGTCTGAAGCTTTGGAGTATGAAGAACCATTATCTAAAATTTAAATATAATGTGTGCTATTGCTTGTACTTGGTACGCCTGCCTCTTTCCCCACCGCTCTTCTCTCCTTGTCCCTGTCTAGATGGAGAATTGACAGCTGTGGCCTCAAGCAGGGTGTGTTTGGTAGCTGCAGGATTTGGATGCCAAGTTCTGGGATATCATGCTCACAGCGGCATTTGGGTCTGCGACAGGCTCTGGCATTGCACCGCCTGCAGCTGCGAGGCTCTCTCTGAGGTGGTGTCAGGTCAAGCTGCCTCCTCCATGGCAGGGTCCCTTGCTGATCAGTTGCTACTTTCTGTACCAACTTCTTCCTGATACGGTATAAGAAAGCTACATGCAGGACTCTTATGGCCACTGTGGGTAGGGTCTGACAGCCATATATTGTTTTGCTTTAGATCTGTACTGCGCCTGTAAAATTATCTCATGCAGTAAATGACATCACGTAAAAAACTTGCGCTGCCAGTGCAATCTTACTTCCAGCAGACTCTGGGCAAATTCTTCACGAGATTCTCAATGCTCAGGTATTTATTAATTAGGACATATTTGCTTCTGAACATCTCGTATCTATTCTACAAATTGTAGGGAAATGAACATTCCCAGTGGTTAGCAATGTATTTTATTACATCTGCTCTTGGCCGCCCACCAATTCACTGACAAATCCCTCTGGCACCAGCTGCATGGCCATGTACAGGAAAATGTTAAATTTCTATGAAGAGAATGTGGCTTGCAGCGGCTCAGGAAGCCATCACCTCCTTCAGAGCGTTTGAGTCTGGCAGCACCGGGGAGCGCCCTGCAGTCTGGGCGCAGGAGCTCAGTACCAGGCACTGACAGCATCTCTGGTAATTCCAGTCTTTAGAGTTCATCTCAGGTGCTTTTGCTGTGGAAAGCTGACTATGACAATGCCTGTTCCTCCTTCTACTCCTGTTTATTGCCCACCTTGTCTGAGTCTACCTTTGAGATGTGATACACAGATGCAAGGTTATGCAGGTGCGTGTCTGTGTAGGTATGCCAAACTGGTGTAATAGACACACCAGGTGAGATGGGGTTAATCTGACAAAGTGAATTAGATTCGTAAATGCAGTGATTCTGTTCCACATAGCCAGCGAGGCAGCTGTAAAACAAAACATAAAATGTTCCCTGGTGTTTATTTTCTGAAGACCATCATGGTCACAAGAAGAATGAACCATCTGAAAAGGTCTGTGATGCAGAGGCAAAAGTTGACTGAAAGAGTAATTTTAATTATTCATCTTCCCAGCCCAGAACTCATGGGATACAAAGAGTTAAAATGTCAATACATGTGATAGATTGACTCCAAATAAGAACTTATGGAGTGATACTGAAAATCCTGATCTCTTACTGGTATCAGTGGAAATGGTGAGTGCTCAGCAACTCTGAAAATAAGTGAAATCAGGTTTCAGCCAGTGCCTTTGTTCTGAGAGATTTGCTGGAGTGGCTGTTCCAGTACCTGCACTAGAAATCATTTTGCTGTGGGTGAAGCAGAGCTATCCCTGGGATGGAAACAGCAAAAAAACCATGGGGAGGATACATTTTTTGACCCTAGTGGTGAAGTAATTCCATACCTGTTAATAAGATACTTAAACATTCTCGCATGGCAAGCTGCATAGACCTTACACATGGTAACAAATGACTTGCTTTATCTTCAGTTTTATCCCCTCCACTTCAGAGACCCAAATGACTGTTTCACCATGCTATTTTAACTACTCCTTTATGTCATGCTAACATGTAGTCAGCTAATATTGATAAATGTCGAAGTCAGTGATATGCTGTGTGGCTTCCCCAGAATGTTTCACTCTTGTTCTGTCTGGATACAAAAGAGACCATATTTAACTTTCTTTCTGGATCCTTCTGTGGATTCCAGTGTGGTCTAACTGATGAAATAAGTATTTACTGTACAGCAACTGGTGAAAGGTGCCTGTCAAAATACTAAACATAAAATTGCTTTAAAAAGATAATATTGGTTATAATTAACAGAATGGTTTTAACACGGATTATTTTGTCTTTTTCTTTTCCTTAAGATCATATTGCAGTAGGAAAAATTATAACCTTAGCAGAAAAGTCGTGGGACTCAAACTACCCAAAAAAATCCAGTGGGTATTTGTTATAATTGCTGCTGTGAAACAAATTGAGACAACTGGAAACAGAATACCTACAATAACACTTGGATTTCATAAAGCTTTCATGATTTAAAGCCCTGTTCTTTAATTAATTTTAATAATAAATTAAATTACAACATCCTGCCAGCCACATATACTCTCCAAATTGTTGAAGAGAACAATGAGTGACATGCCTGAGGACAAAGCCAGAATATCTGTCGTACTTCGGGAGGAGATTTCAGGCATTCCTGGCTTTTAGAGATCACTGGAATATGCCACTCTCATACTCTGCCGCCCCCTGCTCTGTCTGACAGGCAATTTAATGTCACATAATGTCCCTTTTGTCAGAATCATACATGATGCAGGCTCAACCTGCTGAAATGACGTTAGCAGTCATGATTCAAGCACTCTCATCCCAGAGAAAGTGTGGTGATCGGTCATCCCTCCCCACGCTGACCCTGACATCAGGCTGCAGTACGTAGGTGTAAGGCATGGCTTACAAAAACGTTGTGTATTTTGCCTGAAGGCTATCAGAAATCCCCAGTATCATCCTAAAAGTTGTGTCACTCGGCTACTGCTCATGGGGCAATACCTTTTCTGACAGAATGACACAGAAATGAGCATGCCGACCCAGGCGCTGGCAGATTCCCTGGGGCCATCAGGGAGGATCTGGAAGCGGTTTTGTGGGATCTGAGTGTTCCTCACTGCTCTGTGCTATTTGTATTAGCGATAGCCACTACACATTCGCTACGCTAATTCTGTGAACCCTTGCATTTAATCATTAACTTGTGTTGGCCGTAACTGGCATTGTGATAACTATAAAATATAATTTTACCCAGATTAGAATATGCCTAAGGCCAGAATCAAACTTTCTGAGGCTGACAGGAAAAGAAATGGAAGTGCTGACAAGCTAGTGTAATGTGTAGTAAGCAAGAACAAAAATCAATATGTGATTTGAACTATGTGCTAATTAATACAGTATAGATACTAAGAGCTCTGGGAAGCTGAGGGAGGGCTCTGTTTCCTTCTTAGTTTAGAAACAGCCAGAACATACTGTCCTTGAACTAGATAACAGCAGCTCTTTGTCAAGGTAAGAGAGAAGACCCTCTCCATTTGAGTTGCTAGGTGGTCTTTACCAGCTTTGCCAAAGAAAGTGTTCCAAAGCTAGCTGAGATAGTGGGAAGTCCAAAAGAAAGGAATAAAATATTTACTTGTTGATAGTTCATCTTGAGTCAGTAGGTCAAATTAGACTAAGTCAGTTCTTGGCATCTGATGTACTGGGACAGATAATTTTAAGATCATTTAGACTCATTCTGGGGTGAGCCCTACAAAAAAGACTACTGTGCTATTGTAGTCTAATTTATCATATGAGTGCTAGGCTAAAGTAAATTGCTGTACTTAATACCTGTAGGTGAGCACAATAGTTTGCTTTGTAGAAAGACTTTTGAACAACTTCTTAAATACTAAATGACTTTAGGCGTGAAGGAATTACTGTGTGTGGTATGCTGAACCGCTTGGTGAATAATTGTATGTTTGAAAAGTTTAGGTGTGGCACAGCCTGATGCATTTCATACTTTATTGAGAACTTTCTGGTTTGGTCTGAGGGGAGGTGATTAGTTCTGTCGACTTTCAAGTAACTTATTTACATCCTTATGCTTAGATCATAGCATATCATATTGTGGGTCTGGGGGTTAGTTCTGGTCTGAGCTATAGCTGGTTTTTGAGGGTAAAAAAAAAAGTAATCCCACTATTAAGATATTTTCCTTTCTGTTTTTAAACCATTCCCGTACTATAGGATGATACAATTAATGGCTTTATTAACCACTCTTTACCTGACTGCAGTGAAGAGATCTCTTCTTCCAGAAAAGATCATTGTGTTATTGGTGTGTCAGTTCTGTCTTCACTTTTACTTTAGAGAAAAAAGATAAATTCTGGGGTATGCATTTGACTATGTTCTGAGTAAAGGCAAAAGGAGGAAAGGGAGCGGGGGGAGATTGAGGGAGATGTTCAGAAAAGACAATATGTGTAAATGAGACTAAAAGAATGTAAGAAAGACGAAAGTTGCTTCTGGGTTTTGATAGGAAAGAGAGAGCTTATTCATTTTGTCTCCTTCACTGAGTTTATCTCAGTCTGCCCTGGAAGAGGTCAGGGCCGTGCTGGAACAGCCACCCTCACGGTCTAGCAAACATTCTGTTGGTGGTGGCTCACAAAGAAGTGACACATTCCTTTTGAGTTGTTTAGGTTGCATGCTCCCAGCTTGAACACTGAAGAAAACTGTGTGAGGAGGAACAGACGGCTGCAGAATTAGTAAAAAAGGTTCATGTGGAACTTACCACAGTTCCTGGGCAGGATCCTGTAATCCTAGATGGGATGGCATTATGCTGTGCTTTCACATTGGCTGCCCTTTTGTGTTCCGCGGGACTATTTGAAGAAGCAAATGCTGTTTGGCATGAGTCTGGCCCTGCATAATTTACATTACTGTTATTGTATTTTATAGCATGCAGAATAGAGACTTGGTTCTGGAGAGTATATGGAAATATGGCTGCCATTTGTCAGTTTGGATTTAATTAGTTGCATTAGCTGTAGCAGTGAAGATTGGGTGAGCAGAATGTGCCTGCACACAGGCAGAAACATCAAGAAACACTTGCTTTTAATTGAGAGGGGCCCAATCTATAATCAGGTTTCATGCTTTTTATTTTCTGACAGTGCAAGCCTGGACTCTTATCGATTCAGAGGGAACTCCTACAGCTGTAGGTTACCATCTGATGCTGCTGCTGTATCCAGTTGTTGTATTAGTATTTATTCTAGCACAACACTGCAGGAGAAAGAAAAAAAAAAAAAAGAAAAGGAAAGAAAAAAGCAATAGAATCAGAATACTTCACAGTAGTTGGCTCAACAAAGCCTGGCACGGTCAGCCATTTAAACACCTGCTTAAATCTCAGCACATCCAAAATTCAGCAAATCACTTATGCTTGTGCTCTAGAGCTTTGCTGGTCAGGGCCAAAGGACTGGAGAAAAGGATATTTTTTTTCAATACTGGAAGAGTTATGAACTTGATGCACTTGGAATTTCTCTAGTTTCTATGTCTCAGCAAAACAGGTGTCAAAGAGCACTGCGTCACAACAGTAGGCTCGTACAGCACTGGTACGTGCATATAAATGAATGAAATGTGTGAGAGATGCAGACTCGGAACGCATTGCCTCGGTCTCTGACAGCGGGTATTTTCCTGGAAGTGCAGAAGGGCCAAATTCAGACCTGAGAGAGACAGTTGTGACTTCTTCGAAATCAGAATGACAAACACATACCCTAGATCTGAACTTTACCTTAAGCTAATTTGTATTTCCAGTTGAAATATATTGGAGAAATCAGAGGGATTCACCCACCACCACCCCTCACTCCCCCTTTTTTTTACATGAAATGTTTTGATGATAAAGTTTGTTTCTGGTGGTAAAACACATGAAAATTTTAAAATGAATGCAACTAATCATGATGGAACAGGCATGTTATAAACCTGCCTATGCACTCTGAGAAATAAAGCTTAGCTGGCATGCCGCAGGTACTTCTCAAGCAGGAGGGGCTGCTTTTCTAAGTAGACTATTTATTATGGGTGGCTGATATCTGCATTCTGGCTCAGTTCCCTGTAGTAAGGAACTGACCACGTTACTATTTGCAAACACAGGGTTCACTCAAGTGGTACTAAAAAGAGAAGAGGTGGGGCAAGCGGAGCTTTAAAAAGAAAAGAGGAGTCCGTCCCGGTTTGTATGTAAAAAGCAACTGGGTTTTAGAGAAGGACGGACCTGGAGATTTCGCTCCCTGTACTCCACTGAGGACTGCAGTGAACAATTTTCCAAATTTGCTGCTTTTAAGATTTAAACAGCAGCTTTGCTTGTTGTGAGGAAATTTGCAGTGATCCTTGCGAGCACCGCTTTTAAGCTGTGTTAAATTTGTGGCAAGAGTGTCAGGCATTTCATACTTGGCTTCCAAAAAAGAAACAAGAAACAAAAGAGGAGGGGGTGGGGGGGTGGGGGACGGAGAGAAAAAAAAACCCAGTGTGTGTGGGGAAGAAATCTCCCAGGAGTTTCTTCAAGGTTGTAGTCAGACACAGTAAGGGCTGAAGTAACAAGAAAAGCAAGGCAAAGATAAAACTTGGTATAGTGATAAAATGTCTGAGTGTAAAGTGGGAGATTGCAGAAACCTTTTGGGATTACACATGCTCATCTTGTCCTGGATATGACTGAATACAAACTAGTTTTTCTCCAGTGACATTTCAAAAAACCTTCAAGATTATGTTTCTCTTCCTTGTTGCTTTTTTGCCAGTGGCTTTTAAAATTGGTTTTGTCAGCCTCTCAGCTCTGCAGCACTGGAACTGTCCTAATGGATACAGATTAAAGACTGAAAACTCTGCTTGTGTAGGTAAGTTGCTTGACCATTCACAGATTAAGAAAACTGCATTTATATTCTCTTAATTGAGTTTTATAATTTTCAGAGTTTTTTTACAGATTGCTTGTGTGTTGTACTGCAGAATTGGTAAATCAGATTCTCAATATCCTTTGCTTCTCATAATAAACAGAACTCATTTATTTAGTTTGTTTTGCAGAAACCAGTCACTTGTCTGTCAGTTTAGCTATCGGACAGCAGGATAAACTTTTATATGATATTAAGAGATCTGAACTGTTCCCTAGTTACCAAAATTCCTCGTCATAGCTTTAGTGTTTTCATATTTTCAATACATGTGCTTCTATACATGTAAAATTTGTGTATAGGAGTATTTTTGTATTTCAGTATGCATATAGAAAGAGTATTCTAATGATTATTTATTAGTATATACTTAGATGTGGGCTACATAACCTTAAAAACTACTCTTTCTGTGTTTATTGATGCATGTAGATATGTGTGCTTATGTGTAATAATACATCTCATACAATATGTGATACTGTAGTACTAAATTCTGGGTGAAGTGTATGACACTAATAATAGTATAATCATGTCCAGTGATTTGGAACATGTGAAATGCAGGTTCCTATTTTTTACAAAGTGTAAGACAAAGAATGGCAGAACCCTCCTCCCTGCCCTGCTACCTTGAAGTCCAATGTGTTTTAGAAACCCAGAGCCAATGAAGTCATGGAGTTTGCAGTAAGGAGATGAGGAAACACTCTGTAAGGATTTAAGCAAACAGACCTAATACTTGGAGTTAATGTTTTTGCCTTAGATTGCTTGGGCTTCAGAGGCTCTGACTCAGTTCTTGACATGATTCCAGTGATTTAATAACAGGTGCCTCCTCTGTGCATTCTGCCAAGAAATACCATCTTGTAGGCAGAAAATAGAAGTATACATCTTAAACGCTCTCATATTGAGAGAGGAGGAGCTAAGCATTTTTTGTGTACGAATGACAAACCTGACTGAAACTTTCTCTGAGAGCTTACCACACCTAGGGTGCTTCCACACTGATGCTTGAATCCAAATGAGAAGCATACTTCTGAAATGAATCTCCATACTGCTGCCTCTTACTCTGCTTGTCTTTACATTGTGGAGTACTCTCAAAGTGCACAAACTGGATTATCTTTAGGTCAACCTAAACCAAAAGGTATTCCCATAGGAGAGCATCTATCCTCTCTGCTGTTGATGGCGATTTGGTCCATGGGACTAGACTAGACCTGGTTATCCATAACCTCAACCTGAAATATATGCAGTCTGTATGTCATATGCTCATCAAATGTTGCGCTTTACACAGCCTCTCCTATAGGTCCATGCTGTTTGTTAATATGTATGTAGCTTCCACAAGCTAATTAGGATGTACATTAGTTATCACTTCTACATTACTGGGTTGCCCAATTAAGAGCTCACATATAAAAGGAGAATCCTATTGACATGAAGGTTATTGTTTAATGAGTCAAAAAGCGCTCTAAATATTGACATTCAAAAGGCTGCAAAGATGTATTTTTTGATTTTGCTTATTGATATACATTGCTCTTCCATTAATGGAGACATAGCCTGCCCTGCATTATGCCTTTTCTGCTGAAAATTAGATACGTTCAGCTGCTGTATGAATGGGGGGACTCTAGGCAGAGCAGCAAAACAGAATGGCTGGTAGCTCAATAAACTCTGCAAGAAATAGTAATAGAAGTCTTGCATAAGAGCTAACATTACTATGACATACTCTGAGCAATTCCACGTAACACAGGATCAATGAAAAATGAGATGTGCCAGGGTATCTTTTTAATTAGAGACCACTGGATTACAGGGGATTAAGCAAAGGTGAAGTTTTGACATAAAATGTAACTCTGAAGGATCCTTTAGTGGAGTGGATTTCCCCTGTTCTTTCCTCTGTGTGCTGGATACACAAGTCGTGTTCTGACCAGAAGACCGGATCTATGATATTCTAGTTCATTAATGATGTGAGATAGAGGGTGCAGTGGAAGCAAGTGGTAGGAAGCTGGAGGCAGGCTTTGAAGGTAATAGTGGGGATAAAAGCGGTGAGTGGGAGACATGACTCATACCACTGAACTGTGAGCAATGACAGCAAGCTGAACGCAAGCTAAAGCTTGGCGACAATTCTTGGTCAGCTGTGATAAATATACAAATTGCAAAATGTTCTTTATCCTCTGTGACCATGGTGGCGTCATGCCAGCCATAAGGGCTACCCTGAACTGAGAAGGTGTCTGCTCTCTGTTAGTAAGCTGTTACAAGTGACACTTACTGGAAAGTGTGTAGGCTTTTCTAGATTTGTTTTCCATACTGCCACTGCAGATGGAGGTCTGAGTCGTGCTCTTCTTACATTGCTAAATAGCTCACTTCTTAATTAGTTCCTTTTATTTCTAGGGATATTCAAAGATCAAAGACCTTCTCATCCTGTGGAAGGATAATGAAATCTAACCCTAAATGTCTCACATAATTTTATACAGTTATTTTAAGCGAGATTATTTGAATCCTGACTTGGTATGCCACGAGAGGAGAGGCCTTTTAGAGGGGCCACATGTCCCACAACAGCAAGGTTTGTAAGAGAGAAAGTATGGGACAACAGACTGAGGTCAGAACAAGACTAAGCGGGTGAATTAACATACCAATTTTTTGCAAGTGGTGGTAGAATTGGAAGCATTTCTGTAATTCTTGACATTGCCATCTTGATTTAATCATTTATTTTAAGCTGATGTCAGGACTGGGGACTCAGTTACCTTTCGATAACTCATCTTTCTTAGACCCCAATGAAAACATAGAACCTTCTACCTCTAAGGAAAAACAGTCTGGACTACTCAGGAGTTATTATTTCAGTACATAATTGGCCCTAGGAGAGCTTTGATTTCTAACCTATTCAACCATGTAAGCATACGTTGGACACCAGGGGATGGGCCCTATGCCTGTTGGAATCAGTTGCCTGTGCCCTCCTGAAGTACCGCTTTAACAACACTGGTTTTTATTCTTTCGTGGTGTATAGATGCTTTCCCCACTAGAGAACAAAAAGTTTCCCACATGGCACTGTTTATCTGAAGAAGCCGCTAGAGCAGTCCCTTGAATTATCAGTTTTAGACTAGATACTAGCGCCTCTTAGTCTTGGGCTACCCTAGGTAAATATATTATGTTCTGGATATTGCAAGACTGGAGGTGTACATTGGCTTCAGGGATGACTTTGAATACTCACTTTGTAAGTTTTAAAAGTGAAGGAAGATGGCTATTCAAAAAACACCCACAAACAAAACCCAAAATAGTATTGTAAAATAGTTTTTGAAGAAGGCAAAACACAACCCACATGATTGAAGTTTTACTGAAGCATAGGTTCTTAAATTCTGCACACCTCTACTAACTTCTGACATTAACTGATCAGACCTTGCCACTTCTTCAGAGGTAACATGCTGCACATTCCTACAGGGCTACAGCCTGCAACTGAAGGTGACAACTGCAGCTATCTAGGTCAGATCTTTTGATCAGATACTTCTTTCTCAAGCTTTCCTCATTTCTTTCTTACTGTTCACCGCTCTCCTGCTACGGAGCACAGGTGATGCAGAATAAGAAGTTATTCCTTTTTGTATTACATTTTAAAATTCACTTAACTAGCTAAATTCTGGCTTCACTTTTCTCCATACAGCCTTCTGAAGACACACTGCTAAAACTTGTTATGTTGTATTCGGTGAAATATGACATGCCAAAACCTTACTAATTCACAGCTATCTTTCCTTTGCAAGCATTGCGAAGGAGCATTAAAAGCCAATGAAATAGGGAACTGTGTTGTCTACCCCTGTCATGACATAGGGATAAAGCTGTTGAGACCTTACTGTATCTCTCTGTATTTCAGAAGAGCTGCAGTTGAGGCATGCTTATTTCCTTATTTTCAGTACCCTGTCTTCTAGCTAGCTTACTTCATGTTATACTGCCCTGGGAAAAGATTCTTGAAAATATTGTTACCAATTAGTAGTCAAGAATTCTTGAACATAGGTCTGAACCCATGGACCAATTAATGAGATTCCCATTGAATTTTCTGGAAACTGGATTGAGCTGAATGTGGATAAGTGCTATCTTTAGCTGTAAGAACCTAGATCAAAATAGGAAGAAGGCAAATATGTTACAAGAAATGACAGAAATGGTGTCACGCATCATATGAAGCTTAATCCTGAAGAGGACCAAGGGGCAGACTCCAGAACCAATGACTAATGCTGCAAGACTCATCATTGGTTTGCTCAGTGGAAAACAGCAGATACTAATTTTGTGTTCTGTTTTGAACAAAACTAGCTACTTTCTAGTGTCTAATTTGAAACTTCTTTTTACAGGGAGCTGGATGACAGTATTTGCTGATGCCTTTCAAAGAGGGCAAGATGATAGCCTCATAAACCTAATCTTTGAAAGGCAAGCTGATAACAGTATGTTGAAAGTTGCATGATCTGGGAAGTAGAAGTCCATTTTGTAGTTACTAATATATGTGTAGAGTTTATTTCGAAGACAAAACCAAAATATATTTTTTCCCTTTCTGGTGCTCAAACCCTTGAGATCTGAATCCAGAAAGGTAGAAAATTAAAGATAGTGTAGTCCCTTGAGAACTTTTTTGCCATTTCTCTTCAAGATGTCTACAAGTTGTTTCTGAATTTTATTTCAGTTCTACATTTGATTCTATGTTATACTTGACTAGATCATATGATTGCTCTTGCTGTCGTATCTGTGATATGATCATCTTTGTAGCTCTGGACACAAAGAGTCCAGGAGTTGGTAACCACCTTATCGTATTCACATTATATTTCTTACTATAGTATTTGTGCACTTCACAGCATCTGTCCTCTCAGAAATTGTGAGTGATGAGGTTGTACTCTAAACCTAATTTTAAATTAGGGAGAGAAGATACTGAGCTGTGCCTCACCTGTTTTATTGTGACCTGCTCATAGATGGAGTATCCCTTTCCATTTCTGACTTCTGTTCTTTGAGCTGTATGCTTTTAACAAGATAAAAGGGATGGGCTACTTTCTTTGTAACCAGGATGAAATTTTACATTCAACCTTGTTGAAAAGATTATGGTGGTGGCTAGACATAGTGGATTGAATTAATTGCCAGTCCAACTCTACAGGAACCAAATTTGAGTGAGGTTATTTGAATGTGTGTATCTGCACATGTATATTTTATGAATGTATGTGTTTGGGGCCATAATGAAATGCAAGTTCTGGCTCACTATGGTTTCTCTGTATCCTTGCCAGGCATACTAATGCTTCACCTTCTGCGATCAGAGCGTTTCTCAGGATTTTCAATAAAGTAGCATATTTGTATGCAAAGTCATTGAGAGCTGCCAACATCATGATGACATGATTCATCGTTTTTGCTGATTCTCAAGGCATTTTTTGCATAAAGAAGCCTTTGAGAACTGAGCAGAACCTCATTCTTCCTTTTCAGGGCTGGCTGTCAGGGCACTGCAGACAGCTTTTGTGTTCACTAAGCCGATTTCTTTCACAGGGTAAAGTTCCCACTGGGGGATGTGGTTGCCAGGACACACAAAACATCTACAGCAGGATGCAGCTCCGTGCTTTGCTTTGGCACTGAGTGCAGGTTAAGGCACTGCTAGTTACACCTGATGGTTTTATGATCAAGATCTCCTAAACCTTAAGAAACAGCTTTTATTTTTCTTTGTTTTGGTTGGGGTTTTTTTTGTACTTTAAGCAAAGGAGCACATGTTAAGCATAGGACCCCCTTCCATTGTTAGTGCCATAAAAGCTGGATGTTCACAGCTCTGCAGCGTGTTTTACAATGGCGCTGTGTCTGTTGGCGCTTCCTGTTTACTGCTGGAAGGGGCACTCTCCAGTGGCCGAGCCGCCCCTTGCCACTGCGCCCCTTGTCTTTTATTGGGCAGTTATTCTTCCACTGTAGCCTTTCTTCAGCTGGGGCGATGGCTTGCTTTTCAGTATGTGTGGGGTTTGCTTTATTATGTGAACTTTGGTGGTGATGAAAATGGGCAGGCTGGTAACCCTGAAATCCTCTCTTCAAGTACAATTGCTGGGGAGGCAGTGTAAATTCTTGTAGCCTGATCAATCAACATGCTCTTTCTTGGAGAGTCAGTTTTGTCCACCCATATAAAGCTGGAAAATCCATTCTGTAAATAACAGGTCGTTGTCCAGTTACCTTGGCACATAGCTCAGTAATGTGTCTTCCTGGTCTGATCTTGACTTAAGAATATCCATTGATGTTTTTTAAACCTCCACAGTTTTTCTTGGTACGTAGGTCCCTTAGTGAGTCAGACTTCCTGTTAAAATGTGAATTTAATGCTTAATTTGATTTCCCTGGCTTCAGTTCTCAGCCATCAGTCCTTGTTAAGTCTTTCCACCGAGAGATTACAGCGTCCTTTAGAAAATCTGGTCCTTTTTCTTTGTGAAGGTGTTTATATACTGCGATCAATCCTTTTCCCAATCTTCTTTCTGATAATCTAAGCAGAGCGAGCTCTTTGAGCATCTCAAAGAGAGACACTTTCTCTTACCCTTGAATCAGGCTTTTTATCCTTGTTGCACACTTTCTAATTTTTCAAGACCCTTTAACAACCTATATCTGAGAAATACTAACAGCATGTCAATATAGTCTATAGTTCTCCTGTGTTTATATGTGTTTTGATTTGATTTTTTTTGCCCAGCAACATGCTAAGAGGTCAGCTTTCTGTCCAGTATGAACACAAATCCTTTTCAGAGTAAGCAATCTTTCAGATACAATCTGTAGGTCAGGCCTATCTCACTTATTCTTATTTAATGTTCTCTTTATTGTGAGGGAATAATAGCTCTTTCATCAGTGTTTCACATTGTTCAGTCAAACAACCTCTGTCTTTAGCAATCTTACATCTATGTAGTTGCTTTCATCACCCATACTTCTGATTTCCTCAGAGAAATCACAACCTCAGGTTTATTTAACAAACTGCTATTGTCATAAAAGTGTATTGACTAACACAAACTACATCATAGCCTTTATCAAGGGAGTCTGGCACCTGCTTTTGTACTGGTGACTAGATCAGGTTCATCGCCTGGCTTAGCCAGCCAGTTACTCTGTTCGAGAACTAGTGCATGGGGGAGAGACACAATATTAATGCCTGCAGACGCCTTCACGTCTCTGCTAACACTGACAGCAGCTGTGACAATGATCTGAGGTCCCCAATGTCCTCCTGTATGGGCTGTCAAAGAGCCCTTTAGTTTTAATGACATCCAGGCAATGTTAGCCAGGAGTAGCCAGTTTTAAACTGGCAACCTGGGGCTCGCAGTTTCTGTAGCCCATTAACAAACTTCTAAGCCAGTCAAACCTTTCTAGAGGGGATTTGGAGGAGTTACCCCTTTAATGCTGTGGAGAATGGCATGTATGTCCCTAGTATGTGTGGGAAAATACGCTCCTGAAAGCTGATTGCTTGAAGAAGATTGTGGGTTAGAATTAAGGCTTTATGGAATTAAGTTGCTGAAAATGCTTCTGCTTTACCTTCATAATCTGTTCAACAGAAATCAGTTGCATGCGCTCTGGTTACATTTCATACATTGTCAGATTAGTTCATCTGCTATGTGGAACATAACGTTGCGGGAAAACTCTGAAAACAATATGGAAACATTCCCTAGTCTGTACAGACGCATTAGGTAGCTGTAAAGCATTGGCATTCTTCTGAAAAATGTTGATACCTGACACAGAAGAAACGCCTAAACACTTCTACTGTGCTTAGTTTTTTAAAAACAGTTAATGGAGATGGGTTCCCGGATCCACAGGATATCAGAGATCTGGTTGCTTAGCTCTCCCTAGGTTACTGAGAGAGGAAATGTCTTTCAAAGTGCTGGTGTGAGCTGGTTAAATTGCAGTTCCTTGTAGTTATCATGAGGTGCTATTTCTGACCTTCTTTGAACTAGGGGAATCCTCACCTAACACTCACAGATCTCCTGAAACACTGGTAGTTTGCACTTGATTCAAATGATCATCTAAGGTAAGTTATCCAAGGAGAAACTCTTCTTCCATTGCCCTGAATTCTTGAGCAGGAATACAGAAAAAAACCCACCTGTTTTGAGCTATACTTGGAGTAACTCAAGACATATATGTAGTTTTGGTTATGAATCAATTCCATTTGGTGACTTAATCAAATGTATCTCTCTGAAATATTTGTGTTGATTCCTTTTTTCCCGCATATGCAAAGTCAGACGATAAAACCCAGAACAAAAGTCAATGACATCAAATAGATCTTGGGTAGGGAAATAGCTGCCCCTTAGAGCAACCCTCACAGTGGTTATACAGGAATTATACCAGGTTATGTTGCTGCCAGATGTCAGTCACCTTGGGAAGTTATTATCAGATGCATTTATTTTCAGTAGGAACTGAAGTTTATCTACATTTTCTGACACAATCATCCATGATGCTGCCCAAGGGGTTAATTTCTTTCCCCCTTAATGTAAAATATGCTGCTCGGTGGTGAGCTTTTTTTTTGAAAAATAAACGCCTTAATTTAGGACTTAATGAATAGTTACTGCCTCAAGCCCTGATAAAACACCATAAATACACCAAATATCTTTTAATTCCTAAAGGCTCTAGCCTAATCTAACAGTTGAAAGCCCACTTTCTAATCAGTTTGCTTGTTGTCTTGGTTTGGACTTGTAGCTGTCAGAATACAGTCGGGTTTTTAGTGTATGTGTTTTTGAGATTTGACTTAAATCAAAATGAGTTCATTGTGGCAGTCTGTTTGCTGCCTTGCTGTTTTACAAAGTTTGTTAATTTGTTGGCAAAATTATTACTGTGGAAAGAGGAATAAAGACAGAAGGAAGCAGCGGCAGGCAGCTTTTGCATAGCAAATGGTAACGCAAAGCACAGGGATGGAGTATGAAACAGGTCTATTCCCTGCGTTTGGACAATCAGAGACCAGAATGCCCAGACACTAGGGAGAATGGTAATTTCCCTGGACAGCCTTCTGTTAAAAAAAATAAATAAAATACTGTGCATGTGACAACAAACAAAACAGTAATTCTGAAACCAATGCATGAAACAATACAGCCATCCTCCTCTCCTTTTTTTAGTGATGGGATATTAAATTTTGTGACCAATTTGTTATTAGATAACTATGTCTAGGGTATTCTTTCACTTTGCTGCTTTTGATAGCTGAATTTTCCTGATCTGTACAAAACCATTTTTCAGATATTGATGAATGCCTTGAAGGTGGTTTGGGAACCTGTGGCCAAACCTGTATCAATGTTCCAGGGTCTTACATCTGCTCCTGTTTGCCCGGCTACACTTTGGATATTGACAAATGGTCTTGCTATGCGAACGGTAAGGTAATTTTCTTTTCTGAAGACTAAAAAAGAGCTTTAGAGATTTAGTTAGCATTATTTTTCAAAGCGAACCATGCCCAGCTGGTCCTGACTAGACAGTGACTGGGGTGCTCTTGTTTGCTGATGGAAAAACTGCTGCGTCTACTGGTGGGTAAGAGGCAAAGCCAAAAGTGGGTGCCACAGAAGAGTGGTGGTGAAGAATGGGAAGTGTGGTGGTGGGAGATGAATGAACAGATGAAAGCAAACAAATAATACTAAACAATTACTTCCTTTTTAGCAGACATACTCTCTCTGTGTGCTGAGAACTGTAAACTCTCTTATCCTGTCCTTACTACTTCCAGGAAAATACAGCAATACACAAGATTTTGCTACCTTTGCCTCTTTCAGTTTGTTAGGGTTGATCTTTCCAGTGTGCTTAAGTTCTAGGGACAGTGCTGTGAAATAGTGAGCAGGAAGCCCGTATTTTGGTTTGGTCCATTGTCAGTTTCTTAATAAGCATGAGTGCTACTGTGAGTTCTTTCTCTCACTTGTTCTGTCCTGAGTGTATAAATTGATTTTTGAATGTGTAAGATGCATTTAAATTTTAAGAGTTTTTAGCCCTTCTAAGAGGAAAATATCCACAGATATGGCTTTTGAATAACCTTCATTTTGTCCTCAATTGATGCTACCAAGGAAAAAAGGTCTGGTTGGATTTTATTGATCAGTTTAACACTATATTGCATCTAGAGTATGAGGTGAGAGTGCTCTGAAATTCACCTCGCACCTCTCCACCTTGGTTTCCTGAATGTCTGGTTTTGTTTCCTTTCCAGGATTTGCTACAGCTCCCTTCTGATCCAGGAGCTCAGGATTTCTTTTTCTGACTAATGTTTACCTGGGACTCTTGCTAATGCAGAGTTGTGATGTGACAGAGCATGTTTCTGGCCCAAGAAGTAGATGTATTTGAGTCCCTGTGCATGTAGCCTTTGGGATCATGAACATAACCAAAAGTATTCTGTGTAGCTCCCTAGGATCATCATCATTTGGCAGCAACATGTGACTCACAAAGACCCAATCTGGATATTTGGCCATCCTGCCTAAACATCTCTAGCCCCTTAAATAGAATTCTAATTTTTTTAAAATCAAATATTTTGTGAACTCTTCGCTCCTGAAGTAAAGAGAAGTGAAAACAAATGTTACCTCACAGTGATATTTGTGCACAGATATCTTTTGAAGAACAATTCTACCTTATTATTGGAGGACTTAAACATTTTAATGTTGAATGTTATTACTAACATTCATATAAATAAATATTTTTTATTGAATGATATTGAATATCATTCAATAAATAAAATGTTATTACTAACATTTATAGCACAGGTAGAAAGTGACTGATGGTTCAGGAGCTACTTTGATGGATAAGGAGCCCTTATGCTAGGTATAAACCTTTGTGTTGGGGGTGGACCAAGTGAAATACCCTCATGTTTTAAAGACAGGAAGCTCTTTGATGCAGGTGGTGTTTACCTGTTCATTCAGCCCCTGATAAAATTAAGTCCCAAATCTGACTGGTGCCTCTGCAATCAAAGTTAGATTTGTTCTCATTCACAGGCACCTGATGGGAAATTCAGAGAGTGGAAAGGACAAAAGCATAGTATATAAATGCTGTTGGTCAACTAATTGGCAAAAATGCAGGCAGTACAGCTATCAAATTCCTGAGATAAATCAACCTTGCTACACTTCACCATTAATTTGCCATTTACGTAAAGAAAGCCTTCATATTCTCACAGGGGGTTGCTCAGTGCAAATAGCCGCAGAAAAAGAGAGTCACTAAAATCCTAGAAGCAGCTGTTGTAACTGGGTAGTAGCTTGAAAACTTGAGTTGCAAAACAGATTGTTAGTATAGCAATAGTGCTGATCATCTTCCTTGTGAACAGAAGAAAATTACATCTTGGGTGCTTGTCAGAGCTTTCTTCACTTGGAGAAATCAAAATTGGTCTCATTCCTCTGCTGTTGAAGGGGTTGAATCAAACAACCTTGCAACTATGATGAAGGTGGAGCATCTGGCTAAAATTTGTGGATGTCTGTTGAGTTTAAAGCTTCAGGTTTCATGCTAGTAGTAAAGATATTAAGTTGAAAGGTTGAAAAACTGGTCAATAAAACCAGTTTAATTTTCAAAATTAAAATATCTGTGTGCAATAAAACTGATGATAGTGCATCTTTGATGACATCCAACCCTGATAAATGGCAAGTTGCTTCTGCATTGCAGGAAGATCGATTCAACAAGTGATTAGACAGGCTTGAAAGCTGTCATTCTGTTGGATTTGTATCAATAATTGCATTTCAAAGTCACTTGGTTAAAGCATTACTTGTGTGCCATGACCTTTTGTTTCAGACAACAACATTATAAATCCCCACCATTACCACCAAAACAGGCTTTCTTCTTTGAATGTTGTTTCAGCGGTAAATTAAAGAGTAGGCTGTATAACCCTCTTTTTTTTTTTTTTTTTTCGTAATTAGAAAAAAATCTGTTTGGGTTTTTTTTAAATTAAGACTAAAATATGACTGGTTAGATAAAAACTCCTTTCTTCTGCTACACACTTGATAGACATCCATAATATTCAGATTGCCTAAATGAAAACCGTTGTGGTTTGAAAATGCAGCTAAGGTTCCTTAGGCAATCTTAACCCTGCCCTGTGGTGATACCCTAAAAGTAGCAGAGAGGACTTGATAAAACTGGGGTAGTGTAATCTGCAGCCCCGACCACTATGTCCTACTAATTGTAGTTCCACACTTATCTAGTTTTAAGCCTGCATTAAGGCTATTTGGACCATCCTGGTTGCTCATAACTTTCAACCTTAAATGGATTTCTAGAAGTTGGGGCATAATTGGAATGCCTTTCATTTTAACATATTTTTTTTAAGGTACTGATACACTCTTACCTCGCAGTATGAATATAGTTTTTGTCTGGAAGGAGTTACTGCTGTTGAGCTGTAGGAGTTTTAAGTATGGGTTTTTTGGTTTCCTTCATTCCTCTGCATCACAAGAAACCTCTAAAGTCTTTAGCTTTTTTTCTTTGCCCTGTCTTGGGTTCTTCATTTTCCCTGTTTGGATAGTTGAAATGAGACTTCATACCATCTCTCTGTGACAAATTCTTGTTGTAGCACAATAGTTGGAAGTAGTCTTCAACTTGGAGATGCATCCATGGCATACTTCTTCCAACCTCTGTTGGCATGCATGCAATAGTTCTTCTGACCTCCAACTAGGCTGTAGGATTTGGAATTACTGGTAAGAACCACTGCGCCCTCAGTTTCTTGACTCAGATTTTTTACCTAACTTTCAACATTAAACGTGAAAGGACCATTACAGTTATATCTTACTGTTTCTCTGTGATATGCCTAGAAAGTTATCATTAAAATATGAGAGAGATGGTTAGATCCCGAATTTCTCTTTGGCTAGTATAATACTGATGAGAACTTAATGCAGCAAAAATGTGATGCTTATCTATTAACTGGTCTCTTTTTGTTTTCTTCACACCAGACCCTGCACCATTCCTACTTTTTAGCCATGGTAATGCCATCTTTAGAATTGACACTGAAGGGACCAATCACGAAAGATTGGTGGCTGATACTGGTCAGTCAACGTTTACGGATTTTCATTATGCAGAAGAGAAAGTGTATTGGGTAGACTCTGAAAGGCGACTACTTCAAAGAATTCACCTGAATGGCACAAAACAAGAGGTAAAGTAATCAGTTCTCTGGAATTCTCCAAGTTAATGGGCATAAACCCTTTATGGAAACTACCTGCTCTTTTGGTGCAATTCTGCCATTCCTGTTCATTGATTAGCCCATTAGACCTTTTGCTGTCATAACAATTATGGTCCTGAGTCTAAGCTGTTTTATGGCATTTGCAGTACATTTAGTATTTTCTGTGGATCAAATGAAGTGGGGTTAAAAATGAAGGAGAGAAAATTCAGACAAATTAAAGCTTTGAAGACAATGCTTCTGTCAGTTTTAAATTAATTCCTGACGTTATGGAAGTTTGCCTTCCAGATCGCTGTAATTCAAACTGGCACAAATGGTATGAGAAGAATGTGCTTGAATTCCTACTCATTTTTTCTCAAACCTTTTATTGGTTTCTATGGTTGCATAAATGCTTCTTTTAGCACTTCATCCTTTGTTCAGAAAAAGCTGTGCAGTTCATTGCATCTGGCTGATTAAGAAGGGCAGACAGGCTGTTGTGGCTGAACTTCAATGCTGTGAGAACCTTCTTTTATTTGAGAGAGATTGCCAGTGTTTGTGTACCCATGTGGAGTCTTCACTGATGTATTTTACACCGATTTTTAAGGATCAGAGGCTAGCAACAGCGTGTTAGGAAGTCTTCTGTCTCTATCAGTACAGGTCTGGTTGCTTCATAGCGTGCCAAATGCAAGAAGATGTAGCTAAAAGATCAGTCCAGTGTGTTCCTTGTGGAGGACAGTTTCCCCTTTCGTGCGGGGGTCACTCGGTTCAGAAGAGGTATGTGTAAGTACAAAGACCTAATGAAAGTGATTAGGAAAGAGAAATATCTACAGGTCTGAGAGAAAATGAAGCAGGTGAAGGGGTGAAATGGGAAGCTTCAGTCTGGCACTCTATTCCCTGTATCGAAAGTCATGTTTAGGGTAATCATTAGGATGCTTCTTTTTGTCAACTTTTTTTGTTTACAGAGACTATGTTACATAGACAAAGGCATTTCAGGATTTGCTATTGACTGGATAAATCAGGACATTCTCTGGGCCAACAGACAGAAAGCAACCATAGAAGTAACAGACATGCGTGGGAAAAAACGCCGAGTTCTTCTAAGAGGTGTTGGTCATCCCACAAGGATTACCATTGATGCTGAGCAAAGGTAATTTTAACTAGGTTAGTAATTTCATTGAAATGGACTCAAAATACTCAAAGTACTATGACTGCAGTTTATAGGCTGCTGGGCTAGTCTGTGCACAGTGTCTATAGTCCAATACCTCCTTGAACTGCGAGAAAAAAGGATAAAAGATGAACAAGCATATAAGAGAGCAAAAGACAAGGGCATGAGGAAAGCCTGCTGAAGTCTGATGCAGAACCTGTACCTCTTGGTCATCAGGGAGAATTTTGCTAGGAAAGAGAGCTGAGGGAAAAGAGGCATTACTGGTCCTTTCTGAAAGCCAGGAAAGTTTCAGGGCCACAGAAAGCAGGATTGGAGCAGCAAGGGGAATGATGCCTGCAAATGCTGGGAGTTCCTCATGCTCCAAACCTGGCACGCTTAGAATACACATCAGTATGTTTTCTGAAGAAAAGGTCTAAACTTACAGTTTTGCTCCTGTCTTCCTTGTCTCTCTGACAGTTGCTCTGAATATTGGTTCTGAATCTACTGTTGCTACTTTGTGTCACTAGTAATTTGGCCTCCATGAAGATGCTTCTTTCTGCTTCAGGCCATGTACACCAAGAACCATGTTCACATAAGAGATTTGGCCTTGAGAGTTATCAACATGAATTGCCACAGTGGTCTCTCCGTGCTAATTTCTCTTTCCACATAAACCCCTTCCATTAAAGCTGCAAAAATAAAAGCTTAAGGAGCCTTTGTGATGCTTCTGTTTTGTACAGCAAAAACATGTTGTTATTGCCACTTCTGACTGGCAGTAAAGTTGCTCTGCAATGTGTGAAACTATTTTAAGGCTTACGTGTCCTTTCCTAGTACATTTATACATAAACCAATTTTGTCATGCTAGTAGCATTACTAGTATTCTTTGGAGTCTTGTCATTTGGGTAGGATTTAAAGGCCTGAACATTGGCCTAAATTTTTTTTTTTTCTGATTTGCTTTTGAATGTGTTATTTGCCAATGTAAGAAATATTCACATATCCTCAAGCCCACTGTCAAATGCCACCGAAACACATGTTACAAATGATATTACAGGGAAATATTTGCTGAGCTTAGACAAAAGTGCGGGGAGACTCATGTGTGTGTATTCACGCAGGTATGATTCACCATGCATAAAAGCTGTACATGTGTGCTTACAGGGAGGCCAATAAGCCAGTAATAAACTAAAGAAACTATACTCCAAGAAGTTTAACATCGTTTTTATGCCCTATGGCAATTTGCTTGTATGAAAACTCTGAGGGCTCTATTTTTAATGTGAAGTAACCCCCCCAGTATGTTTATGTGCACAGGCATAAACATGAACTAAATCTGATATTAACAATATCTTCCTTCAAATGTGTGCAACTCTTAAGTAATGAAGGACAATGTAATACCCTAATAATAAAGTTTTTCTCAAAAGATGTGTCTGGATATTAGCAGTAATAGGATTATTTTAGTACTAATAATATAACTACTGCTGTAATATTGATGTAATTTGTAAGGGTGTCTAGAAATGCCAAAAAATAAGGATTAAAACTAAAGAAAAACAGAGGGCAAACGCAGTGAAGGCTGGCAGTTACTGAAGACTGTTTCTAATCTTCATTTTTCTTCTGTCTTCCTGTTTGTTCACATCATATCCTGTCCCTACACTGATTTGCAAAAGTTGTGCATAGAGGCTATAACCACCTTTGTTTCCTTATTTGTAAAAAGTGAACCCTGGCATTTGTCCTAAAATCCAGAGTAGTGACATTTCTTAAATAACAGGTGCTATAAAAATACAAACAGCTATTAATGAAGTGCTTTAAAATGGCAGGATAAAATTGGGCTGTCCTTCTGGAAACATGTTTTCACTTATATGTTAATAACCTATGATAACTGTTGACCATGTAACAGTCAGGAAAAGCTGTGAGGCAGGGGCTGATTCTTCCTACTGGTTTACTACAGCCCCTTGCTAGTGAGATCTAATCTGTTATGGGGCCTTTAACAAATTATTAACATAAACATAGTAAAGCTGGCTTTATGCTACATGGTTTTGTACATATAAATTCTGCAATTTTGTGAAGACAAGGCAAAATGATGATGCTTCTTGGAGTTTTTGTGATAAGAAACCGAAGTAAAGAATCTAAACCCAAACATTAAAAAATAAAATATGCATGAATGAGGGAATAACTTGCTGTTTTGGGAGAACTGTTGTTAACCTTAGTCACATCAGTAAATCTGGGTTCTGATCCATGAATAACTTGACATATAAGTAGCTTCAGTGCATAACTCTTTTGAGTATTAGAGCTGTATTTTGACTGTGTCTTAATTTAATAACAGTATAGTCTGAATATAATCTGCAGGAAGGTAGAAAAAAGTGAGAACTACAATAGAAATGGTGTTGTTAAGTTAAGCACTTAAGTGATGTGTTCAGCTAGAGTTTCTGGAGATAAATCCCTGCCCAGAGACAGAGGGCAATGTGGATCTGCCTCAAAGACGTGCTTTCCCCAAGTTTGCAGGAGCTTTCTGTAGATTTGAGAGGTAATTCCAGTTTCCTTCTCTGACTGCATGGCCAAACAAAGCAGGGACAGACAATAGTGCTTTGTGGTTAAGCTGGGCCAATTCCTGCTTGGCCTGCATGAGAGAAATTTCTAGTATCTTATTGCTTCCTGAACAGAGTCACAGAAACATATTTATTAAAAGAAGAAAGCAACAGTAACAAAACTGTAGTGCTAACATATCTTCTGTTGAATAGACAATGCTTTGTTGTCAAAAATTATTTTCATTCTTAATAGAGCTGTGTTAAGGGGAGATGCACATGGGGCTTTCCTGAAATAAGTGAGTACATATTAGGGAACTCTCTTGCTTTATTATTAGTTTTGGTTCTGAAAGCACTGTGATAAGACTGAAAAATTCCATATACAGGAGCAACTAAACAAGGAGTGTGTAGCAGTGATGTGATCTTGCAAATGTGAGATTTTTTATTTTATTTTGTTTTATTTTATTTATTTATTAATTTATTCAAAACATGCCTCTCTTGCCTGCAGGCTATTATTTTGGTCTTCAGATGGTACAGTTTCCAGCATACACCGAGTATTCCTCAGTGGAAGTGGTGTGAGAAATATTTTAAGAACCACAGAAAAAATAAAGGCCATCTCACTAGATCTGGTTGACACAAGGCTCTACTGGATCCAACATGACCATGGAAAAGAGATTTCCCATATTGGATCATGTGACTATGATGGCAGAGCTGTTCATTTGCTCAAAAATTCTGTCCGGTGAGTTTTCCCGAGCTTGTCAGAAATAAAGCACTCATTTCCCAGAGATGCAGATGAGCTCTCTACCTCACTCTCCCTTTTATTTTGTCAGTTCTTAACACAGTAAGGAGTATAGTGTAGTGCAAATGACTGGTAACTGCAAATCTAAAACTGATAGGAAAATGGAAAAAAGTCACTGTTGTAAGGATAATGCTGCCACTCAGTACTTGCCATCTTAGAAATTTATAGCAAATGATAACTACTTAATCCTTGCAAATTGTTTCTGAGTGCTTATTAGTGGCCTTTTTCTGGAGATAGAGAAGCAGAGATTAAATGATTTGTTCAAGGTCACAGTGGGTGAGCTCAGGTGTCTGAGCTGTGCTCAAGAGGCTGAGCTAGATCAGTTTTTTCCTATCCTCCTCTAAGCCTGTTGTCCTCCTTAGCTGCTGGGCAGGGAGGCTCAAGCCTGTGCTCAAGCTCTCCAGCAAGTATCAGCAGATGTGGTCAAAACTGTCCTACACAATAGACTCGTTCTCATCTGCTCCCCAGTGCAGGGCGCTAAGCATGGCTGAGGGGGCTGTTACACCTGCGTGCTTTTGGGTGCCTTTCATATTTGGCCCTCATGCTTTGCAGTGGTACAGATGCTCCACGGTGGGCATGTTTTCAGTGAGGTACTCAGGAAAAGGTTACCCTATATCAGTGCAGTGTCTGTCAGTATGGCTGGATCAGTATATGCATAACAGAGGGATGGCCAAGAGCAAAATGAGAAAAATACATGGTTTCACTGGCCTGCAGATTTAAATACGCAGCACGTCACTTGCATATGACAGATACAAAGCTAGTTTCTCCCTACTTTTCCAGCTGTCACATTGGATTTTTCCTTACCCTTTTCCCCTTTCCTGCTTGAGTTGGCTGGTGTTCACTAGGCATCAACACTTTCCCTTTGAGCCTGGATGATAGGGATTCTCTTTTTTTCTACTTGTAAAATGTACTGGAAAGCGAAGGTCAAAAATCCCTCTTTCAGCATTTTTTCTGCTTTCCCTCTTATTTAAAACTGGGCCCTTTTGTGGTTCCTGCTGGCTGCTATAACTGACCAGTGAACGGAAACTAAACTCCTGTGATAGGAGAAAGCAGCGAGATGGATTCTAGGAACGCCCTGCTCCTACCCCTCCACCCTGATTTCCTGGGACAGTTAGAAGCATCAGAGCAGACACTGGAAACTGGGAAATGGGGGAACTTATCTGGCCCACATCCTTCAACAAAGCAAGGGTCCGGTTTTAGTTGCTGGGTTTGCCAGAAGCAGGGTGGTACCTAGGCTTTCTCTGCAATTGTGTTAGTCCTGAACAACAGCTCATATAACCTGTGAGAAATGCAGGTTATCCATTTTGCATCTATTTATTGCAAATCTACAGGGTTCTGGGTGCTGGATTATTTGGGAATGTCTCTGGCACCTCATCTGATTCTTATATATATAAGATAATATAAGAGATATATAAGAATACAAAGAAAGGTTGTTTACAGTGAACTCAGCTGAACTAGATGCTCGGAAAATTTATGAGCAAATATATAGGGATCAGGTAATGTGCCACCTTGTGTTTTCTTCTCTTTGTTGTAGACGTCAATTGCTTGGTCTGTCTCTCTTTGCTGAGCACCTGTACTATTCAGAGTTGAAATCTGGTATGATATGGAGAGCCAACAAGTACACTGGAAAAGTTGTAGTCACAATTAGCCTGAAGCCATCATTTTTTCCACCAGTGGAGATAAAAGTGGTACATCCATTTAAACAACCAGCTGCAAGAACAGACTCTCAGGATTTTGGTAAGTGAACTGTGACGATATGGTTGTATGTGTGAGAACAATGATGTCATACACTCCGGTTTTTCCCAGTAATAATTTTCTTTAGCAAAATTCCAGGCTTCAGTGAAGTCAAGAAAAATGTTTCCTTTAACTTCAGTGACCCACAGTTCCAGTTCGTGTGTGTAACTCTAGCTGGACTGTCAGGTTGGAAGTGTGCTGAGCACGAACTGCTCATTTCATTAATCTGAATACGCCTGCAGATAAATGTGACTTTATCCTCTTCCCTTTCTTTGCACGAAGTTGTTTTTATACTTTCCTGCTAAATGCACAAAGCATACAGCTTTTAAATCCTCTGTGTAGATTGTCTTCATCAAATGTTTGCTCTCTTATGGAAGTTTTATTCTAATTTGCATCTAAACACCTCTGCTTATTATGGCACTGAAGGATTTTAAATGTATGTATGTCCTACAGGTGGTACTGTGGATGTGTCAGCTTTGCTGTGAAATGGCTGGATTAAGTCAGCCTGTTTTAGACAGACTTGAAGTTGACATAATAACTATTAAATAAGAGCCTTGGGTCTTTTTAATTTATATCAATTGCAGCCCACTGTATGAGGTGGTCATGTCACTGCATTTCACTGTGGATCAGAAAATGACGGTAGTTGACTATGGATAGCTTACTGTTCTGGAGGATTCCTGCTGAGGCAGTAGGAAGTAGGGGTGTCCAGGGGAGATGATATCTTGTTCTCTGATCTCTGGAAAGCAGACATAGAGTATTCTTGCTTTAATAGAATAGCTTCTGTCACCAGTTTGGCTTGGATACGAACAACTGAGCAGACAGCACAGAGGTGTTTGTGTGTTGAGCAATGGTTGCAGAACTCCTAAGGGAAGATGGCTATGGGTTCCCAGAGGTATAGGTGATACAAAGACATGAGAAGAAAGTAGCGTTTGTTTGTATGAGTATAAATGAAACTGTAAATATCTCTCTTGAACCATTTCTAAATATCTACTATAAAACAAGCTTTGTCGTTCTTAATGCCGACCAACAGCTTTATACGGTGCCATGCTTTCTCTCCTTCCTGAAGCCTGGGCTGAGTGGGAAAATCAAAATCTTCGAGGGAACTTTCCCTTTCAAATGCTTTGTTTGCAGTGCGAAGAACAATTGAGGTGCAGAAGAGAAGGTGTTCCTGGAAATCAAGCTTATACTTGTAAACACAGGGAGCCTCCATTCAGAGACAATACCTTTTCTGTGTTTCCTTTGAGGAAAACACTCACTCTGGCAAATGGAAGCACTCTTTTCCACTGACACATTTGGTGCTCTCACATGAGTAACTAGGGAAGGATAAGTTTGTGGTGCAGGCGGTGGCATGTCCACACATCTAAGGGCTGTTACAATATTTGGAAGGTCTCATGAGGCCTCCTTGGGTGTCTGTCACCATGTCTGCATACACATGAAGATGGAGAGGAAGAAACAATGACCAAGAGAGGTAGTTCACGATCATGGTCTCTTGAACCTCAGGGGCTATTGGCTGTGTTACATATGTCCTCTCTACGAGAGCGTGTAGCATAATTTCATTGACTATGGGCACTTAACTTTTATTCTTCTATCAGAAGATGAACTCCACTTCTTACACCAGAACATGCTGCTTTCCAGTGCTTCTCTTTTCACTGGAAAGAGGGTTTCCCCACCTTTACTAATAAATAAATTACCAGTGTTTTTAAATGCCTTGTAGTATATACCCCTATATTTCCAACATGGTCAGTAAATTTTGTATGACAGTAAGTGTTGTCAGCAGTAGGCTTTGTTTTTTATTCCAAATATCTTCTTGTAAAAATGTCTGGGAAGTGGTGGAGTAGCAAGAAGCTTAACAGGCTGAATCCAGATGAACCTTTCGGACTTTGCATGTACGTTGCTTGATTTATCCAGTACTGGGATGAAAGGAGGACTAATGAGCCTGCAGTACAAATGAGATTTATAGCTGATCTTACAACAGTGAAATCTGGAGATAAAGGCATACCTAGGCTAATTGGATGCTCTGTACAAGCTAAGAAAGTGTATGTTGCAAGGTAGTGTCAGCTGTGAATTATTAGGCCTTCTTTAAAACCAATAGCAAGTGAGTTTCTTTAGATGAAAAGTGATGAGAAGTGCCTAACTGACATGATTTGACTTTTTTACTGGAATTTGGATTATTTACTTTACTGAGATTCCTCATGTCTCCTCTTTCTCTTTCAAAAGACTTTCCTGGATTGGTCAGGGTCAATAAATACAGAGAAGAGCATTAATTCAGCTGTGGGTTTGCTATAACGTTAGTACAGCAGTATCTGGAAGATGGCCACTAATTTGCCTCAACTCTCTTTGACAGCTAACCCTAGATTTGATGGCAGTATGTGTATTTATAAATGCCTGCTGGAATGTTCTTCACACTTTTATTAATGATTCATAAAAATCTTAATTACCTTAAAATCTCAGAGACTGCTTCTGGAATTTTTTTAAAGTATCTTCTCTGACAGATTAATGATACTCCATACACTCAAGATATTTTTGGGGAGTAGTTATGTTGTGTGTCTTTCCAGTGTAAGATACTATTGTCAGGCTATTATCTAAGAACGCTCATTTCTGTATAAGAGAGGTGATGGGAGGGGAACAGCCCCCCCCGCCTCCAACCAAAAAATAACTAGAAAGTATAGTTCATAATGGTTGTTCTTCCAGAAAAGATTACCTTAAAACTTCTGTGATTCATAATTTAGTCACCATTCACTTTGTTTTGAAATGTGATTATTTTCTCACATATTGATTTGGCAATATTGAATTCTAATAATTATTCAGTTAAAAAATAATATCTTCTCGAGATTGACCAGATGGCAAAATTATTGCTTCTGTTATTTCTCCTGTAATTCCTGGGTATCTTAGGTCTCATTAGACCAATAATGGTACAAGCAAGGGGCAAAAAACAGCACCAGTGATAAGCACAAGATGCAGCCCTGAATGTGGTCTTGTGTCTGTTTTGTGTAGTTTTGTGACTGCTTGTACTTGCACTTTTGTCATTTTAATAGGTTCTGTATTGGGAGCTCAGACGCCCCGCTACTGTATGTTCCTGATTCATTTGCAGTAGCGACAATGATTAAGGGTCCAATTCAAAACTAGTTCTACAAAAACAGAGGCTCAGCTAAAACTACTTAAAATTCAAGTCTCTCAAAAGATAACATGCTTAATAATGTAGATAATATCCATCTAGTCATCCATTCATCATTTTTTATTTAGTGATACAACTTTTGTTAGAGAAGAATTAATTAGTGAGATGCAAACAAGTGTAATGTTGATGGTTTCAGCCAAGCTGAAATATCTGGGAAATTATTTCTGTCTTTTATGTATGTGATCTGTCCTTCCACCAAATGGCCAGGATTTTCTCTGTTCTGGCTAGCAGAAGACTAAATGTCAGATGTAAATATCATGCTGCTTTCCATCTCTTGGAACTTAGAGGGTGAATTGGAAATAACACAAAAAAAGTGTTCACAGACAAATTTCTTTGCCTGTATGAGCCCACGATGTCTTATATGTTATACAGACAGCACAGGGCAAAGACATTGGTGTGCGTGGGTGGCTGCATATCCGCATTCAGTAGTAGCAGTTCAGCTATTTTTAGCTTGGGAAAGGGGCAAGGAAACCCAGAAGAAGATTAGGAAGATTAAAACAAAAATAATAGTTTGGGGGACAAAAATAAAACCATGAATATTGCATATCTGTGAAAGCACCAGCTCTAAAAAATAGCTGAGCACAGACACAAGGCTCTGCAAATCCTTCCCATGAAAAAGGATACTTGAATACCTGGTTCCCTTTTTCTGTGAACTGGGAGAAGTAGGAAGGCTTCTGGGGATCTGCTGGGTAACTTTTTTCTGCTTCCTCTGGAGAAACTTTGAGCCTATCTTGTTCGACGTCAGAAACATTCAAAGTTTTAAATTTGAGTTCAAGATATATAACACTTGTATTTCTCAGTCAGAAACCAGGATCCACTTCAATACAAAGATTCTCTAGACTGTACTAATACTTTTTGTCCAAATGACATGTATGGTCATTATAGTCTGTCCAGCTATTATTTTTTTGGTTAAATAACGTGAGACATGAGCACTGCTTTGTGCCAATAATTTCCAGTCTTCTCATGCTCCCTTTTTAAAATCTCTCTCCTCTCTCTTTTTGCATGTGTGTGCTCTTTCTGTCACTCTCTTCTTTCTGAGTGTTTTACAGAGCCTGGTAACATACAACACTGTGCAGGACTGGCAGCATATGACGCCTGCTACACAGGGTTTTACCTTTCACAGTCACTATAGGTGTGCACCCAAACCAAACCATCCCTGACTGCAGGCTCTCTCTAGATCTGCTCTTGCTGCCATGGAGCTAGAAATGATCATTTGCACAGACCTACTCTTAGTCTTCAAAGTACTTCAATATTTTTAGTGGCTTTTTGGCCTGATTTTACTACTAGGAAATAATTTAATATAAGTTATTTTCTATTAGTACAAAGTTCCTTGTGTTGAGCAAGTAGCTGTTGAGAAGACACATTACTGAGCATCTTTGCTCAAAACTAGTTTTTCCTTGAAGGCTGATACAGTAAGAACTCCATTACATTTATACTATATTTGTTCTTCCAGAAAAAGGAACCTGTGATCTGAACAAAGAAAAGTGCAGAAGAAGAATCTGCAGGCCAGACTCAAGGACTTATCGGTGTAAATGTTCTAGTGGCTTTATTTTAAGTCAAAATAAACAGTTTTGTGAAGGTAATACATGCATCTCCTGTCAGCTTTAATCCATCAGATGAAAAAAATTCTCCTGTTCTTTTACTTTACTCATATCTTGAGTATGAAAAAACACCCTGAGGTCTTAAAAATTCCAGTTGTGCCATTTCAGTTTTGTATCCTTCAAGGTTCTGAAATAATCTAAAAGGAGATCTATGAAAGAGTCCCAGGTGCTATTCTTGCGATAAATTTTGGTCTTAGCCTGAGTAGTTAAAGGAGCTTCAGATAAATAGACATACTTATGGGTACTTCTTTAATTTTTAAACAAAAATTAAAACAGATATATCACCAAAGGTGAAACATTGAAAAATCCTGCAACAAGATGGCTGTCTTAAGTCCCATTTTTAAAAAAGACACAAATTCTTCATGCTCCTAAATGTTTTCATCTAGATTGTTTTAATAAAAATCTAACATTACTATTAATAATAGTCAACATATCACTTTTAGAAGCATCTTTTTCACTACACGACCAGATTTGAAAAGACATAAAGGCATCAAAATTTCTAGCTTACAGGTTTTACAGACCTGCCTGATCAGCAGCCATCTAGCTCTCAGAAATTCACCATGACTGCTTTCTGAATTTCAACTTCTAAACCACTTCTGTGTTTTGAGAATTTTACTTAAGTCATGTTGAAGCCAAATTTTTTAAAAGAATTTTTGTCTGAAGAAAGCGTCTAATGCTGATTTTTTTGGTGCACACAGGATTTGACTGGCACTGGAATCTGTATGGGAAGGCACACTTTGAAAGCCCTCTAGGCACCTAGGCTGGACACATGCAGCCTGAGCAGGTTTTGCTAGAAGGTTTTTAAAGCTTATTTGAATAAGGTCTGCAAACTTGCTTTTTCATCACTTATTAGGACAAACATTTTTGTAAAATGAAAAGGAAAAAGAAGTACTTCTTGAAGACTGTTAGTTTATTTCATTAAGCTGTTCCCTGACACTGGCTGATGGCGTTACTCTGACACAGCAAGTGCTTCTTTTGGCAGATATCAATGAATGTGGCTTCTGGAATCATGGCTGTACTTTGGGCTGTGTGAACATCCCCGGTTCCTATTACTGCACCTGCCCGACAGGTTTTGTTCTACTGCCTGACAGGAAAACATGTCATGGTAAGTAGCAGTAATACATAAACGCTTTGAGTATCATATTGGAGAGTCTTCATTTAACACTGAAACTGCTGGAAGTTTTTTGTGTTGCATTGCTCGCTTCCAATCCCTTATTATGCACATAGGATCAGCTTAAACTGTGTGAACCGAATTCTGATGTCATGTTTAAGGAAGTGTAAGTTCCACAAGTTACACGAGTGATCAAGCATGAGCCTCCTCAGGAGAAAAAAAAAAAAGCCAGGTCTCTGGAGAGACCTCTTTGTTTGGACTAGGCTCTGTGACACATTTCAGGTGGATAAGCAGTTATATCTTTTTAAATGTGGTCTCTGAATTTGGCTTACTCTGGCTGTCCTGCGTAAGAATTTGCACAGTCTCTAAATGAGCAGCTTACAGCATCATCTTTTTTCTCTTCAGGTCAGGGTTGATAGTGTTGCTAATGTGCATGACATTAATGAAATTAAGTGCATGTGCATCTGTTTACAACACGTAAGACACACAGAAGTGCTTATGAAGTTGTTTATTCTGGGGATCTGTTGCACCTGTGCATTTGTTATTTTTTTTTTCTTTTATCAATTATATTCTACATAAGAAATATGCCTGAGAGATCGTATCCATATAACATAGGTATGTAAAGCAGGAAGCTCTCTGAAGCTGGATAAATGTGAATAAACTAAATGCAGAGAACACAGAAGTGGAGGGAAAAAAAAAAGATCTGTCTGTCAGTAAGCTTCAAAGATCATATTTTAGTCACAGTAAGAGTCAGAGGTGAAGGGTTTTTTTCTCCCTTTATGCAGCACGGTGTATATTCAGCTTACAAATGAATTAAGCCTTTCTAAAGTAAGTCTAGAACATAAAATGTGAAATGCTTCCAAGTTTTGAGGTCTTAGGATATTCCCAGTCACTTTTCTATTCCATAATGAAGTGAAACTTAGGCACAGACAAAGATCCTTCTGCATTGTTTCCATGGAAATAAAACATTGGCATGTGCCCCAGGTAGAAGTGCCAGTGCACACCAGCGAGTTCAGTCTGGGTCATGGCAGGCTCAAGACCTAGGGTATATTTAATATCGCTACTAAAGAGTAAATGTAGCCATGCAGTCTAATAGACTCTAGTGGTCAGTCTATCTATTTTAGACTTCCAAGAGTCACTTCTCCCTCTCTGTTAAGAGGGAGCCAGGAGCAGGATACAGTGACCCCGGCGTGGGGGTGCAGGGTGTGTGTGACAGCTGCAGAAAGCAGCCAGATGTGACAGAAGATCTATGGGAGACCTGCAACCCGAGGCTACCAGGAGGTGGGATATCCTTTTGTGTCCAAAACAACACTTGGGCACCGTGTGACTCAGTCCTACTCTGGATGACTAGCTTGATGCCTGCTTTTTGAGTGGCTCAAATTAGATAGAAAATAATGTTTTTCTAACACAGGCTAGGGATGCAGCATGGACAGTATAATTCCTTAACTACTGCAGCACAAGGCAGATATGTCACCAACTACGCAACTTGAGAGAAAGAGAGAGAGAGATGCAAGGTGAGAAGTCCACATGCTGACCAGACATTTTGATGCTTTGTCCTCCAAGTCCTTTATGAAGCTTTTCATCCAACGCCACAAGCTCTGGTCAGAAGGAAACATGAGATCAGTTTCTTGACCCTCTTCACTGTGCTTAAGGGGTTAGAACAGTCCAGTCCAGAGTGCAGTTGCCCTGGAGAAGCAATATTTGCAACAGCTACGCACCATGTAAGCTGATTCGCTTACGTTTACAAATAAGCTGATTCAAAGAAGCAGCTGTGGGAAATTTGCATTAGTTCCAACCTTTCAGCAGGTGTTGCCATATGGCACTAGAATTGGCGTAAAGAGATGCAGCAGTGCAATACGGAAGGTGGAAGGAGCATATCCTGTGAAATTGCATTGAAGAAATACTCAAAAAAATGTTGGCACCCCAACAATCGTAATGGACAGTAAAGGAAAGCTATTGCCAGATCCTCAGATGGTTTTGCCCTTACAACTTCAAAAATTGCCACTAAGGAGCATAGCTTTATTTCTGGAAGGTTCATCTCCTGTTTTCATTGATTCTATCTCTGTTACCCTTAGAGTAGTAGGAAAGTAGTTTTTCCTCATTCTCTTTGTAAACACATATAGTTATTCTTTCAGTATAATTTCCTTGTAGTTTTCAAAACCTGGTATATTTTTTATGAGATGTAAAAAAGAGAGCTTTCTAAATTATTTCTGTTTTGATAACACATCTTCATACAATTTTGGAAAATTTAAACCTGATCAGTATAATGGTTTCAGGACCCAGCAGTTTAGGCTTTCTCCTTTGCTATAATGAGGAGATGGTGGGAAAAAAAAGAAGTTCTGGAAAAAAAACAAAACAAGCCAAAACAAATCCCAGAAAGACCACAGAAGTGTACTCTCAGCATCACGTTTGTTTTTTTTCTTTCTTTTTCTTTTATTATTTAAGAAAGTGTTATCATCTCTTTTTGGGTGGCTTAGTAAAACTTTTTATCATTATTTAAGATTTTTTTTCCCTCTTTAAATTGCTGTAGAGCTAATTTCCTGTTCGAGTAACAACACTGAATGCAGCCATGGTTGCCTTCAAACATCTGAAGGGCCTGTTTGCTTTTGTCCTGAAGGATCTGTACTCACAGTGGATGGCAAAGCATGCACGGGTAAGTAACTTTTTTGTCTAGCTGTAGTGACTGCCAAACTCTGCTTATTCTTGGCACTGAGAGCCAGAAGTGAATGAAGGCATTTTACACTCATTTTGCACAGCTGTAAATGATTGTACAAGATAGAAGACAATGGAAGGTCAGGCGCTTTGAGTGCTGAGGTGAGCAGTATTCATCTTCAGGTTTTAATATATGTTTCTTAGCAACAGCATCCGATGTTTGCAGGTCAAATTCTTTTGTTGTCAGCACAGATCAAGGCGTCTCCCAGATGTTTTTTGCAGGAGACATCTAAAATTTATATTTCAGAGGAAATATACATACAAAATTAGAGCTTGAGTGAAATCTGAAGATGACTTTATTGACATCATGTATCCAGCTTCAGAGTCACTCTAATTTGCAGCAATTTCATCTAATTACCCACAAATGGAATTTTTGCAGTCAGAAAATTAGAAGCTACTACACACACTAATCTGTCATTCCCTATTCTAGCTAGCTTTCCAAATTCAGGGGACTATAGCTTTTCAACTGTAGCTTTTCAGTCTTAGGGATCAAGGTAGCTCTGTTAATGCCAGCCTTACAACTTGAAAAATCCCTTTCGCCTTTTACATCCCTTACATATTGTGCACTGTACTGTATGCGTAGATTCAGTCAGTGTTGCTGTTTTGCTAGGGACACTCAGGTTGGCATTGAGGCTGTAACTATTGTACAGTCCCAAGAAGAAAGAATAGTTTATTTTTTTATGGAATCTTGGTTTATTGTATTAGAAAGTATAAATTCACCCTCCTAGCCTAATTAACTTCTGTGGAGAGAATGGCATTAATTGGCTGTTTCTTTGCATGGAGCGCAAAGTCTGATAAAATTTGTTAGTCTATCGTAGATGGGATGAGGTCTGCATGGGAGAAAGAGTTTTGTGAAATAATGAGCACGTGGAAGCCCTCTTTGTATACCCCACTGTCCTGGTTTCAGCTGGGATAGAGTTAATTTTCTTCCCAGTAGGTGATACAGTGCTGTGTTTTGGATTTAGTATGAGAATAACGTGGTTAATACACTGATGTTTTAGTTGTTGCTAAGTGGTGCTTACCCTAAGTCAAGGACTTGTGAAGATTCCCATGCTCTGTCAGTGAGGAGGTGCACAAGAAGCCAGGAGGGAGCAGAGCCAGGACAGCTGACTCAGACTAGCCAAAGGGATATTCCATACAATAGAACATCATGCTCAGTATGTAAACTAGAGGGAGTTGGCTGGGGGCCACTGATGGCTGCTCAGAGACTGGCTGGACATCTGTCAGTGGGTAGTGAGCAATTGTATTGTGCATCACTTGTTTTGGTTTGAATGTTTTATTTTTTGGGGGTTTTTTTATTTGTTTGGTTTGTTGGGGTTCCCCCCCTTTTTTTCCCGTTGGCTTTAATCCTTCTCTCTCTTTCTCTCTTCATTAAAATTCTTGTTTTGTTGTTATTATTACTATTTAAATTATATTCTACTTTATTTCAATTATTAAATAGTTCTTTTCTCAACCCATAAGTTTTACCTTTTTCCAATTCCACTCCCCATCCCACCGGGGACGTAGTGGAGTGAGCGAACAGCTCTGTGTACTTAGTTGCTGGCTGGGGTTAAATCATGACAGCCCACCCCTCTACCGTCCCCCCC
>JAVJGI010000001.1:67760005-67827502 GCA_035590275.1 Ibycter americanus | reverse complement strand
CCCCCCCCCCGCCCCCCCCCCCCCCCCCCCCCGCCTTTGTGTTGTGAATTTTCATGAAAAACTCTGGAAGAAGTTACTACTAATTTCCTTTCACTTCACTAGACTTCTGCTTTCAGTAAATCTATCAGTCACTGTAATGCTTTGCACTGTAGAAATCCTAAGCAAAGTGAATTGCTCTCTTGCTTATACCTCTGATTTTGTTGTGGTATTTTTTTTTTTTAGAATGGCGAAGTTAAATGTTTCAAATGTTCTGTTTAAGGTTGTACATCTCCAGATAATGGTGGCTGCAGTCAGATATGTTATTCTTTAAGCCCATCCTCCTGGGAGTGTGCTTGTTTTCCTGGATATAAGCTGCAGCAAGACAGAAAGCACTGCACTGCTATAGGTCAGTATCTCGGTATGCCTGCATATTTCTGCCAATAAAAGCAAAAATATTTTTTAGAGTCCTTTAAAGTGGATTGCATAACTGGGATCCATTTTTGCACTGGTTTTAGGTTACTTTGTGAAACTTGGGAAGTATTAGTTTGGAAAAAATATCCTATTTTGGAAATACACCAGAAAAAGCACCAGTATATGGTTCAGTCTCCTGGGCTGCTGTACTGCGGAGGTCTACCTGCAGTATTCAGGTTTCTGTGCCTTCACATAAACGTGGGTGTAGTTTCTGCCCAGTGGCACAGAATTGGGGTTGAGGTGTCCACATTTGAACAAGAAGGCTGGGAACAGTCTGTTGAAGGACCCTCCTTACAAGGATATTTCTCCCCCACTGGCCTCAGGAAGTCCGGGTATTTGATGTGTGTGTTTGGATTTGCATGTTTGGATTCCGGACCCTTCTGTTTCTTCTGAGGAAAGGGCAGGCCCTGGTGAGCAGCAAGGTATAAGCAAATGCATGAGAGAGAGAAGGAAGGAGAAGTTTGTGGAAAAATAAGGGAAAAGCTTTATTTTTTTGACGGGTGGCATTTTTCTGGCATTTACTGTGAAAGGCTTCTCGTGCAGAAGTCAAATGTTCTGGCATTTACGGCGATGCCATGAAATGCGGAGGGAAGATTGCCTTGAGGCTAGGTCACTCAGTGTGAAATGCAGCAGGGCCAGTGACTGCTTTTATCACAAATTTTGAGGCTGATCTTGGGTAAGGCACTGATGCTGAAAACCTATATTAACTTTTATCTTTGATTTCTGAGGCAGATGGAAAGTAGAACAAGGGTCTTTATTTCTTTGTGCTTCTGTTCCTCATTTTGTCTTCTACTGTTACTTACAATGTTAGCTAGGTAGTAATGCAGGCTAGAGATCACTTTGAACCTGGTGGAATTAACATATGTGCAAATGTTGATCAACAGGTCCTAAGCCATTTTTGTTATTTGCAAATGGCCAAGATATCCGCCAGATTGGGTTTGATGGAACAGATTATGCAACTTTACTTGACTGGCAGATGGGAATAGTCTTAGCACTGGACTCTGACCCAGTGGAAAGTAAGGTAAGGCATTAAAAATGAGAGGATTTTGAAGTGTTGCAAGGACAAATGGATTGGGCTTTCGTGTGCATTAACCTTTCTGCTGTCAGTGATCCAGATTACACATTGTGCTGCTTGTTGTTCTGTTGCCTGTCCAGGAGCACCACTGGTACAGGATGCCACGCACTAGTCTCCCATGGTGAGACTTCAGATAAGTCTTATTATTGGTGAGACTTATTTACACGGTAAAAGTGTTACAAAAAGATACTGGATGGTAGAGTAGAAGCTGATGAGGGGCTCAGTTAAGCTGCTGGAAACATCTCAAGGCCTGGACGGACGCTGCTGAACAAATGAGAATGTTTCCAGATCTGTGTTACAGGAGGATCACATCAGGCACTGTTGTGTTGGAACACCGCCACTTGCTCCTGAAATACGGCCCTGCTGAGGAGCTAGCAGTTGTTCTGTGCTGTGCCGAGTGTAAATCAGCTGCGCCGGTGACACTGGGTGTGCACCCTTGCTCCGCGTTTGTAGTGCGGGAGCTCTGCGCCGCAGCGTGTGGGCAGTGCGAGGGGAGGCGGCGCGCAGCGGGCCGGCGAGGCTGCAGCGGCCTGGGCCTGGTGGCACAGAACTCAGGTGCAAGGTAAATTAGCGCAGCATTGCTATGTGCTCCCACGGTAACAGAATTAGCCGGTTCAATGCTCGAGGCCTCCCTCCTGCTTTGTTTGGCCTCACGGTTAGCATCAAAACAAAGTTACTTGTTTTGTTGTTACCATTTGCAAGGAAAGCCTCAGCATCGCTGTGCATATGATTCTGCTGTAGAGTGTTTGGCTCCCTCTGGATATCACATACAAGACAATTTTTTTCCCCCTCATCCTTGGAAAACACAAACCTAGTTTCCCCACCAGCAGAGAACTGTTATTTTGACCCAAAACTGAGAAGCCTTTTCTGGAAATGCTAACACCTTACAGAATAGACACCTGGTAAAAAATTCAGATAAGTGCAGGCTGAAAGAGTTAAAAAAACCCAGAAGTAAATTACATAACTCCTTCTCCCTTCCCAGCTCCTTAGCACACATAGAGTGCTATTGTCTTCTACCTGCTCCTCCCTTTTTAAAATAAGCAACCAGTGAAATGATAACATGCTGCTTTTTGCCTGCTCCTACTTCTGCTTCCTCAGCTGTGCCTGACGTGAGGTAGCTGCTCACTGAAACAAAACAGGGTATTCGAAGGGCTGTATATAGGGCAATCAGGATTTACAGCTAAGCGCAAGCTGCCTGTAGGAGTCATCCTGGTTGAAGGATAAGTGCCTTGTTATTTGATCAGGGATCACAGGTTACCTGAGCAGCTTTTTGTGAATAAGCAGTTCAGGGAACTTTCAAGATGAAAAAGTTATTTTGGAAGTGGAACTATTAGACAAGGAAAATAGAGGAGAAAGGTAGATGGGAACTAATACCACCTCATTTGTTATTTTTTCACAGATTTATTTTGCCCACACTGCCTTGAAATGGATAGAACGGGCTAATCTGGATGGCTCAAATCGTGAAAAAGTTATTCAGGAAGCTATAGATATACCCGAAGGTCTTGCTGTGGACTGGATTGACCGTAAATTGTATTGGACAGACAGAGGGTACGTTCTCCACAGTGAATTTATGTTGAAGCATGCCATAAAATATTTGGAATAAATGACGGGTGATACAGAAATAGCTCAGCTACCACTCTAAATTCAGTAACGCTTCACATTCTGATTGGGTAGCTGTAATCTCATGTATATACTGTTGGAAGGTTCTTTAAAACAGAAATGTTGGAAGTTCACTTTGAGTCTGCTATTGTATTTTTATCTTTGTCTTTCCAAGAAGCAAGGGTTTCAACTCAGTTGCAAGGAATCTAAAGCATGTACTGCATATATACATATATGTATGTGCACATGCGCATGTGAATATATAGGTATACACTTCATATACATACACTGCATGTGTGTATATATAGGTCTATCTTTATATCTTTTTATGTATGTAAGAAAATAACAAGTATTACCGCACCAAGTACACCTTGGACAGAAGTCAGCATTGTTGACAGCTAGAATCGTGCCCCTTTAAGCTAATGGAGAGTCTTTGTCAGTTATCTCTGGTAATAGAGGAGTGACCACTGGCAGCTAATAAAACTTCACCTTTCAGCTGATACCTAACCTTACACGCAGAAAGAAATAAAACCAGCCTTTGGTGAAAAGGCAGTGTCAGATCAGAACACATAATAAAGACTCCTTGAAGTGCAGTCATGATGTTTCAAGTGTGACCCATAATTTATTAGTCAATAAAAAGTGGTTTTAAATGTCCAGATCACCTTCCTTTTCCCTTTTAAACACGCTACTAGTTCACTTCTTTCCTATTAGGTACAATCTTGTCTACATGATTGTGCTCCTGTATAAATATGCCAGTGTTTCTTGTGAAATGGGAAATTGTGGTGCTCATCTCTGTAAGACAAGAGTCAAAGGTGAAGCTGTGAATTTTTATCTGCCACTTCCTTCGCACTCACTGCATTTACCTGTTTGAATTCCATATTTGCTTAAATATATTTCTCCTTCCATCTTTGTGTGGACTTTCTTTGCAGGTTCAGATAGGCATGGAAGGCTGTAGGCTTGCTTTCAGGGAGAGGCTGATGTTTGTTTGGCAAGATGAAGTTTGTGCAATAAGTACAGTTTTCTGGAAAAAAAATGGATTGGGAGGCTGGCAATGTGGATTCTATACATGCCTGCCATAGATTTTATGAGTGATCCTAAGGACTTCAGCTTCATTCTAGAATATATAGATATAGAATAGAATAGATAAAATGCTTGGTGATGAAAAATGCTATGTAAAAGTATTATTTAAAAAAATACTTTACACATTTGATAATGCCATTCAGTTAGGAGCTTGTTTTCCTCCTGACTCCCTTCAAAGCTAACATTTATCTGTTATTGTACTTCCAACTCATTATTTGCCCAAAAAAGGAGAACTTCATGTCTCCTGCAGAGCAGCAGGTATTTTATCATCATGTCCTGGACCAGATAATGAGGCTGCAACACGAATTTCTTGTTGATAAAGCAACGAGACATCCCACATCAGAAGGATTATTTCCTGTCATTGTAAAGTTATTTATGACAGTTTTGTGCTAAACTAAAGCAACGCAAAAACTCAGTATGTTCTGCCTGAGAAGGGAGGACCTAACAGTGCCCTGTGTGTTGCAGGAAGGCATGCATCGAAAGGAGCAATCTGAATGGAATGCAAAGAAAAATGGTCGTCTGGGAGGATATCTCCCAGCCCCGTGGGATTGCCATTCACCCGTTTGCTAAGTAAGGACTGATAAACACAGTTAATTGTATAATACTTGGGGAAGCATTTTAAAAATGAGCATGCCAGCCTTGCCCTTTTGGCAGTCAAAAGGTGTTAGTCTCGTGTTGGGATAATCACTGCCTTGCAGAGTTGTGTGAACTGTGATGTTTTATTGCTGGGTTTCTTTTGTGAGTTGGGATGTGTTCATTTCTCATATAGAATTTTAAAAATACCAGAAGAGTTAAAGATACTATATGTAGTTTAAACTAAAGAAAAACACAAGGAGCTGAAGTCACCCTGACAGCTGTAAGCACCACACTACAAACTTTGATGGTTCCATATCTATTGATGTGAAGAAGGTAGTTTTACTTTTAACCAATGGTGCTTACGAAGGTTTTTTTTGCCTATGTTTCAGTTTCTGAGGAAACTAAACCAGATCTACTGTTGTGAAGATTTGTTGATTTAAATGCACCTTATTTCTTCTTATCTAGTGCTGAGATGACCACAGGAGTTTGGAATGTGTAAACTCTTGATGAAATCCTGGCCATTTTAATCAATGGCAAAGCCCCATGGATTTCAGTCAATATGCCTGTAGTAGGACAATTTTAAAAATTTAAAAATTTTTTGATTTTTTTTATTTTTTTTTTTTTTAATGCTCATATCCTGCTATAACCAAGTACTGATGAACGAGGGAATGAAGCCAAGTTGGAGAGGGTGTTTTGTTAGCTTTACTCTGAACATAAAAGACACTTTCAGTAGAGGTTGAATGCAATAGAGACATTTTTCAGGAAAGCTTTGAAGGACAGGTAGGTTCAGGGAGATTTTTTATTAGAATATTGGTAGAGGCAAAGGCTACAAGGGGAAAGGGAGAAGAAAACATCATGAAAACCTTCCTTATTAGAAAGTTAATGTTGAGAGGAGCAACAGACATTCTAGTAATGTCCATAGTTCTAAAGTCAGTATTAAAGAGGGATCTGAGACACAATTAAGGCTATTGAAAATACTGATCCCTGCACTGGCTACAGCAAAACTGCTCACGTAAGTAAAGCGAAGTCAATCTGTGTATTATTTCAGTAAACCTGACAGAGGCAGCTGATCCCTGGGAAGATTGGAGTCTAAACGTCAGAAGTCATTTGTGGTTTTGGCTATCCCCATTTTAAGCTGCCATCTAGCACTGTCTGTTCATTGAAAGAGCACTAAGCACTCAGTGAGTAGCACTCAGGACTCTAGAGGCAGACCCCAAGAATCATAATTTTATTAAAAGAAGAAAGGAGGCTCAGCCTGATACTGGTTTGCGTTTTAAAAGCAAAATAGCCTGAGGATTCTTGCTTGCTTTCCATGGGCGGTGGGTAATTTTAGTTGCATTTGTGCATTGTTACACCCTTGTTTAGACAAGGGGCTGGCAAATGCATTATCTTCTGTTGTCTGGGCTTGCTAAACCGCTCTTAGCAGTCATGTGGGAAATGCAAAAAACAGATATGAAGAGTTTGCAGTTAGCATAGGTGGGAGTTGTTTTTCCAAGGTTTTGTGCCAACGAACAGAATGGGGATTCTTCCTAAGTCCCAGTGTAATCACCTGGAGCCTTATGGCAAGTGTGAAAATATCAACAGCCAATATATTTGCTGGAAGCGTGCGCTTTTTCTTATGTGCCTCAGGCCTATGTTGCTCTGAGCTGCTTTGAAAGAACTCCACAGAGAGGAGGATAAACATTTACTTACCGACTGCCTGTATGCATTTCATTTTCTAAAGGAGATTATTCTGGACTGACATGGGGGTCAATCCCCGGATTGACAGCTCTTCATTAGAAGGCATTGATCGCCAAGTTATAGCCAGCAGTGGTCTTGTGTGGCCCAGTGGAATAGCTCTCGACTACTTAGCCGACAAGGTGTACTGGTGTGATGCCAAGCAGTCGGTGCTTGAGAGTGCAAACCTGGATGGTTCTGGTCGAAGAATTCTTGCACAGAACGATGTAGGTGAGGCTTTGGGGTTGATAATTACCTACTGCTGCTTGTCAATGTGTGTGTGTATCTGCATACGTGCATGTGAGTCACCAGCCAGTGGCTGTCCATACAACTCTACATTGAAGTTAATGACATCACTTCATTCTTCATTCTGTTACCCAGTTGACTTTTATTCATTTTAGCAAAAGAACACCTTTCTAACACTCTCTACTTTTACTTACCAGCCACTTTGCACTGTATAGAGAACTTCTCTGCCTTCACAGAAAAATTAAAAGAAGGAAAAAGTTAAAAATGTGGTTTGCTTGTTCCATGTATGGCTGCTTAGTGTAATTCAGGTTTTGCTGTGTTTATTGCACCACTGAGTTATAGTTATGTAAGCTGGAAGAGGATTAATCTTGGCCATTAAGGTCCTTGAGCAATGAACCTGCATCTGCACAATGTTGAACACTGGGATGATTCTAAACACACAATAGACACTGAATGGAAAAATGATTTATGCAATACGTTGATAGTTGTTATGGCTGAAATTTCTATTGTTTGACACATAACTGTATTGTTCTGAAGCAAGAGGACAGAAGTATTAGAAATGAGAAACTGATGTTGTGTCACGTCTAAAGTAAAGCATATGTTTAAGAACCTTGTACATGTCAAATTAGTTTCTGGATAGGACAATTCCCTTGGTGCATGATATCTCTTTGGGGACCATTTTGTAGGTGTGCATACAAAACATGGGCAGAACGAGGGAGGACTCTTGGCTCAATACCATGACAGCCATGGGTAAAGACTTCACAGTTACACAGTTAAGCAGTTGCTGTTCTCGTCTGTGCTCTGGGAAAGCTTGTGATCATCTCCTAAGCCAGCTGCCCTCCCACTTATTTGAAGGTGAGCAGAGTGAGGTCTTGGAGGGAGCAGTGTTCTCCAGTTCATAAGACATCAAAAGCCCTGAGCGGAGTGACTTCCCAGCACTCCTCTCTTTTCTCCTGCCGCACATATTCTGCTGCATACTCCAGCTTGCAACTGAGCTGCAAAGAACCTTGAAGCTTGTTGAAAGTTTCGCTTTGTTTCTCCACAAGGAATGAGACAGTGTCTTATGGGGAGAAAACAGAGGAGAACTAGAAGCACTAGAGAAACACAGGGTAGTGGCAAGGAGGTAGGCTTGGAGTGGTGATGTGGCTATTTGGAGGTGGGAGAAAAGGACATCAACACCTGTATGGAAAGAAGCAAAAGAGATAAAGTGCAGACCTGTAGGGTTAGGAATTTAGAGAGGCAGAGATATCCTGATGTTTTGCTAATGCTGTTAGTGAGACCAGAATTCAGCTTCTGTTCTTGGACAGCTGTACGCTGGAGGACAGAAAGGTGGCTTCTCTTCATAGGTGCTCTGCTGTAACAGGAATTTTTATTACAGCAGCTCCCTCTAGTGCCCCTGTACTGAGAATTCATTCAGTACAGCTGCATGCAAAACAGGTAAGATTATTTCCACTCTTCTGCTAACCCTGTTTTCAGCTGTAAGTAAAACAGACTGTAAGCACCCACCCAAGGCAGTGAACAACACAACCATTGCATTTGGTTTATGCAATTGGCCGGCTTTGCATTGTTGTTGAAAAGATTCGTGTGGTTATTCATTTTTCTGTTCCTGCTATCTCCGTTGATGACGCTACAGTTCTATTTTTAATCCTTAATGTTTTATGAGTTAAGAGGTTAAGGAATTGCTGGTCAAAGTAGGGTACTTTTTGTTGATGGTGGAAGCTACGGAGCCTAAAATTGTGAGTAAATGTTTGGATAGGGACAGCATCTAGATCCGGGGCTAGTTGCTCAAATTGCATGGAAAGAAAACCCAAGACCCACATCCAGAAATTAAACATGGTTCAGTGGAGGTAGTGAAGTGCTATCCAGAATAACAATATACTCTTCAATTTAACACTTCAGAACACTTGAACAATGTCTTACATTTTTTCTTACATAGGAGTGGTTTTTTCAGTTTATTTGTGATGTGTATTTAAGATATACCAACACATATTCCTTCTGCAAGGTTCTAATTTATTTGTTGTTTTGTTTGTTTATTTGCTTGGCTTTTATTTTTTTAATTTTTAAACTAATACCTTTTGGGATCCCAATTACTGAAATTGAACATCACCTAGTTGAGGTCTACATCAAAAAACAAAACCACAGATCATAAAATCACACGCCTACAAAACATACCTTTCAGAGGGGCTCAGAGTGCAGTGGTACAAAGTGAGGTGCATATTCAGACTGTGAGTAAAGACCAGGAGAAAACAAAGCTGCGTCAGTCAGGAAGTTCCCACTCTGAAACCAGATGGACATCCATGGAAGAACAGTTATGTGTTCTCACCTTCCATTGCAAAAACCTTGCCCAAAGGCTTTCTTGAAAGCAGATTTCTAGATGTGTAGAAAGAATGCATAGTCTCGTATGGACTAATGCCAATTTTCTAGCATGACAGAGATATTAAAGAGTCAGGATCATTTTGCAAAGATCTTTATAAGTATGTCTCCCCTTACATACGAAAGTGTCCTTTGAATTCTGAATTGCTGACCTTCTCTCTGGAACTTAAATTAAGGATCTGCGTTTTCGTAGTGCAGATAATGTTGTGCTACCAAGGAAAAATTGCTGTACTCTGAATTTGGGGTGAAATTTCTCTCATGTACAGTTAGTCGTGTAAGTGCTAGGTGCCTGGTCTAAGCTGGTGTCTATGTTCCTGTTGTTATCAGTGAAAAGAGAGGAAGCTACCTGGATGATCTATGGCATCCTGTGGTTTCAGTTAGCTGTTACTGTTAGTTAGCTGGCTAACAGACAGTGACTAACTAGTCAGAGCCTACTGCTGCTAGTTAGCTGAAGTGAGGAAAATAAATTCCCTGCCTGAGTTTTGCAGTGTGATGAATTGGCTAGTGAATGTGCATTCACATCACTAATATGTATGTGTGAACCACTATATGGCACTTGTGTGTACTTTTGGCAGTTGCAGAGACCACACACTGGCTTTGGGGTCCTGCCATGAGTCAGTGGCTATAGTATCTGTAGCTCCCAGGCTGCCCTGTGCTGGTATGCTTAGGCAGGATGACACATGCCATAAACTACTCTCCTCCCTGTTACGTGAAGACTGCAGAAGGAGCTGTGTACCTCAGCAGCTCTGTACTGGGCCACTTACTGGCAGGGGAGGGAGGCACTCCACTTCTGAAAGGCTGGTCCCATTGCTGCTTCAAGAAATGATGATGTCTGGGGTAGTAGCATCTTGTGAACTGGATCTGGTTGGAGGTCACCAGCAGTACAGAGACTGTACTGAGCCAGGCAAGTGTCATAGTCTCCTCTGCTAAGAGCATGAGTAACTTGTGCCCATGGTCCATCATCCATGGACATTTATCCCTCCCCATGAGACAACAAAGTGGAGAAGTGGCTACGGCTATGCCCCTGTGTTAGGAGTAGACCTGTATGCAGATACTGCTTTTGTCTACATGGCTTCTTGTGTATGTTCTACAGAAGTGGAAATGAGAAATCTAATTTCTTTGTAGGCCACCCTTTCGGTGTAGCAGTGTTTGAGGATCATCTTTGGTTTTCTGATTGGGCTAGGCCATCACTAATGAGGGTGGACAAGAAGACCGGCCAAAACAGGGTACGTCTTCGAGGCAGCATGCTGAGACCCTCATCAATGGTTGTAGTTCATCCTTTGGCGAAACCAGGTATACTGCAAAAATTAAGCAGTCATTCCCTTCCAGCCTGCTCTTGTTCACTGACATCGGTAGAATAGATGTCCTTGGGGAGCGGATTATCTTCTCAGAAACAGGCTCTTTAAAAGGCCTTGCATAGTCAGACTGGCATTTATTGAAAGCATCATCTGGGCATGTGTCCCAGGAATGCTAACAGATTTTGTATATTTATGATCATGCCCAAGAATAGATGCCGATCAATTGCCACAAGGCTATCATAGTCTCTTAATTCCTATTTATCCAGTTTATTAGCACCCCTCACACACACACAAATGATAACAAATTACATGGAGAAAGATTTTGTAAGATTTATTAGTTTTGGATCAAATAATTTGATTTTCTGTTGGAAACAATCTCCTTGTAAGCAGAAAAAAGTAATTCGATAGACCAGGACTGAGAGAAGCTAATCACAGGTTCCCAATGCCCTTGTAATGTTCTTTCAGGGAATGTTAGGACTGTAAATATTAAAGGAGAAATAATAAAGGAAATAAACTAAAAAAGTGATACTTTTAGTAGATGGGAGAGTATGTGAATCTGCTTTCCTGCCAGAGGCTAGGTGATAATATCTATGCTTTACTACATGCATCTGTTTTTAATTAAAAAAAAAACGGGGGGGGGGGGGGGGGCGGGCAGGATGTCCTAATTTTTGTCAGTCCTTACTCTTTTTCCAACTGCTTCAGCTCTGCACAGCTAAAAGGAGATGTTGACTGAAGAAGCAGCTTGTTAAGTTGCCTATTTTTCTGCATTAGGCGCAAATCCTTGCCTTTATGAGAATGGAGGCTGTGATCAGATCTGTGAAAACAATTTTGGAGTTGCCCATTGCATGTGCCATCCAGGATTTTGGAAAATCCAAGATGGAAAAACCTGTCGTGCTCTGGATGCTTCCAACACAACAGCAGGTACAGTCCTTCAGTTCCAAAAAAGACCCTCCCCAAACCCTTTGAGGATCCTGACGGATAGCAATGGAAAATATTCACCTTGCTTTACATAATGAATGATGGTTTCTCTGAAGAATGAAAACACTGGAGGTGTCCTGGGACAATAATGTGTTGTCTGACCATTCTAATCTTCCCCTTGATGTATTAGCAGCAAGTGAGATGTGTGCAGTGCTGGCAAATATTGTGAGAAATGACTTGCATTCGTTGTCTTTTGTCTTTGAGAAAACCTACTAGTGAGTGGTTTTAGGAATAATTTGAGGTCAGGAACAGGCTAATCTGGGAGGATGCTGATGTTTATTTTAAAAGGAAACCATCATAATTATTGGAAAGTAGACAAGTGCTATAAAATCAGAGAGTTAGATCAGTAGATTTAAATATCTGTGTCAGTTTTCCTGTCTTTTTCAGAAAGTGTTTCTGTGCATGAGGAGGTAGTGCCGATGCCAGTGCCGGAGACCTTGCTCCAGAGCACACAAAGCAGTGGGATGTTCAACGATATGCACAGTGGTGAAAAGCAGAAACTCAGCGTTTTGTTGATGGCTGAAATCATGGTATCAGGTAGAGTCTGATGATTGTCTTCCTTCTAATTAATGTGAGGCTCTGAACAGGTTTATAGAACAGAAAGAAATCGTAGCCCTTAAAGGAAAAAAGGCTCAATGTCAACACTGGTGGCATTTATGCTCTTAAGCCTTCTGCATGATGTTGGGTCTATGCTATTATGCCAGGTGGGACTGCTTTTTTGTTTGTTTGTCTCCATGTTCTTTTGCTATGTCAACAAAACTTGATAATGTTATTCAGGTCTAGAGAATAAACATTTCTAATGTGGAACACCTGTGAAAGTCTCTCCCTAAGATTTTATAAGTATATTAAGTTTCTCTGAATGAAATTGCAGTAAAACCATTGCATTATACATATGTTTAATGACACTAGATCATTAAATTTTACAATAGGTTTTGCATAAGATGTTCAGAAATCTTGATACTAAATGACACTTCAAGTCCATCTAGACAAAGACAACAGCCCTAATGATTGTACTGGCTTGTCATCATTAACCCTGGAGAGCTATGTTTCAAACTTTGACTGTATGTTCTGGTTTTCTTATTAGTTTTTTGGTTGATTGGTTGGTTGGTGTTTGTTTGTTTTTTATATAAAGTATCTCCTTTGATCTGTCCAACTGCATCTAGTGTTCTATTTGCTTTTTTTGTATGCTATAGATCAAGATGACTGCACTGCACTAGAATGTTATGTCAATGCAGAGTGTGTTTTGCTGGAAGATGGTGCTATATGCCAGTGTTTGAAAGGATTTACCAGGAAGGGGAAATCATGCTATGGTAATAAAAGACATTCATACAACCTTCTGGAAAACTGTAGACTGGGGGAGAGGAAGAAAATCTATCTTTTCTCACATTGGCAGCTCTGCTTCATGAGCAATCACGGAAAGGTCAATGGTGTTGCTTGTTTTGAAAGGGATGATGAGCAGAGAACATGTGAGATGAAATGACTAATTATCACATGCCTTATTTTCCCTTGAGTCATGAGTGTTAATTCTATTAATATTAACAAGCAATAAAAGGAATAATAGGAATAAAAGTATAATGTATTTATTTGTAAAAACTGTCTCATTATAAAAGCTCAGTTCATAAACATGACAGCTGATGTATAATTTAGAAGTATTTATTAAGGAATCTCTTAAAAATTAGTATTCCTGATGTAATGTTTATATAAAAGTGCTGGTCTAGTTTCTTTCTAGCACTAGAAAGAGGCGCTAACATTCAGACAACACATTACTCAGAGTGGTCTTTAAGTTTTTGGACTTGCATACAACATAAATGGAAGCACTTTGTTCTCTCATAAAAGCCAAGACAAGAAGGCCTTAGAAACAGAACAATTTACCATTTGGTGGCTAAGCATGAAGACTCACAGGAGTCTAAATTGCTATGGAAAGGAAGAAAAAAAATGGAAGGTGAAATGGGTGTAAATTTTTCTTTTTATTGTGGTACCTTTTTTTTTTTTTTTTTTTAAGCTTATGTGTTCTTTCTCAAAACAAAGTTTCGCTTTGGATAGGGTTTAAGAGTTTAAGGCTAGTTTTGAAGAGGATCATTCCCTACAAACACTGTTTTTTTTGAAGCAGGTGGTATTTGTGGAACCTCTAGGCCTCCAGTTGAAAGTAGCTGGTTGACTATCTCAGGCTTTTTAGAACATCCTCGTCAAATTTCATACCAAGAAAAGACCACAAAGCCCTTCTCTTCTCATTTGCTTCAGATGCACAAATGACAAGTGACAGCATAGTCTGAGGGAGATTCATGATGTAGACATTTCTTTTTATTGATTTACTTGATGGTTTCATGACCCATGTGTCCCATCTCCTTGTTTTGCCTCACAGATGTTGACGAGTGTGCTGTAAATATGGACCGCTGCAATCGAAACGTGTCAGGGTGTATCAATACGGAAGGGGGCTACGTCTGTAAGTGCCTGGAGGGCTACACCGGAGATGGAGTCCATTGCTATGGTACGGGCATGTGTGAGGGCTGTGCTGTGTCTGGAAGGCTGGGGCAGGATGAATGAACAAAGTGACATGTCTTACAATTTGGGCTAGCCTTCCATCAAGCTGTGAAGCTGTCAGATGAGCTGTTCTGCTTCTTTTTGAAAAATCTGGTAGGGGCATGGATCCTAACAGTGGCTCCACCAGACAGCTGACATTTATAATTTCTTCCTTTTTGATTCTTTCCTTCCTGTTTGAAGTGTGGCAGCCTCAGCAACTGATCAATATGCAAAGCCTGTAGCTGTCAGTGGATACCTCCTCTCAGTGTTTGCACTCTTTTTAGTAGCTACAGCAGGAGAGAGGAAGAGCGAAGAGGGGAGGAGGGAAGTGGAGGTGAAGCAATAGAGCTTTATTGGAAATCGTTGCCATGAATATAAACGAAAGCAGGTATTGAGTGTGTCATAATACTCATCAAATAATTCCAGGTCTGTTTAATAGTCATGAGGTTCAAGGTGTTGACACTGACAACTTGAGTACATTTAGAGTCTTGTTAATAATCAGACCCACTGATTTTCCCATCCAGCTCTAATGCCAGGTGTTTAGTTCATTCCCTACATTTTCTAATTTTTTAATCCATTTTAGCAGTAAAAATGAAGGAACAGAAGCTTCCCCCCACCCCCCGGCCCCGAGTATTTGACTAGCACACAGTTTGTTCAGAGCTTTATGAGAGGCTTGGCTTCTCTTTTGTCCTTTTCTTTTTCCTTTTCCCTTTATAACCTAATTCAAAGCCTATTAAATTTGTTCCAATTCTTACATAGCCTTTACTGGACTTTGATTCTTTGACACAGATAAGGAGGACTGAAAAATTAAGAACAGGATCATTATTATGGGTAGGGTGCGGAAAGTATCAGAGGTGGGAGGTTCGAGAAGGCCTTCTGCCTACAGTGGTCAGAGATCCAGAGCTCACGTCTTTGAGGATGTTTGGAAGTGCAGGCAGCAGAGACAAGTTCCTCTTGCTGTCCCAGCACCATCTACAAGGCATGTCCCCAGGCAGCCCTGGGCTCTCGCTCCCTGTGGTGCAATTGCTCAGCTAGAATGATTGTGGTACCTATTGCTATTATTGAAAAACAGTCCATTACCTTCCTGAAGTCTTTAAGTCCAGAGTATGGTAAGATATGTGTTCACAGCATTTTATAAATGGTACAATGTTGTAATAATGTAAGCAGAATTGAAACTACTTTTGGGTTTGATAACTTACAATGTACTATAAGAACCAGAAACTGGTAAGTGATTCTGTACTTCGGTTTTAGATGTGTGCATGCGTGCACAGTGTCCAGAAATGTGTCAGTACATCCAGAGATGGTACAAGATGAGTTCATGTTGTGCTGTTGAAATCGCATTTCATGGAATATGTTGCAACAGTTTTGTTCCTGTATTTTTGCTTTTAAAAGTGCTCTGTATTTTCTGTACTCTTTTGGGCCAGATCCTGCTAATTTTACTGTAGAGAAAGTCCCAGCGGTTTAAGCAATAATCTCACACAAAATGAGATTGTACATCTGTGATTTTATTTCTCCAGAGTAGATCTGGCACACGTATTCTGCTGACAGTTCATAAAATGAATAGGAGGCTCCCAAACTCTGGTGTGTGAACTCTTTCAGAGGTGCTCAGGCACTCAGCACCGTGCAGGTGTCAGCCCTTGGGGTGAGTGCCAGCCTGGCAGGAGCTGCCGTGGGCTGTGCTGGAGAAGGTGCGGAGGCAGGGTGAGGGTGTGCAGCAGGGTGTGGGGGAGAGGTAGATACCAGCCTAACACAGGCTCTGAGCCTGGAGGCTCTTGTCATCAGGGAGGCTCTTTGTAATAATTCAGAGGCTCACTTCATTGAAGCATTTACACAAACTGGATAAACCTGTAGGTTTCTAGACCCTTTCTTTCCGCTTAAGCTTTTTGTTTAGGCTGGACCAGGTGGGTAGTACAGGGGTGGGGAACTGCCTGCTCCCAAACCCTTCTGCTGTCTTAGTGCAGAAAGGGCAACTAACAGCACTCCAGTACTCATCCAGGTGCAAGCTATGACTGGCAATGCCGAGTCAAGATATCTAGTACAAATAACTCTTCTCTTCAACTCTACCATACTTGTTACATTTCATGGGGAAGCCTTTCCTTCCTTCTTCCTGTGGAGAGCTTCTGCAGCAGCGCAGCATGCTCTGAGAGGCTGGGGAGGCTGTGATTACTTGGCATAGAAATATGCTGGTTGCTTTTCTGTTACATTTTCCACAAAGGCATACTGCAGAAGCTCTTTGGTGTTTTTCCTCACTGTGAGGAGACTGCAATGCTGCAACTGCTGCCCTTTTAACTGATGCTCTGAGGCATTTCATTCTTCTAACTGCAGACTGTTTGGGTGACAGATATTGATGAGTGCAAGACGGGGTCTCACACCTGTGGAGAGAACATAACCTGCACAAATACAGAAGGAAACTTCACTTGCTCATGTGCTGATGATGCTTCTGGAACTGGCATCGGTTGCAGTGAGTAAATGGAGCGAGCAATTAAAATGAAGTGGCCCTTAATGAAAAACTGTGCTCTTGGATGAATTGTTATACCTGGAAATTAAGGAAAGTCTGTACAGTGACATACTGGGCAAATTGTGGATCCATTTAGCAGCATTGCTTTAGGAGGCTGTTTTGAGGTGGGCTAAGGAGACCAGATGCGAGTTTAGTTTAGAGATATCTACATTACAGTTCAATGCTAATTTTTACTGTCTAAATGTAATGACATGTCTATCTAATGGTCTTTACAATCAACAACAGAAGTAAATGCTCCTTGTAGGCAACATTTTTGGAAGTGATTTCAGCCTGTGTCATTTTGCAAACTCTCTGTGCCTTCTTTCTCTCTGCAGAAGGCTAGCACAAGAAATGCACATAATTTAACTCCCATTTAGTTCTTCAGAATAAGCTAGTCTTTCAGATCCGGTGGCTAATTTTTCAAAAGGGCTCTGAAACTCTTTAGAAAATCTGGTTACTAATGTAATGAAGGGAGCTGCTGAAGGTTCAGCACTAGTGACTATCTGACCCTCATTTCAGTTTCTTAATGAGACAGAAGCATTCTCTCAAAACGTGGAACTGGGTGACTCATAGAATCATTTAGACTGGAAAAGACCTTTAAGATCATCAAGTTCAACCATTAACCCAGGACTGCCAAGTCCATCACTAAACCATGCTTCTAAGTACCACATCTACACATTTTTTAAACACCTCCAGGAATGGTGATTCTACCACCTCCCTGGGCAGCCTGTTCCAATGCTTCACCACCCTTTCAGTTAAAAATTTTTTTGCTAATATCCAATCTAAACCTTCCCTGATGCAACTTCAGGCCGTTTCCTCTTGTCCTGTCACTTTTTATCTGGGAGAAGAGACCTACCCCCACCTGTCTACAACCTCCTTTCAGGTAGTTGTAGAGAGCAATAAGGTCCCCCCTGAGTCTCCTCCTCTCCAGACTAAACAACCCCAGTTCCCTCAGCTGCTCCTCATAAGACTTGTGCTCTAGACCTTTCATTCATCATCTTACTCTGTGTCAGCCCTCTTCATCAGAATGAATTTTACTCCAGATGAAGTGACTGTCTGATGATGGAGGGACACTGTGTGATTGTTACAGATCTGTTTCTGCAGAAAATCAGAAGGAAATTATGGCTTTTGAAGTAGAACACCTATCAGGATCCCCACCCCCTTTTCAGTTGCTTAAGCTTTCATTAGTTTCAGGTGTCACTCAGGGAAATGATGATTTTAAATGATGCATGATTTGGAAGTAATGCCTTCTGGGTCTCTTAGCTGTAAGTCTGATCCTGTGTCTTCACGGGTGTTAAAGCACTGTTTTAGTTCTTTGCCTAATGAGCTCTTTCAGCAAGCTGAAATTTTCTTTGCAGAATGCAGTCACACCTGGGGTTCACTAAAATCACTCATCCCTTTCCATTCAGGCTCTTTGCCATGCCAGTTCTCCTGCAAATGAAATTTTAAAAATCAAATGTCATTGAAGGTCATGTGTTTGGTTCTGACCTATAGATTTGCCGTAGCATCAAATTAGGTAAGAAAGCACCCCTTTTCTGTAAGGACATGTCTGCACTGTAGGTCATGCTGTGCAGAGATATTAGAGCTGCCTTTAAAACTAGCTAGTTGGGTTATCTGTGTAGGTGACAGTGCAATTCAGAGCAGGCTACAGAACCCTTTGAAGAATTGGGTCACTAGAGGTCCCTGCTTCCCCAGTGATGCTGTTATCTGTACCTGAGATAGCTCGAAACAGTAACAGTCACACGCAGATGCAATCAAGTAGATGGCAGCAAAAGTAGAAATAATCCACATAAGAACAACAAGTGGCATGTGAAAACTTCTCAGTCTGAGATCCAAATGCACAAAATACACTCACTCTTCACCTGTACATTATGCATGGTAGAGATTTACCATACCTTAAAGCTGCATAAATTGCAAAAATCATTTACGTGTAAGTAACTAGACAGCCAGTGCAGTTTTTATTTGGAGATGTACTCACTCATCTAAATAGACAGAATGCAGCTTACCTCTGTGGGTCTTTCATTGCAAATCTAGAATCAAGCATATTTAGTATTTTGATATAAAATTCTGTGTGCCTAAATTTGACAAGCAACATAAGCAAATAGTTAAAATACAAGTAATTGGTTGAAATCAGTTTTTTACCTATTTTCCTGTCTTGAAGTTCTGGAAATATTTTGTAAGATCACATTGCCAATGCATCCAAAAGTTTGAGATGTCCTTGTGAAATCCTGTGTTTCAGAATCTACTGTCCCCCCGACTGTTGTGAGCCATGAATACTCTACACACCCTGTGCAAGGTGATTTTGTAGGATGCCCTCCTTCGTACGAGTCATACTGCCTCCATGGTGGAGTGTGCAATTATGTTTCTGATCTACAAGACTATGCCTGCAAGTAAGTGCAGAAATTTGCATTGTCTGTGCTGGTGAATGGTATCCTTAGGGCCCATCTGAGTGCAGACAGTGAAGTGTTTGTCCACACATTATCTGTTCATCACACATGTTAGAGCAATTATCATTAGACTCAGCTCTTTTCTGTAAGTTTCTGAAAGGGGTCACTCCATTCACACCAATTGCAAATAATAATAGGATTGGATTTATTCCCTAAGCACTACGTTCTTTGCTTTGGAAATGTGAGATAAGTTGTTAAATGACTTATCGCTCATGGCTTTATGAAAGAGGTGCTTGCTGTCTCTCCTGTACGTATCGTGCTGACTTGTACCTCCCTGTTGGCCTTGCTGTTCGTGTGTAGCACTCACTGTAATGGAAGAGGACACCTCTGTCTTGTCTTCTCTGATTGGGACCAGGGAGAAGTCTGGTGTCAGCATCTTCCCTTACAGTTTGAAGAGTCTTGGTCTGGCAGAAAGAGTACAACATCACGGTCCTCTTAAAGACAAGGAGATATGAAACCTCAAAACCAAGACCTCCTTCCTCCCGTTGATATTTTTGTGAAGTCTAATTCCTCATTCCCCAAATGCAGTTACCGATAAAAGCAAAGAGAATCTCATATCTCCAGAAGTCAGCCTTGGCCTGGTCCATGTGACAGCCAAGTCCCGTGGGGTAATAATTTCTTCAAAACCATCAGTGCTGGAATTTAATTGTGTAACTTGTTTATATTTGAATCTGTGCTCTATGTTTCTTCAAATTCAAGCATAAAAGTGTTCACCATGGGACAAATCCAATGCCTGCCACCTCCTCTCAGGTCTCATCTGGTAAGTGAGGACCTGTGCAGGGGATGGATGCTGCTCTGTAGTGAGCAAATCTCCCTCTGTGTCTGAGTAACTTAGATGGCCCTGGTACAACCCTGGAGTGAGGAGAGCAAGCTTTGTGCTGAAGGGTTTCTTTGACCCACCATTCCCCCAGATCTTCCTTGTACTGCACTGCAGGAACCTCTGTACGAGGTTCAGGCCATTCCCGCAAGCACTGTCAAATCCTAGGCTTTCTTATTATTAAATAGAAGTGTTCTCCCCTGCCTACAGACCTCTGTACCTGCAGGAATATGAAAAGAATGTATCTCATGTGCACACATGGAAATGAAGTGGATGCTCTGTGCCATGGATTTCTTAAGCTCAGCAAAGCCCTTGGGCAAAGCCATTACAGGAGGTGGACTCATGGTCATTTCTGGTATTTGTTATGAATTTTTAGTGTAAATTTTAGAGGCATTGAAAACTATCTTTTTTTCACCTCATTGAGTTTCTCCTATTGAAATGGAAGAGTCTACAACTGCAGATCTTTCAAATTGGATCACATTTATTTTTCTTTTATTTGTTAGGTGTTAGTGCATAATAAGAATCCAAATGTATGTATTCTTCAGTTCTGGAAGTGGGAGCCATTTGAAAAATTAAGGAGCAACCATGCTTAGCCATGTTCTTGGGGGCCAGGGTTTGTGTGTGGACCTTGCCAAATTCTCTCATTGATGAATTCTCACTAGATGGCAGCATTTATTCATGTAGGCTCTGATATATGAAATACCAAAAGGAAGTAATGGAAAAGTGTTATCTAGCGAAAATCACATACCAAATGTGATTTGTATTTTAGTTAAAAAAAGCTCTTACACTAGGAAGTACATCTTTTAGTTTGTTTGGAATTTGTTGTGATCTTACATTGAAAAATTAGCTTTTTTCTGCTTTCTGACATATATGCATTCTAATTTGTGACAGAATGAGAGTGCCAGATTTAATAACGAATGCTGATGTAGCATTTTCAGGACATTAGGTAAAAGCTGCTGCAGGTCAAATCCTCCTTATTTTGATCTTTTGACTTGGGAAAAACTAGACCAATAAGAATTGTGAGAACGATTTGAGCCTGCATTGCTGAGAGACTGTTTTGAATTGAGTAGACTTTTCATTTTTTACATTTATTATTATTTCCTTTTTTATGTCTCTCGCCTTGGACAGTAAAGCTAGGCTGAGATTCTTTTTGATGCTTTACTTGCTTTCTAGTAATTTTGATTTGAGGGTTTCATGCACTGATAAGATATTTCTGTGTTGGGTTTTACAGTGGGTAAAAATGAACAAATAAATAAAAACTGCCTACAGAAGAAGCTTGGATTAAAACTAAGTTATGAAGATCTTTCTAACCCACACAATTTTTTTTAAACACTTTCATTCATCTTTTATATTAAAGTAAGGATTCAGATTAAAATTTGATTCCCTTAACCAAATCATTCTGAAAATACAAGTAAGTCTTATATTGCCTATTTCAAAGAAAGGAAAGCTTGCTGCTGGAAACAGTTAAATGGAAAATCTTAGGGAAACACTAATCACACAGCAGGATTTTGGAGAAAATTATTTTTTCTATTCTTTACCCACTAGAATCTGGAAATTATAACCTCTCTGTATAATTCTATAGCTAATTCAATAGCTTTACAGTAAAAAAGTCTTTTAGTATTGAATTCTACAGGTTCTGACAGCCATTCCTTTAAGGTCATTTTGTCTTCAGTACCTAAATTCAACCAGATATTTCTGTAGTGGGTGCCAGTGGTAAATCAATACGCAAGGCGACTGAAATGATGATCTGGGGTTTTTCCGCTGCCGCCAATTACAAAGCGTGCTCCCTTCCTTTCGGCAGCTGTGTGACGGGCTATGTCGGGGAGCGGTGCCAGTTCAGCGATCTGGAGTGGTGGGAGCAGCAGCACGCCGAGCGGGTGAAGATACGGAATATCACCATCACCGTGTGTGTAGCAGTGCTGGTCCTCCTGCTTCTGCTGGGGTTCCTAGCTGCCTACTGCCACAGGTAGTGCTTCCAAACATGCGCTGTGAACATATGGCGTAGGGATCAAGGTGTTGCTGACTTTCACAGAGGGCTTATAGCAAAGAATGTGAGCTGTTCCTCACCTGGTGGAAATCGCTGTATCATCCTTGCTACTCTTGCTCTTCAGTAATTGCATCTATGAACAATTCAGAAAGTTCTGGCATGTCCCTTGCCTGCAGTACTCACATTGGTGCTAATGAGTGACATGTTGGGGGAAGAATAGACCTTAGCAGGTTTGAAGAGGAGCTATAATTTTTATTGATGAGAGAGTTCAGGAGCATGCTATTTACTTCTTCCTTGGTTTTCCTTAAAAGTTCTAGTTGTCTAAAACTGTCATGTTAGTGTTTGGCTCTTCATTGCTAGCTATCCCATTAGTTTGCTTTTGCTTCCCTTTCAGTGTGGAGTGGCACCTGAAAGCTTCCTTACCATTGAGAAAAGCAGCATACTAACCTTCCAACAGCAAACCTCCACACTGACCTCCGGCAACGGACGTGAAAGCAGTTTTCCTGGCAGTAGGAAAAGTAAAATCAGGCATGTGAGCCTAAGACACATCTGTTGTAAAAAATACTGCCTGGCATTTTCCATGGCTGTAAAGCATTGTGCAGGTTTGGGATTCTTCTCATGGCAAAAAGAATGCCTACAGTCACTATTTAAGAACCCAGTCTGATGTGAAATTAAATGTCATCGATGTCCCTTGGACTGGAAAGTATTCAGCATTTAATAAGTTAGAGTCTTTTGGCCATGACCTTGGCAGATAACTGTTCTCAGAGGCTCTTGTCTAAATGCATAGTTATATTTAAAAGTAAACAAACAAAAAGCCAGACAGCAGCAAATCAAGAGTCTCCTGCTGCGTGCTGACCTGTACTCTGTGTGCAGAGGTTTTGTTTGTGGTTTAGGTTAATTTTAAAATTAGACTTTCCTAGGCATAAAAAGTTAAGCTACAAAAGAAGTTAACCATGGAAGCTAATATTTTTCATTCTTATTTAATGGTTCCTAGCATATTTAGTCCATAAAAGTAGTGAAACTGCCACATTTCTTATTTTATATTAACTAATGGTAGAAGTCCAGAATTAAAGCTAAGCACAGCCTGACTTGTTCTCATGACCTGGGATTCAGAAGCTAATCAGTGGAATGATACATACAGAATAGACAAATTGTGAGATTCTTGTATTTCCCATATATGTCACACAAGCTATCATGAAAAAATAGCCAGAATATGGCTGGTTTTAGGGTGTGAAGATTCATCCTCTTCCCTTCCTCTCTCTCTTGTCATTTCTCCCTGATTTACCTTGCTTTCTCGCCAAATGCTTTTGATCAATAGAACTATTTACCTCAACAACAAGTTTTCAATTACATGCTTGATTGAATTTGTACTGCAGCTATTACTAGCATAACTAGATCAAAATGAAACCACTGACCTAAAATCCCTGTTTAACTGGAGTTTGGAAACCGGTATTTGGGTTGAAATTGCTATACTGCTTTTTCACATAATCTACTGTATTTGAAATGTACCAATTATGTCTGTGGTAGTCTGTTCCTTTCCCTGCAAAATGGAGATGCCTATATCCTTTTAATTAGAGCAAATGAAGATGGAGATCTACACCTGCCAATGTGAAAAATGTGTGAACTGGAGGCCAAGAATACCAAAGTATTGTGTTGGTTAGTTCAATGGCTGTAGTCTGCTGAAGAGCATTGTGTTATTAATGTTAGGTTTATATAGTCTGACTATATAGTATAGTATGCCAAGTTTCTTATCTTCCTTGGGGAGCAAGGAAAAAACTCTTTTCCACCAACAAAAAAATCTAAATCACAGATTTAACACCTAGAATCCGTCCACCACAACTGGCCAAGGCTGTGTGAAAATCAGCAGTAGGACTGGGATTAAGATTGAGAAATTCTTGGCCTTTTGCCCATGCTCAGTCAACTAGGTTTCACTGCCCCGTCTGCTTGTGCCGAGTCAAACACGAAGACTCCTGTGCCCACCAAGTCCATCTGGCATCTGTTACTCTGCATGTTGTAAAGTAAGATGTAGAATTCGTGATCCTCTTGAGCAGGGCGTCCTGCTGAGGACCGTGCCTGTGTGTGAGTGGGGTCTGTGCAATGGATTTTGTAACTCAAGTAACAGCCTTGAGTTTTGTCAGCACTACGAGCTGCAGTGCAGAATGGGCACATCCAGGTGACAAAACATCAACAACAGCCTCGCCACTGTGTCAGGGAAAGTCCAAATGGACTAATTTACCTTATTTCTCAGCATTGTGCTCTGTGAATACACCCTCAGATCTGACACCTATTTGATATTGTATTAGCAGTCCTAGTCTTATCCTCTAATGGAGACAATTTATTTAATTTTTTTTTTAAAATGGTTGAATACACAGGAACATATTATAGAGAATCTGGGGAGAAAATCCATGGTGGAGACGGGTCTGTCTTGTTTCTAGCAAAAAGCAAATTTTATTTACATTCCATTTTCATGAACGGAGCAACATACAATAATTATGGTAGATGCACTTTCACAGTTAGTATATGAATGCAATGTAAAAATAAAAGGAAAATTCCTATTTTCTTTGGCACATGTCTATTAAATTTCATTTTAAAATAGATCGAGTAAAAGGATAAGTTGAGAATTCCAGAATTTGAAGAGTGTAATATTAATTTTGTTAGCTGATGTCTAGGAAGAGAAAAAACATGCGTGTAAAGTCAGTAAAGATGTACTAATTTGGATCTCAAGCAGTGTAAATGAACTCTTTTTCTTATGACCATGTTTTCTATGTTGGGGCCTATATGGGCTTTTAACACTGCCTCATCAGCGGTTGCTGTTTAACTACAAAAATAACAGGTTTTGAATTTATGGAACTAGCCACTTACAGCTAATTATTTGTATTCTTTTCCAACTCCAGGTTGTACGGTTGGCTTTTTTTTCCTCTTGAGCTAATTCTTTTGGTCATGCTTTTTCCTGGAAATACCTTAGTTCCAAGCTTTTGGGGGCTTTCAGTTTGTTTATTTCATAGTAATTTTGGAAATTGTTGTTTTTCCTAAATTATGCAGGTGAATACAGAAGCAACTTTCATATTTGTGACTATAAATGGTGTATGAAAATACGGTCAGATTTTTATTTCTCAGCTTCACCCACAAACATTGTTCATAGTATTGGCTGAAACCTAAATCTTGGTGAAAGGAATGTATTATAAATAGAATAACATAAGGAAATAGAGGGGGGTAGTTTAAAATTATGAGGCCTATTGTTTTTTTCTAATGAATGACTCTTTACAGATGGCACATTAGAACAAACATTTGTTCACTCCTTACTGACTTCTGTTTCGGACAAGCTGTTTTAACCACTGTGCAGTAATTGACAGCAATGTGCCCTTTCAAACCAATGAAAGAAAACAAAATATATGTCCCTTCTGTAAATATCTATAGAATAATGTGTGAAAGGAAGCAGCATCTGTTCCTCCTGAAGAAAACTAATTTGTTTCATCTTTTGTTCTGTTGCAGAAGTCAAAAGTTGTATAAGAAGAATCTCTATGCAGAAGCGATAAGGGATGACAGCAGCCACACTGACAATGAGAACGTGACACCTACTAGCAACAAGTCTCAGGTAACTATATTAACGTGGAGTAGGGAGAGAAACAGGAAGGATCAAAGTGTGTTAAGGATCCACTTGAGATTATCCATCAAATAATTCACATCTTAAACATATTAAATAACTGCTAGAGTCATCAAGTGCTTTGCTGTGAACCCTAGTTCATCTTACCTCATTGTTATCCCTCAAAGTTCACAGCTGCTGGGATGTATTGCAACCATTAGCCAGTGTTATTGTTAGCTTTGAACACAACAGTTGGGGAACTGTGTTCTAAATTAAGGAAATGGCAATGTGATGACATGGCATATCACAGAGTTATTTTCACAGGAAAGTATGCCCTCTGTAAGAAAGGCTTCTTGGAAGCCAAGTATTCTGTGTGCTACATAAGATGTTGAACTTTATTTTGGGGTTTGATGAAATTAAATGTCTTTGTATCAGAGGCTGCTGCCCTGTAAAGAAAAACCAGGATGTTATCGGGAAGTTTGGGAGGGAATATAAAATTCCAGTTCTACACTGGTGTAGGTAGAAAAGTCATCATGATCTGATTGTACTGGCCTGTTTCTGTTGTCATTTTTAGAGTTGTATCAGAGAATTTGACTCCATAAGATCTGATCTGAGGACCTGATTCTCACTGGCATTAAAATGACATTACACTGTTGGGTGATTGCAATTGAGACCTGAAATTGGCAAAAGTGACATAATTGGCATCTATGGATACTTTTGTGCACAGTCTGAGACTCCTTTCTCAGAAGGGCATGACTAAGCCTGAGAGGTTGTCTGCACACACTTATCGCTCAGCTCTGAATAAACTGCTGTAATGCAGGTATCACCACACTTGTCAGGGTAGCATCACACTAGCTAAGCAGCATACACTCTTCAAAACAAGCAGTTATGCCAGTGGAAAAGACTACTGGAAGAGTTTGTACTTGTTTGGGATTGGTGATAAACTCTAGTGAAGCACATACCTTTTTAATGGGGTAACTGTACATGTACTTTTCTAGTGTAGGTATTACTGCCAAGTTTTATAGCCTTTCGCACCCAGCTGTAGCTGGAAAGGTGCAAGAACTGTCTGCACAGTAGTCAGGGCCACAAAATAGTTTGACTTAAAGTGGCCTGAAGTCTGACTCTGCTCCAAATCTTTGAGTCCAGAAAGAGATGAGTTTGTTCTACTTGGGAATCTCTTTGAGGGATTGAATATCATGGAATATTTATAATGCAAATCCAAGGATTTTTAATCAGCCCAAAGAAGGCCTCACAAATGGTTTAGATCAAGTATCTGGCAGGATTTGTGAGTGGGTAGCCACTGAAACGCACTATCAAACATATGTTGTGAGTACTGAATTCGCTTGACCCTGGTTACAACATACTATTCCTTAGCTGGTCAACTGCATACTCTTGTGGACCTTTTATTACCAGCACTTTGTTCCTCCAGCTACTGGACAGCAAATGTGCTGAATCACGGCAATGCCATCATCTGTTCACAGCAGACACAAAACCCACAGCTTGCAAAATATCTGAGGCTGGGAAAATCAGGAACATTTGTTGAGACCGAGAACAGCTCGTTGCCTGGGAGCAGTGCTCTAGGAGGCCTGCAGCTCATCAGCTCTGTCCCCACCTGCTGTTGTCCCCACAGTTAATGCTAGTGGTCAATGACATTTTTGCTGAATATAGGAGTAATTAGACAGCTAAGCAATGGACTGAATCAACAAAAACAAGTCCAACCTACTCATCTATTACACACTCATGTTAAATTTCACCGTGCATTCTTGCACTGGGAGACATCAAATGTGTTAATAAAGTAATGTATTACAAATGGCTTGTTGCAGGCTGGAAGAAGAAGTCACTGACCCCTTGCTAATTATTGCTGCTTACACAGCATACACACATAATTACTGTTAATGGATTCCTGTGGTTTCGTGCATGTGATAATCTCTGTGCTGATGTAGCCATTGAATGTTAAGTTCAGTGGGGCTTCATGCATGCCTGCATTCAGATGTAGAATTCCCAAAAAGCAGGAGGAAGACATCCATTTCTACTGTTCACTTAAAGTGGGTCATTGGGGAGCTTTGTGTAAAAAAAGCGATTATACTACACTGAGGGCAGAAAACTGTATAGCTGCTCAACTCTTAAGATACTGACATACGTTTTGGGAGGGCATTGACTTACACAGCATTAATAATCCTAATGAAGGACTTTGTATGGGGACGGGATGATGTGTATGCAGTAACTGTAAAGAGCTCATGAAACTCACACCTTTTTGTAGCCCACAGTGCTACTGCTCATTTGTAAGGCTGGGAAGAGGGAGTGCAAAGACTTTCTTTTTCTTGCCCATCCAGGTTAATGTAGAAGATAATGAGCTTTTATGCTATCACACGTATCAAATGCTAGATATCATGACACTGAAACTATATCTATAAATTGTCCAAATGCCATTCATTTTCCCTTCTCTTCTGCCAGGTGAGTCCATGTTTAGCTGAGGGCATGCCTGGGTATTTTTTCACATTCTTATTAAGAGTTCTATAAGCCAGGCTAGGTTTGTCCTAGGGATACGTAAGCCTTGGTAAACTTCTGCACATGCCTGGATTTTGATGCTGTTCTGAGACTTTTCATCCAGCAAGTGTTCTGCTTTGTGCAGTCAAAGATATTTTGCAGAACTGTGTGTAGCTGAATCTCCTCCAGGGGGTTTGCCACATGTGGGTTGGCAGCTGTAAGCCTGCAGATTTTATGCAAATTAACTGATGCCTAAATAGTCACACCTGCTACATCTGTGATCTATCCACATAAATCCACCAATTATCCACCTGGACCAATGAATCTGTCAGGCATTCTGTTGAAACATCTTATTTACAGACTTTTTCCTTTCTTCCCTGTCTCTACTCTTTAAACATTCCCCCCTTTACTGGGTTTCCTTCTGCACTATTTCGGCACAGTGCTTCACATTGTTTTGCTCTACCCCTGGTTTTTCTTTTTCCCTGTGGTCTCTTCAGCGCATTCCCCCCGAGGGTCCCGGGTTCTGCTTCCGAGGTGTCACTTCCACTGTCATCATGGGACGATGGAACCGCACCCCCCGAGTGGTGCTGAGAGCCAGAAAAGGGAGGCTTGCTTCCTTCCCTGTGTCTGATAGGGTTTCCTGCTGTCCGATTGTGGGTCTTTTTAACATTTTAAAAGTGCCCCTCAGTATTATGGAGGGGGTTGATTTTCATGAACTTTTGTTCTTGCATCTGGAAAGGTTGATTTGCAAGGCAAGAGAATGGGTAGTTTTTTATAGACTGGGACTGCGCACTTTCCGAAGAAAGGTGGGGGCTGTCATCAGCTCAAATGTTTAATTACCTGCAGGGGAAGGGTCATCCCAGAAGCCAGGATGACCTTTTTCCCCCTGCTGTGGTTGGAGTGTGGCCTTTCTAGTTTGCCTCTTGGGTTTCAGAAAATCAGTTCATTTTATATTAATTTGGGCTCTGTATATTTTGTGCATATTGTATGTATTTGCAGTTTGTGGTTGTTAAGGAGTGTAACAGTTCTCTGGAGACTAAAGCGGTTGATCTAATTGAGTGTGAGACAGCAGATCCTCATCCTGCTTGTCCTTCAGAATATGGTGAGTAGGATTTCCTTCCTTATTAGATCTCTCCTCACCATGGTACCAGCAGGAGCAGTGGCTGGTAAAGGAGTCAGAGAAATCAAAATTATATTTCTGGCCTGTTTAAAGCTGCTCTGCACAACAGAAGCCATGTTTGTATTGCTGTGAAGAGACCATTCAGTCCTTCACTTTGCAGATTATTCATAAGAAATTGCACTACAATGGTGCTTTTACACTCAGAAGCCAGATGCTTCTTGTGATAGTAATAATATCATATTTTTGCATTTATGTAGAACTCCACAGGTTTGCTTCATAGCAAATGAAGTTATGCCCATCATACTGATGAGGAATGTATATCCATGGAACAATATACTTTGACAGTCCTCATCCATTCAGGCAGGATAACTGAAATGGTGTAAGGAGTCCAGGTCTCCCCAATGTATTGGGTCTGGCTGAGCCCCATAGCAGCCCTCACAGTGCTGTGATGTATTGGTAGCTAGAAAGGTGGTGATAACACACCAGTGTTTTGGCCACTGCTGAGCAGCGCTGGCAGCATCAAGGCTGGCTCTCCAACAATACACACACACCCCCACCCATAGGCTGGGGGTGGGCAAGATCTTAGGAGGGGACATAGCCAGGACAGCTGACTCAAACTGACCAAAGGGATATTCCATACCATATGACATCTGCACAGATATAAAAGCTAAGAGAAAGAAGGAGGAAGGAGGGGGCATTCATTATTTCTGATGTTTGTCTTCTGGAACAACTGCTGCACGTACCAAAGCCCTGCTTCCTGGGAAGTGGCTGAACATCACCTGCTGATAGGAAGTAGAGAAAAACATCTTTTGTTTTCCCTCTCTTCCACGCGTGCAGCTTTTGCTATTGCTTCATTAAACTGCATTTATCTTGACCCACAAGCTTTTTTTTTTAATCTTATTCCCCACCCCATCCTGCACCGCCATTCTGCTGAGGAGGGGAGCGTTAGAGCAGCTTGGTGGGCACCTGACATCCAGCCAAGGTCAACCCACTGCACCCAGAAGACTTTTGCCTTGTGGCAGCAACTGCATTTCTGCTTTTTGTGTTAAACAAGGTGTTTGACTGCTTGGGGTGTGTTTGGTACTTAAACAGAGATGAGATGAGTGAAGGACATGTACCTCCCATCCCTGGTGCAAAGGCAGCAGGCAGCACAGAACCACACAACAGGCTTCCATGGCCCACAGGTTACCAGCTGGACCACTCCAAATTTTAAGAAATGCTGCCTTATAGATGGCAACTGAATCTCCTAATTGCTCAGACAGTGAGAACTGATGGAGAAAGACTGGTATCCTTAACCATTTCTCTTATTTACCATATATAGCTCCTAACTACAGAAGTTACTAGAGGACCCAGTTTGCATCAGTCATTTAGAAATATGCAAAGAGAAATGTTTGAGGATACTTGAATGGGCAGGCATCTTGCAAGATTTTCAAAATTGCCCATCCTGTCCTTAGACGTATGTTGGGAAGTCACTTTATTCAGTAGAAAATATGCCTCATGTTTACTTGGTTGGACTCATGTTGTGAGCATGTGTAGAACTGCATTGTCCAGTAAAGGAAGCCTGATGTTTCCCATTAGGAGGCTCTGTTTTCATTTATGGTTTTAACAGATGTAGCTATTGGAACAGAAGTTTCCCATGACAGGTGTCTGGGTTTTTGTAGTTGAAAATCTTAGCAAAACTGGTTCAACTATTTCAGACAAGACTGGTAAATAATCTTGTACCATGCCAGTGATTAATTCTAAGATCTTTTTACTGTGGAGCAGGGACTTTAATTTTGCCAGGCAGGTAGCCTTCCTGTCATGGGCATGCTTTTCCCTGTTCATATGCATTAAAACAGAAAGCCATTAAATTTTTCTAGGACAAGTAATAACTTAAAATCTGAAGGAAGTTCTTGACTTTGCCTGCTTTTTTTGTTCTTTTGACAGGAGTTAGTTTTGTAATCTTCTAAACCCGATTCTGTGCTCTCCTATAGCCACCATTAGATTTCATTCAGCTTAGTTGCTGTGAAGCTTCTCAAATGGCTATCAGTAATACATATCTGTTTTCTCCAGCGGAAGAACAGCCTATAACATACGACAAAGCAGCAGAGACTTTGGCAGAAGAGGAGAAAGAACAAGGCTGTCAACAACAGATTCCTGTTGGTGAGAAATTGCATCAGCCCATGAGAGCAGCGAAGGGCCCTCCCCAGGCTCCCTGGAGCATCCACCCCAAGCCCCTGCTGGAAAGGGAGCCCTGCGAGCTTGCCCCTGCCAGCCTGCTGATGCAGCCAGACTAGAAGCAGACTGGGTTTGAGTGGGAAAAGGAGGAAGTCAGTAGAGAATGGGAACTCATGAAACACTGAAGCAACCCTCATTTTTTCATTAAAATCTTCTTTAGAAAAAAACCACAAATCAAAACAGAACAGAGAAGTCCTTCCCTGTCATCTCTGCTTGGAGGAATTACTGTGAGCAATGTATTAGTACTCTATAATTATCACTTTAAGGGTCACTGCTGCTGACTTCATTAACTGCCTGCTAAAAGGATGCTGAGGGGAAAACAGATGAGTGGGTGACTTATCAGAGATAGTCATTTTCTAATGGAGTTTGTTGCTAGTGGTCTTTACACATACACCGAATCAAGGAACTGCCTAGAAAATGGGCCACAAGGACAACTTCAGAGAAACTGGAATGTAAGATGATGCAGGAAAGTTAGTTAAAAATTAATCTTTTTATTAAAATATTGTTCATGGCCATTTCAAGCCTCTCCCTAGCACTGCTGTCAGGCTAGTGTAACTTCTTAGACTTCACTAGAAATATTCTTGTATCTGCTTATGTAAGTGAGCACCAAATGAGCTCTTGAACTTCTCAGGTTTGGTGGACTGGAGGGTTGTTTGTGAGCATATGGCATTAATAATGATTACATCTATGAAGTGAGAGGTAACATTTGAGAGGAAAGGTGATTCTTTTCCATTAAATTTTCCAGTCTACACTGGTCCTTCAGAGCATTACAGGATTGTTTCTGGACTGAGGCAGTGGGGCTGAGTCTGCTTTCAGCCCTGCGGGGAAGCATGTGCCGGAGCTGTCCTTGCCCCACAGAATTGTGTCTGGCAGCAAAACCTGGTTCATTACACAGGACTTAGTGTGGGGAAAGAAGTCCAGCCAGTTGCTGCTCCAAAAGAACAGAGGAGTGGGACAAACAAAAACCCACCTCAGTTTTGACTAACTTCCACATAACTGATTTGTGCTGCTTGATAAAATCCATGGGAACAATTGGAAAACAACACCAATTTTCCTCATATCTGGCCTTCCAACAGCTACAGTTCCCTTCCAATTATTTACCAAGAACTAACTCACTTATTTAGCTCTGGTGTATACAGCCTTGTAGCTTAGTTGTTTATCATATCAAGTGATTCTCACCAGTGGTCTTGACTTCCTAAGGTCATTTTTACAACTTCCAGAAGGTACCTGGAAATCAGCTACATCAGTAATAATATTTTCCTTGTAGGGTATCTCTCTGTCCTGCGTCATTGAAGCCTACTACTGTAACTATCAGGCACCTTCTTTAAATCTCGCTACAGTGTCCACCACTAGTGATCCTTGTAACTCATTAGCTGGATTATAGTGGCAAAAGTTGTTAATTTGTTTACCATCCTGCTTTTTGGTTTTTTAGAATCCTGCCAGGAAGGTATAGGATGTTGCCGTTTGCTTACAGGCTCTGTAAGCCAATGAAGGGAAAGAGTATTGAAAGGCTCTTACCCCTTTTCCAAAACAGTTACACACTTGTGTAACTTTGTTGAGTCAGTTCTGATTTATGTTGGTGTAAACAACAAGAACATTGAGCCCAGGATGTCTGAATCACAAAAATTGTAATGCTTTGTTGTGTAGAGAGTTGTCACTCATCTGTTTATTTTCTAAAGTGACTTTTGCTGGTGGTTTTGAATTGTGGAGTCTGTTTTCTAATCGCATCAGTTCTGAATTGAGAATAAACTTGTACAATAGGCATTTCCAGAGGTTAGTTGGAACTAGTAGCAATGAAGACATATTCTCTTGTGTGAATGGCAACAAGGGTGCTTCCATGGAAAAAGCAGTAGCTGAGGAGAGTTGGCACACTAAACCGTGTTCAGGAGAGGGCAACCACTGGGCTGAACCAACAGTATTTGGTAGATTTGATTTTAAGTTCAGTATAGTTTAATTTCATTAACATTATTAAAAGCATTTAGTTTGGATTCCCTGGTCTTTCACAGTTCATTACTGATCTGGTGTATTTTGATGGGAAGAAAGTCCAGGTATAAAGACCCCGATTCAGTGAAGCATTTTATTTCCATGAGAGCTAGACAGTAAAAAGACTTTGATCCCTGCACTTTGATTATCTCTAGTTAAATATGTTTGTGTGCTTAAAATAAGTGTTGTGTTGACTGACAGTCAACATTTAGTTGGAAGCTTCCCCGATCAAACAAAGATTTGTAACTTTGAATGTTGTCTAAACCAAGGTGTTTCAGACTCCTCACAAATTAGTTTCATATTCTACCCTGTGTTTTGTTTACTTTGCTTTCCTTCAGTCTAAGGATCTAATTTTAAATTTTATAGCATTCTTTACAGAATAAGATAGGAAAATCAAGCTGATGTGTTTTTGTAATTAAGGTGTTTTGAGTTTTAAATGTTTCCTAAACTCAGCTGTAAACAAAATAATCTTTAGTGTAAAATCTTGAAATGGTGTTTCAACACAAATATAATATATTTGGTTTATTTGTATGTTTATAAAGCTATTGATTTGTAAAATAAAATAAAAAAGATCCCTGGTGTCCCTTTTGTTTTAAAAGAATGCAAAAATATGGTTTCAGTTAATCCATGTCATGTTTGTTGATAGCTCCATTGGTTTCATATAGCCACAGTGTGTTAATGTGTCAGTGCAGCACATGCAGATATCATGGGAGTTTTGTTCACTGCTCAGAAAATCTGCACTAATGAGGATTATCTTCTGCAGCTCACAGGTAGATGCCAGCTTGAATGCCGTAAGTTTTATTTATTTTTTCAGTTTTACATTCCCATAAACCAGTAAAAGCCATGTCCTCCTTCTTCTGCACATTTAAATGACTGTTATGAATGTTGCTGCTTGTTTGTCTAGAACTATTATCCGTGGCTTCACAATATGTTTTCAGACTGGCCTCCAAGATGTTATTCTCAGACTTCACTGATCAGTAGATCAGTTGAATTGAAATGGTTGAATCACGGATGTTCCTCGGGTTTTTTGGCTAAAATTTTTTCAGGTATGCAAACCCCCACCCCCCACCCCAAATTTAAAATTATTAGACTTTCTGGGTAAGTAGCTGACTTAGTATTGATCTCAAATCCTACTGGTATACTCTGACGCTTAAAAATGAAATTAATGTGTTATATTAAGCTGTAAAAGAGGAATTTAGCAACATAGGGGGGAAAAGCTTGACAAATGTGAAGTGAGAAAACTACTGGGCAATTCTAAAGAGCAATGGAGAAAATGAGTTTATTTAGTTTAGTAAATCCTCACCGTCTTGAAATGGACATTTCCATTCTCTAAAGCCATATTTTCATCATAAACAAGCGAGGAATGATTCATGCTCGTTCATAATGGACATAGGCAATGTGATAGTTCTGTGTCATAGGAATGCATGAGACATCTCATTTTAAGTCCCTTTTGCAGTCCTTTGCGGCTTTGCAGAGGTTTAACTGTTCAGACAAAAAGTTTATTGCGGTAATCTCTTTCAGGATGAAAATATTTAAAAAAAAAAAACTAGGGAAAAACTAAAAAAATATTCAGAATGATATTAGGAGAAACCTCTGCCTTGTTAACATATATTGTGTTTTTGTCTTACTGGGAGTAATTTTATCTCATGTTATATCAGGGTGATGCCTACACTGTTCCTTCAGTCTTCAAGACACACTTGGTGTTATTACTTCACTCCCTGATAACTTGCCATCTTTATCTCTGTACATGTGAAAAGGAAAGATGTTAGTGGTGTTAGAAGCCTCCCCCAGAGCCCCAGGAATGCACCCCCAAACACAATCTGCAAGGGTGATAGCCTATGTTGGCTCACCTTCCTCTGATCTTTTATTGAGACTGCTGTTTAATGCCAGTTTTGATGTGGACCAGGAACAGCCAACTTTGTGAAGACTATTCATCATGGGATTAGTTTACAGGCACCCTCAGTACTGAGGCGGGCTAGGTTCAGACCAGTGAAAAGCCTTAGTTCCTTCTAACCAGCCTTAGGGGCCTTCGAAATCCTATGATTTCAAGGCTTTGGAACTTGAGTTTTGAGGCAACTGCTGAAATAATCAGCTATAAAGATGCTGAAGCCCTTTTGTATCAGGACCCCAGCCACTACCATGTCTTCCCTCTCAAGCCTAGGTATTACAACCAAAATGTCTTCTCCCTGCCTACTTTTTGGAAGGGATGATTCTAACTATTTCGTTCTATTAGGCGCAAGCAGAAGCTAAACCAAAGCCTAGAAGGAATTTCTACACTTCATAGATCAAGAACCTGTAGTCTGGCAGCTGCCTTTTTTTCCAGGTAAGATGTTAGGATATGTTTCCAAGATTAATTTTAAGAACATCACTGCCCTAGACCCTTCTTTGCGCTCACACCCACTGCTGCATGACACTGTTACCTTTCCAAGCATCCAGCTTTATACCACATGCCTTCCTGAGCTTCGGTTCACGGATAGTTTTGTCCACGTTACCCCTGATTTGGCCCCATCAGTCTGACCCTCACTGTGCGCTCATTACAGCTTATGGGATCCTGCCTGCCAGCCAGTTTTGAGTCCATGTAGCCATATTGGCCATACCCGTGTGGCCTTTATCCAAACCAATTTGGAATGGTTTTAAAAGTAAGTCAAAGAAACCATGTAGGATAATTTCTTACTTTTATGTGAGCAGTTAGTGGAAACAGAGCAGCTGGAGTCTTGGTCCATGAATAAGTCCCCTAGGTATTAATATGATGCAAAAAATGAAAAGAATACTTAATAGCTTATAAAAGAATTAGCTGCTCATGCCCATATAAAAAAAGAGATTTATTTAAAAAAAAAAACCACAAAACCTGTTTAATAGCTTCTTAGTTTCATGATCCAGCACTTTTTGTGCATCGCTGGGCTTTTTATTGATTAAAGCCAACAAGTTTTATGGGCTGTATTCGGTCTACAGATCAGTGTGCACATTTTAATGGACATGATCTTTTATAATACTGATTGCACGAAACAATAGATTTGAGTTTGATGTAACAGATTAAGAGAATGCACAGTTGATATTTCATTAGTCTATTAATAGTAATTCGTCATAATGTAAGAGTAGTGAAAGTGTGCTATATATAAATTTATCCTTTTTTCACCCAAGAAATAGAAATATTTAGACTAAGATTTTAATGGCCATTTTACTGTTCAATTCTTGACTGCAAAAGAAAGTTAGGCTCAGTTCTGTGCAGCCTTTGTGCAGTGTGTGTGCCTGCAAATACTAAGTTTAGAAGAAGAAACATCTTAAACAGCTCTCGAAAGGTAACTATTTAAAAAAGAAATCAGTAAACTAAATACAGCCAGATGCTAAACATCTCACTGGAGACCAAAATCAGTAATAATTATGGGACATTCAAGGATCCCTACAGTATTTGTATGAAATAATAATAGAGTTCAAACTTATTTCCGCTGACCTTAGTGTTGCTCATTAAAGGTTTTAGCAGAGACCTGGATACAGTCACATTCAAGTGAGGTGTTTGGAATTAAAATACAGATAAAAGGAAAAAGGTTAATCCAGGTCAAGGGAACAGACCAAAACTGGGATTGCATAAGATTATAGTATCTTTCCTCATTTCTCCAATGGTCAACAGCAGTTAGTTTTAAGTAACACTCTTCTCTGCAAAATCTCCTGAATGAAAGCCTAAACATGGTATTAACTGTCCATTCTTCGGCTTTGTCACTATGCTTAATCACTATACAATGATTTTTGACCTCCAAGAGGGTGGGGTTTTTGCTTAAATGGAGAAATGTGCTAAACACCACCTCCAGGAGACTGAGATATATAATGAGGCACCCCCTACTGCTTATTGTATGTTGTAATTGTAATAGTTCTTTTATCCTTTCTCATACCTAATAATCTATATCAATAGTAGGAAGTCCATCAAAACACACTATGAGCCCATTTTCATAACAGCAAGTGAGCTGTGACCCCAGAAATGAACACTGCCAGATGCTGAGGCAGTGGGATCTGGATCTGATCTACCTTGTGGCTGGATGTAATAATAAACCTGAAGTCTTCATCCATCCAGTGGTTCCCTCCTCTTCCACATCCCATATAACATTCCCTCATAATGCGAATTCAGAGCTTTATGCCTGAGGATGCTGCCATATTAGAGAGTGGTAGTGAGCAACCAGGAGCTCTTGGTTCTGTTCCTCGCTCCACTGCTCATGCAGTGGTGTCAGGCAAATAACTCAGCAGGTCCTTGCAAGCCTCCTCCCCACTTGAAGAAAAAAAGGGATGGAAAGAAAGAGAGAGAGGACACAAGGATTATTACCTATATTCTAATAGCTCTCAGTGTGGTGTGTTTTTTGACCTTTGAAAGAAATTCCCACAGAAGGGCTATCCTTATAAATAAAGCTAACATTAACATCGGCAGACTTGGAATCAAGCTGATTGAGATCTAAATTTCTTGCTGCTTCAGAGACAGACTGAGGCCCGTTTGAAGTGGACGTAGCTTTAGCACAGTGGTTAGCATTGACTCGTTTTACACCAGATCTGAATCTAATCCCATTTTCATATTACTATATGCAAAGACTGGGTTCTGTACACCCTAACTTACTCAATATTTTATTTTTGAGTGATGTTAAATGATCCTTTTTTGGTAAAACTCAGCCATTTGTCTAGAGCCTGTTCACCATAGAGTTCAACTTAAACCCTAGAACAGTTAAGTTGTGCTAACTTTTTGTGTAGAGGGGAATTCACCCTTTGTTTATATGTGTAATGATAAGCAGATCCAGATCTAAGATTTTAGAAATGCATTACAGAACAGAAGTACTGAAGCTCTGTATCAGGAGGCTTCAATAAGCAAAGCACAGGTATGTTTGCCTCTGTGTATATTTTAGGATGAAGGGTGCATTAGAAGCATTCGAATATACCAGTGCGAGGTCTTCTGATCTAAAATAACACAAGGCACACAGTGTGAAGTCTGATTCAAGAGTCTTTTCCATTAAAGATTTCAACCAATCCTGTAGTGTGCAAGCTGGGGTGTGAGAATGTGCTGTATACCACCCAGCTTGCTATAAGCAAAGGAGGGAAGGGTGGCTGGGTTCTTTAAACAGTTAGACCTAACAAATGACTCGTTTTGAAGTCTTAGGAAAGAATGTGTGCTAGAGAGCACTAATACTGGCAAACAACAGAAGAGAAACGGATATGGCCAAAAGTTGGCAGATCTTCTCTTGGAATGTAAAGGGGGTTGGGGGGTGGGCAGGGAGGGGGCAGGAAGAAGCCAAGAATAAAAAGGCTAGGTGTTATTCTTTCCACATGTGTTTATAGAAAAGGGATAGATTTCACATTTCACCTTTTTCCAGTTTAATGTGTATTTTTTCTTCTGGTTTGGTTTTTGCTACTTTTTTTCACCATCCATTGTTCTATTACAGGTCATTCAGCGCTACATTTAGTTGGCTGTGTAACCTAGGTAGTATCCCTCTGCTTCCCATCTGTGAAATCAAAGGGTCATATTTAGTACACTACGAAGCATTTGCATTTATCCTGCATGCTATGAATAGATAACAAGCATCCATGGTCTGCTTCTGCAAGAACATAAAAGCCAAACAAATGCCCAGAAGGATAGGAAACATCTTGAATGACAATGGCTGGCAGGTTTCAAATGTCCTCATTATAAAAATAAGAATGAAATAGGGAGTTTATTTATTTTGCAAATGGTCTAGAAGAGGGAGAGGGGATGAAGAAACAGTGGTTAAAGACAGTGGTTCATCAGAACAGGCCTTCCTGAAGACAAATATAGATCATCTCTCATATGACAGAAATTAGTGTAAACTCTGTTTGATAGACCTCTCCTTCTATTATTTCCATGTGTGAAACTACCATTTCTAGTGCAATGTTTTGAGGTTCTTTTGTGTGCTTGTTTATGTGTTTCTGTCTTTATATTAGCACAGAGTGAATTAGTTTAAGGATTTAATAGAACAGATTATGTTGTTATATTAATGCACAATGAATATATCCAAGAAGTATCACAAAGCTGAATGCAGGTTCAGAGGAGTTAAGCTCTTCCCAAGGGTGAGGTGTCTCACTCTTGCCCCAGCCTGTGGGTGAACGTGGTCTGTGCAGCCACCGCGGGAGCAGGTCAGTCGCTCTGGGTAGGGCCACGATGCAGCCACTCTGCAGCCTCGATTCATGCCGCACTGTGCTTTACACACATGCCCACTGTTGCACTCAAGCTAATAGAGAATGTAGATCAAAGGTACACACCCTTTTGTTAGTTACCTACCTGAATTATGGTCTGCTTACCATACACTGTCTATCTTGCTGAGTGACCAACTAGCCCCATTGAAACACACAGATTTACAGAGGAAGACCATTTGTCTTCTTCACCACCATGGCTAAGAAGCAATATCAGTTGGCGCTTTCTCAAATAGGAACTTTAGATATTCCCAGAAACGTGTAACTTAATCTAACATTTTCCACCCTATCAGGTGGAAGGGACACAACAGTGAATCACTTCAGTATTTCAGGTGTTAGATGAAAGTGGCATCCACCTACTGGCATCTGAGCTGTCGGATACATTTTTCTTTAAAACTCTAAAAGGTAAATATAATTGTGAGTGCATGATTTGTATTTTTGGCTGCTGGATAGGGAAGTGAGAGTAAGTTTGCGGTTCATGTCCCTTTTGCTGAACATCCATAATCAGTATTGCAAAACCTGGAAGGCCAGGTAAATGCATGCAAACTTTCTAGTCATAGCTCCAGTCCTGCAGGGTATGAGACTAAGCTTTCTTTTTTTTTCCCTTCAGGACTTTCTGAAAAGTTTTTTTCTTGCAGAGTTTTGCAGATCACAAGGATTTGGATAAGCTTCAGAGAAGAGTCATGTGAATGTATAGGACCATAGCTGAAAGGAAGCTCTTGAGGTTTCCTGTAAGTATCTGGAGAATGCCACTGGAGCCCCTGGTTTTGCAGAACTCTCAAATTTTTTTTAGATTTTAAGTATTTGCATTCATTAAATGTTCTTCCTATATTTTGAAACTCCATTTATTTTCTTGGAGAGGGTTTTGGGGTCTAATTTTTAACCAGAGTCCTAGCTTTCTAGCTGAGGGCATGCCTAAGCTGTAGGAACAGAGAAAAGCCTCAAAAAAACCCCCCAACCAATTGAAATGAATGAGCAAATGCTAGATGTATAGAACACTCATAAAACCACCACAAATGAAAATCCATTTATTTATTAGCAAAGTTGATCAATTGAAAATTATTAAATGTTGCATTTAAAACTAACTGGCCAACTTTAATTCAACCACTTAGCATTTAGCACCATTAGCAACGATGTTTTGTGTTGTCTCTTTGTCCTGCTTTATTACCACTGTTCAAGTTGCTCCATCAGGAAGTGGAATTGCCCCTGATACATCACTTAACTGCTAACCTGCATGCCTGTTGTACTTAGCTTTCATAGGGGCAATAAGACTTCTGTAGAACCTGTTCACATCTGAGACGCAGTAAGTTAAACACAATGAGTTTAGGAAAGAATGGAGTTCCAGCTTGAACTCCAAATTTCCTGAGTTCTGATTAAAACCAGATGCTCAGCAGTGTTATAACGTAGAGTTTTATGGGTGAATACAGCAGTATTTTATTTCATAAATGTGTGCTTTACAACAAATCTAATGGGAATTGTAAAGTAGTACCTGACAATACCAATGTTTAAATGTCCCAGTGTAGCATATTAAAACAATAGCAATTCTTTGCTTATGACACAGCTGAGGTGCAAATCCATATGCTGATACCCTCTGTAAAATGTGTCAGATGGAAGAGAGAAACACTGTCTCTCAGGACAATATTTCAGGGCCAAATGCAGTCTCTTACGGGATGTCTCTACAGATCGATTTCTTGGGGCTATGAAAAATAAATGCAAATTCTTGCAAAAGTCTGTCAGCATTTATGGCTTTGCATTATGTATAACTTCTGTCCATGTATGGCAGAAAGAAACACCAGTGTGTCCTTTGGTCTGTCAATGAGATTTTGAAGAAAATCTTGTTTAGCTCCATGTTTGCTTTCTTGGAAAGGATTAATTGCACATCCGCATCCTTCTCCAATAGGAAAATCCCATGTAAAGCACTCATTCTTTTTCTTCTTTTTCTCCCCCTTCTTCTTTTTTTCCCCTTTCTCCCTGTTATGGGAAGGTATCCAGCCGTGTAGCAAGAAAAACAAAAGCACTGAGAGATGCACTCCCAGCCAGTAAGTGGTGGAGTGGACCTGGCAGCTGCCAGGCCAGCTGCTGTTCCCCCTGCCTGACCTGTTCATGCCAGTTCCAGACCCAGCGGCTCGTGCAGGACATCAGGAAGCTTTGGTGGCATCAAGGCTGCTTGAGCTTGGTGCCTCAAGTTTTCACCCTATATTGCACTTTATAGCAAAGGAGACTGTTGCGTCTGAGGCAAGGCAAGGGCTGGACCTACTCTACAGACAGGGGTCAGAGTGCCATGGTGTGTGATTTGTGACTGAAAGAGTTGTTCCAGCAAAAATTCCTCCTGTGAATGCGCATATACACAGATTAAACTTCCCTTTAATTGGGGCTGGTGATGAGGTGTCTTGCAAACCTGGCTTTCTATGTCTGCCTTTCCTTTTTGCTCTTTTGCAGGAGCTGCTCCCTCTGTTTTCGTTGACGTTTCCCCAGACCCAGTATGAACATGAGCATATGAAGGCGGATTTCAAACCCCCACACAGGGTACTATGTAAGCAGCAGATTTAAAAGCCATAGTGTTTAGTCTATAGTGTTTACTCCAAAATGCTGGAGGAAGAGAGCTGATACAAAGCACCCAACCCCATTTTTCTTTAGGAATGAGAGTCAGGATGAAACACCACCATGAAGTGTCTTCATCGTTTCAGAGTTACAGCAGTCAAAATGTTGCCATGGTTGACCTGTAAAGCTCAATTACTGAACTGGGCATTATGCTTTGTTCCACTTCACAGGTAATATGGCTAAGATCAAAAGTGCTGGGATGGGTTGGTACCTTCAACCTGTCCGCTAATTTCTGTGCCAGGGAGTTTGTATTTCTATAGGAAGTGCAAATGAAGGTATATGGATGAAAGTCTGGATCATCCTGGGCAAGGTCCATCACTATAACCTTTTGATCTATGGGGAAAAAAACCTGTCCTCTTTATGTTAGATCTATTTGGTGTTTGTGAAGACATATGGAGTGAGAATACTGGAAACCACATGCCTGCATTTATCTGAAGGTTGGGGATTACCTTCCTGACGGGTGAGAAAGAAGTTGTCTCAAATCTCATTCAAATGTTTCCTTTGTTTCCGTAAATCTTGGAAGAGAGACAAATTATAGCAAATATGTAATTTTGACATGAAAAACAGTCCAAAAGGGCCAGAAATGAAACCACAAATTCCCTTCAGCTAGGCACAGAGACTGAGCATGGCTCTCTTGCAAATCATCTGTTCTTGCATGTTGACATTCCAAAGGCTGGTCTCTCTCCTTTTTCTCTTCTAAATCGGAAAAAAAGATCATTGCTCCCCCACTTCATTAACCCTGCCAGTCTCCAGTGGTATTAAATCTCTCTTCCTAGTTGCTTAAAGCAACCCTTTTACATAATTTTAAACATACAACAGTATCAGCTTGTTGAGGGTCCTGGATCCAGGTGTCAAGCTGGTGGTGGTGGTAAGAGCAGGACCTTAAGGAGAGGATCTTCATGTTCTGTCAAACTCTTTCTGATTTTGACCTTAACAGAGAAAACATGGCCTAAGGGACTTCATGAATTGACATAATCCATGAACTTTCTCTTCTGGTCCCAGGTTCACCACTTAACTGCTCTTTGATGTTGGACAATGTGGTCCCCTGTCTGTGTCTCTTTTCTCTGCTTTGCCTGTACCCCTTGCAATAGCAAGGTCTTTGAGTACATGAGAGGTCTTCAAGTGCACGGGACTCCCCTCCTGTGCAAAGCTTACTCATGCCCTGCCCTGCAGTGCTGTGCACAGAGATTGCCCAGCTCTGTCCAAGCCAGGCCCACGGCAAGTTCACCCTGTTGGTGCGGCAGGCTGGGCAGGGGGCTGGGCCACACCGTTGCTGGGCTGGGAGCAGACCAGAACAGTCTGGATGCTGCTGCAACATGGTATGAGTTAAAAATGCTCTAGCTGATCCACAAATGGTAATAACAAAAAAAAAATGTATGGTGTTGCTGTAGGATGCAGCACTAGTGTTTATCTAGAAAACAGAACTTGGGGGATTTTTCCACTCGTCTTCCACTGAAACTGCAGACATGTTCTTGTTAGGAAAAAAATGTACCACTGAAATGGCTATGAAAAGTACCCACCTGAATGATCGTTTCCACCAGCTCACTAGTCCTGTTACAAGTAAACATCTTTCAGCGAGTGTCAACTGCCAGCATATTTTTTATTAGTCTATAGGCTGTCACATCACTGCTGTCAACAGTAGAAAGTGATGGCAGACTGAGAAACGTTGAAAGCTGCTGTTATTTCGTCATCCTCTCCTCCACTGAAGGTCCTTTTCGTTCATGTTGTATCATTTGAACTGGAGAGCAGCGTTTTGCCTTGCTGTAGATTTACTTAAGGCAGACATTGGTGTGATGGGAATCAGTGACAGGCTTTCTGCTCGCAACTGTGACGCCACAGCAACTCTGTGACCACTTTGTTGCTGGTTTTGACTTCTCTGGCATCACCCTTTAGAATGTGCTGGGGAAAAATAACCCAATTGCAATCATAAAACTCCTATGTAAGCAAAATAGGATGTTAGATTAAACAGTCTGCTAGAACCGACTGCAAGCCCTGCACCAGGGGCACGCCGCTTGTCGGATGGGTCGGAAATGGTGTGAGGAAGAATTTGCAAAAAGAGGCTGTACTGCTGTGAGTTCTGTGCAGGCCTCCGGAGGGACGGAGGGAGGTCTCCTCTTTTATTATCTGATGAACATCAGTCCCTTTGGTCAGACTGCTAGGCGCCTCCTGGAGCTTAACCTCAGATTAACATCTGCTTCGTTTCAGTGTCTGTCTCATAATAATATCAATAAACATCATCATTTTACAGTAAAAGCTGATAATTAAATCTGTGCCTGCTGACTCACTATCTATTGTGCCCTGCGGAATAGTTGCAGATAGTGAAGAATTAATAGATAAAAAATATTTTATATTTCACTGAATAATGAATATAAAGCTCTTGCAGGCATGATTAACCTCATATAACCTGTATCTATAGATCATCTGAAGTGCAGCCAGAGACAGGCTGAGTTTCCTTGTGTTGGTTTAGATCATTTGTAAATGGGTAAGTCTTGTGACCAGATCTGAACCTGTTACACCAGGACAGTACCTGCAGGTCTGACTCCTACCTCCTTTCTGCTTTGCAAAGGTCTGTGGCAACTGCAAAGAGTGTGTTGCAGGAAAAACAAAGGTGAGCCCGGTGTCACATTGCATGTACATTTGCAACTAAGAGCTCTTGCACTCTCTGGTAGGCAAATCTACTGTCAGGCTTTAGTTGCACAGACCCACTTTTGAGCTACAAAAATCCATTTTTCATTACTTTCCTCTAGACTGCCCCATGGTGCCTGGTAAATGGTCTCTTGAAGTGATGGGGCTGTACTTCCCACCAACGACAAGAGGTAAGAAACATCCTGAAGGAAAATGTGAGGCATGAAATGCTTTCAGCAAGGCAAGGGCTGACAAGCACTTTCTAGTATTACATGTGAGGCCCTGTTAAGAACCGAGCGTGTTTCAGCAGGGAGACCCTTCACTGGCAGAAACAGCTCTCCTAGGGCCCTCCAGGCGGTAGCAACTGAGCATCCTGCTGAAATCAGTGTGGAGCCCCCAGCAGAGATGCCATGCAGAAGACTAGGACCTGGAGAGGGCTCAGTCCCCAGCCTTGGAGAGGTTTATGTAGGTGTTCAGCTCTGTGCACTGCCAGAAGTTTCTTGGGTGGTGCTGCAGGCAGGATCAGAGCCTTGAGCTGAGAGCTTTTGGATGGTTTATTGAGAAGACAGCATAGGAAAATAAGAGAGAAAGACAAAAACTGAGGATTTAATTTTGTCTTCTTACAGCCAGCCTATCTGTTTGTACATTTGGAAAAAGTCACTGTCAGGAAATGAAAATGCAAAGAGTGAATTGGGGCAAGAGTGCAACAATATAATTCTGCCATAAGCAAGAGAAAATGAGACTTCTTTCTTGAATTTTGTATCAAATTCTGTCCTGCTCGTTTGGGAAAAAAGATACAGTAGGGGATGTTAAACTCCTTGCATAAACACCGTGGGGTTTTTTTTATTTTTTATTTAATGAGTCAAAGTGTAAAAACCAGTTCAAATACTTCAGTTGTGTGCATATTTATCTTCTTCAGTCTACCTGTTCAAGAGGGGTTTGTGCAACTCACCTAAGGTCATTACTCCTGGAGATGGACCAAGGGATGCAGTTTGAGTCTTCAGTGATTGGGGCACCACATCATTGAACCTGCATGAGGATTTGGGCTCGCTTCTGAAATTGTATATGCAGGGCATTTGGGGGGCTGTTAGCAAGTGGTGTATGCTGGTACACACAAATACCTTTGAGTTCGGGATCTGCTCTGCAGCCCAGGTCACAGAGCCAGAGGTATAACTGAAAATGCCCCTGGAAACTTTCAGGATTTAATTTGAAGGTCTGAATTTGGTGCAGTTTGAGTTGTTTGTGAGTGAGGATATTTAAATGCCTTTGCTAGACATTCCTAGATTGCAATAAAGTTAAATTTTTTTTAGATTTAATTGAAAAAAACAAACACTGCCAACTCCCTGCCCTGGAACCCTGCAGTTCTGCACTACCACTGACTGTTGTAAGATTAAAGCAGAGGTAGGTGAAATATCAGAGTGTTTTAAGATGAGAAGCCACAAAACAGGGATCTGGGGACCTATATTTGAAGAATCTTTAGAGATCTGAGATAAGCTGTTCCTACTTCAGTCAATCTCCATCATTAACACACATGTGTTTATCATGGATTAATGAACATATCATGTTGTGATGGTCTGATCCTGTTAAAATCCAAGGCAATTTGGCCCTTGATCTTGATGGGCTATCATTTCAGTTATTTAAATAATTTCTACTTTTATAAAAAGAATTATCTGTAGCTCTATGTGTGTATTCAATGCAGAGACCCAAGCAGGGATCAGTAATTTGTACCAATATTTTATGTAATGCTTCAAAATGAGAGCCAGTTGGCAGTGAAATGGGGGACTGGGGAAAGACAGTAGGACACATTCATTAAAGTTTTTGTTGGCAGGACACATCTCCTTTGCTGAGGTTTAGGCTAAAAGCTTTTGCTTCACTTTCCCATTTGGATGGCCCCTGTGGTTCAGCCATGTGCATTAACCCATTTAGCTGCCCAAACACGTCTGTCAAGAGAAGGGAGAAACCCTTGCTCTTACCCTTTCCCCAGAGGAGAGGAGGGGACACTTGAGCTTTGTTTGGCTTAGTGTGTTTATAATTGCATTTTGCATTACGAAAAGAAACTTTACGTTTAGTGGTAGGTAAGAGCAGCAAAGCTTTGGGGAGACTGTGTGTGGTCTTGGAGGGTCTGAATTTTAAACTGTGCTTTGCGGTAGATTCAGGGGTCTTCCAGCCAACAGTGGTGTCCTGGGAAACTTGGAGGGAACCAGGAGCTTCTCCACTGCTTTGAGGGAAACTTGCAGTTTTGGCTCTCAGGGGCATCCTCGCCTGTAAAATGGGGATAGGGTACCAGGGAGGACACAACCCCATCCTGCCCTACTTGTTGAGTCTGAGGCTTGGGCAAGGGTTTGCCCTTTCTCTGGGGCCATGTCTTGCGGGCTTGCAATGCCGCACTGTGGCCTCTCCCTGCTCCAGGGGCTGACAGACCCCGTGAGGGTATTTGGCAGGTCCTGCAAGCTGCTGTCTAGCTTTGCCCAGCACACAAAGCCACAGTGCTGCTTTGCAGCCCGGGAAGGGACAGCTTCTGGTAAGTGGCTGTGCGTGGAAAAGCTTGCTAGAAAAGGTGTTCTTTGGCTTGACGGAATACCATGGGTGGCTGGGTGGGCTGGAGGCAGCTGGCCAGCATACACAAGGACAAGGTCACACCATCCATCTTGCTCCTGGTATGGGGTCCTAGGCCATGCAGGTGGGCATAGAACTGGCCAGTGCAACGGAGGAGAAGAATGCTGAGCAGCTGGGGATTAACTGAGTAATTTATGCATGTTGCTTTGAACATATGAGGAGGTATAAAATGACAGTTCATATTATGAGGTATCTAACAGCTCTTTTTACTTTACTGGTGTTGTTTTCTTTAGCATACATTTGTAAAGGGCTGCTGGCAAAAGAGACTGTTATTGTTAAAATCTGGAAAGAAAAATTTTAGGTTACATGTCCAGTGCTGTCTTGGAAAAATTATATCTGATAACTTGCCCGATTAAAGTGAGACCAAAACTAATGGAGCAGTATTTACGTTAATGGAGCAGAGCCAGTTCATAGCCTTTGCTCTCTGAGCCCTTTTGAAATTTGTGGAAGCATACAGATGCCCCAGAAATCTTTCTACTTCTCTAAATGTATTTCAGTTACATTTCTTAAAGGAATGGTAGTTCAGTGTGCAATATTATTGGCATATATTTACATTTATAGTGAAAACATTTCTGTCTGAACTCTTAAGTGCTTTACTGATGTTAATGAATCCTGGCTGGAGAGAAACATTATTTGTATTTATGAACAGGGCACCTGAGACATGGAGAGCGTGAATTATTTTTGTGAGTGCAGAAGGGCACTAAAATCCACCCACGCACCATGCTCTTTGTGGCTGCATTGGCTAAAGCTGGGTGGCTTCTGAAATGTGCCTGTGGCTCAACAGCACCCTCATGGATCATATCAGCTTTACACCTCCTCCCTCCTTTTTTTCTTGTCCTCAGTGGTCTCACACCTATAGTAAAAATGCCAAATGCTTTCAAAGACTTTGCTATTTCTGCAGATTTCATGGTGCATTTTCATTGCTTCCAGTGGTTTCTGGTTGGGCTGGAGCATCCACAAATAGACACAGTAGGAAAAAAAGTCACTCATGATACCAGGATTTGTGTCTAAATTGGGATTGCTTCCCAGCTCCTAGGTCTCCTGCTTGGCTTGGCCAAAACTGTTGCCATTGCTCAGTGAGACCTGCACGCATCCATACTGCTGTCATCCGGGTTCCTGAGTGATGGAAACCTAAGTTCGTAGGAGAGAATGGAGCTGTGGCAGCCCCCATCAGGTTCCTGCATGAACCATCTGGGCAATATGACCTCAGGCCAATGTGGGAGCAGTACATTCGCCAGAGAGCATTAGCATAGTCAAAGAGTCCGTCAGCAGCAACTCACTGAATCTGAGTGTGGTCTTCCAGGTCTCCGACATTTTTTGGTCTCCTTGAAGCATATCTGAGGAAGTTCAAGGGAGCTGGTAAGGGAGGTATGTCAGGATCACAGCCTGTGGGTGACCGTTCTGCAAGCTCTCTTCCAGCAGGTGGTTCTCCATGAGTTCAGTGAATCAGAAGGGAAATTATTTGTAAACTACTGTTATCAAGAAGATGTCTGTTTCTTTCTAGACCCTGTCTCTGGTTCCTGGGTTACCGCTCTGGTTTTTGCATCTGGAACACAGCCTGAGCATGAAAATCACTGTTCTGAGGCAGCAGCCGGGTGGATCACTGTAAAGGGGATCACTGTAGAGGCACTGACATCTCAGGTGAGTTTCTCCTTGGCTTTACACTACACAGTTTCTTCCCTTGTTTTCTCTTTCATTTTTCCCAAGCAAAAAGTATTCCTGTTATGAACATCTAGCATGTCAAAACACACAAATCCAGGTTGCAAAACCAGGGAACTTCTTTTTCCTTTGAAGATGTAAAATATTATTAAAAGCCCAGAACCGTACTGCTGCCAGACTGCCATTAAACAAACAAAAAAATGAACTAATTTGTGTAACTTAAAAACCTATGCAGTGTTTCTCCCAAAGCTTCATATTAAATCTTCTGGGGACATGTCAGGAGAATTTGACAATTTGACATATATTTGAGAAAATGTATAGCAACAGCCTTAAATATGTTTGGGAATTTGTACAGACTTTTTTCCTTTTTGGGAAAGGAAGTGTCTACAGCAATTTTTTTTTGCTTGATATTCTCCCATAACTATCAGTTGGGAAGAAATTTGATGAAATGTGCACAAAAGGAATAGAAACTAGAGCTATTGTTTTAATGTGGCAGGTACGAAGGTAAAGATATAAAGAACTCATTTAATTTCTGTACGGAAATGTGTAACGAGGAAAAAGAGCCCTTGGGGAGGTTGGTTTAGAAAGAAGTTCTTTTTCCTACAGGAAAAGTTTCATGTTCAAAACATTTAAAAAGTGTTTGACCACAGCCAGTTTTTAATCCTATGGGCTAATAGGAAATAAACTGGGTAAAGTGAAAAGGGATAATACATAACATATAAAACTGGGCTAGCCACAAGTTATATATGCTCACCTTTAAAAAGCTTGTGCAGAGATTTTGGTAAATATCAAGAGCCTCTATAAACTGCAAGAGGCAGCATGGTAACTGATGCAAATGCTGGGCTCTGAACGGTGGCCAAAAGCTTTTTGGGGAAAGCAGGACCCCACTGAGCTGCAAGCTGGATAATCTGTCCATGGACAACCAGGAGTTAACTGTAACTCTTATAAAACCAGCTGTTTAGTTTGCCAAGGGGTTCAGTTTCTTTTGATTTCAGTGTGAGTATCTTGCAGAGAGGCCAGGAAACTGGGCTGTAAACTCCGTTGGAGACATGTCATGTAGTTTTTATTTGTAAGAGAATTCCAGGTTGGGGTTTGGTTTTGGGCATTTGTACTCAGTGCTAACATCTCCTTTCATTTTATTGACTAAACCCTTTAGATGTGAGGTTTTACACAGATTAAATTAGGATGTAACAGCCGTTGTTTAGTCTTCCATTAAAAAGTAAGTACATTCAAAGAAAAGAAGCTGTACCGCTTAAATAAAGGAGAGCAACGAGTGTGTACCCAGAGGGGCTGTCACTTCAGATAAGGCAAAGGAAGTTCTGTAGCATGATAAAATGGAGAGATGGTTTCTTCATGTGTTAAATTTTCTCACTACTTGATATAATCAGGAATCCAGGAGCTGTTTAACCTGATCCAGTAGAATAAAAGCTCTATTGAAGTATAATGCTGATAGGTCTTCCGGATCTAATAAAAATCCCCTAATATATAGGGAAACAGTGACTCCAATCTGCATTCAGCACAGAACAGTAAACACTGATCTGGTTATTTGCCATGTTCTAAGAACATATATATTCAGTAATAACATATATGCCTGGATGGATGGGTTAATCTTTTCACCTGGATTTATGAACCTGTTAACAAGCCTTCCTGTTCTCTCTGAAGGAGGCTGGTATAAACACTGTAATGTAATTATAAAGATTTTGACCTTATCGCTATCAACGAGAGGCCTTGTTGCTGGCTGAGGCTGTATAGCCATATGCTTGAAAGTGGGTATTACAAAAATATGTTTGCCATGAATTAACATTTGAGTGAATTTTGGCAGCTAGTTTTACATCTGGTTTTGTCTGTTCTCTGGTAAAAAAATGTATTGGAAAAATATCTGAGAAGAGTTAAATTCAAACTCTAACACAAAACTATGCAGCGAAACAGAAATGTGTATAAGCTACACAGTTCTTTTTCCTCTTTCAGCTCAGAGCGTGAACCAGTCCCCAGTGTGACCAATAACAGCTGAGCAAGCCTCAGTCTGGAACATTAAGTATTTTGTTTACAAGCTGATTTGGTAGATAATTGTACTTATTGAAATAATTGGTAAATTAAACAGTTGCATAGAGGTTTGCAGGATGGTGTTGACAACTAAAACTCTGCAGAACAGAATGATTCTTTTGGCAGTCAGTGGTAGAACAAGAAATGCATTTGAGTAAATTACAATTGGTCTCAAATATTCTGCAGATGGAAAAGACTCTTACTTCATGGGATGCACTGTTTGTTGAGAATGAGTTGTTCTAACTCCAGTTGCGGACGAAAGACAGAATTTAAACCGATCAGAAATTACACAGAGCTGTAACTGTGAAGTTTAAAATTCAAGTAAGGTGAAAGCTCAGAAGTAAAAAAGAGCTATTTCCACATGGCTGAATTGAGATAACAACTTGGGGTGAGATCCCTTCGACACAACCTTGGTCCAAGCCACTTCTTGCTTGGAGGGAATGAAAGGGGCAAATTTGTAGAGTGCATAGGGAGAAGAAGACCAAAGGGTGAAGTTAGCTGCACTGTTTCAGACTTCAGCGAATGCTTTGGAGGTCAACGACTTGAGCTGTGAAAGCTTTGGTCATACCCTCTTCTGCCCGATTTTTCTTTCATCTCCCGTTTCAAGGTATTTAAAGAAGGAACTTGGGAAATGTGTTAGCTAACACTGCTGACCAAGACTTGTGAGGGTTTTTTGGTCAAAATGTTGGTGAGCTTCAAAAGTACACTTCAAAGGGGTTTTTACTGATCTGTTTGATTTCCGTCTGGGTTCTGGGATCAGCTGGCAGGGAAAGGTGGCAACTATAACGGCAAAGCGGAAAACAGTGCGTCTTCTATTGTCTCAGAGGGGTAAGATGTTCATTTTTTGAGCAGAAGGCCTGGTCAGAAACTGTGCCACCTCTTCTACACTGGTCAGTCTGTCTCTTCTCCCACATCGTGATGCCCCTTTGCCATTTTTACCTGTGCTGAAAATGTTGGTTAAATTTCTTCCTCTACTAATGACTCCATATGAAAAACTATACTTGTAAGCCTTTCCTTCAGCACCTTGCCACACTGTCTTTGTCCTCACAAAGTGAGACTTAAGTCCTCACAAAATTATAGGACTCTTATCTCCTCAATCGTATGTTTCAGCTGCTTTTTACTCTCACCTTTCAATGGTTTGTGGACCTTTCCTTTCCTGTTCTTCCCTTTGCTCACTGGGGATGCTTCCTCTTTTGCCTTTGTAAGATGCTGTCACACAGCTCCCACGAGCCACGTGTAGGAGAGAGTTATTGCAAACTAACGATAGTCCCTGTGTTTATTTCAGTTGCTGTCATGTTTAGTCTCTATCAGGTCAGAGTGAGCGGCTGCATCACTGACTCTCGCTTACAGGCTTGTGTTAAATGTCCTTTTCAGCATGTGTTATAAAACACCGCATGGTGAAGATAATCCGTTTTGTTAGTTTTGAAACATGAAACTCCTCTCACCAGCCATCAGGAAGAAACTCACATAGGTTGTATAAATGACTTTGTTGCGGCCGGGCTAGATGCCGAACTCATAAATTTGTTCCATTGTCAACTGCTTAAGCAGAAGTGCCTGACAGGAAAATTCACACTGACAGTACAGCGTAACTTGGTTTACTACAAAGTGAGGTGGTAACAGCATCCAGTGTTGTCCAGCAAGCCACCCACATAGGTCTTCCACTACTAGCGTGTTAAAAGCTACCCCTGCTGTAGACAGCAGCTCATTGAAAAGACCTGTATTAACTGATGTCCAAATGCATTATGGAGGCCTGGACAGGAGTCATCCCTGGGTGCATCTTAGATACTGCACAGGGGGCCCAGCAAGGAGAAGGGACAATTGGGAAGCTCTCCAAGATCCAGATGAAAGAAGGAGCTTGTCTAAAGAATCAGATAGCCATGGGGACCTATCAAATGTGACTGGGGAGGTGTTTTCTCTTCAGAGGTTCTTGGGTGAAGGGAACACACATAACACTGAGGTAAAGCAAAGAAAGGAGGCTGGAGTGCTACAGATTTATGTCTCAGTATCTCTCTCTGAACAAAGTAAATGATTCTTTAACCTCATGTTAAGAAAAATAATAATCTTTACTTCTACTCTAGGTCTTCTCTGATGCTGAGTGATTTCAAGGTGGCAGAGCGGCACACTCAATTCACTGGGACGCATTGGGTTTATTCTCCAACTCCCTGGCAGCTCACCCAGTTTAGATGTTCCTCAGACCATCTCCACAAAGTTGAAAGAATTGGTAATACAAGACGTCTCTTGGGGCATGGCATCTTTCTCAGCCAGATCAGAACCTCCTTGGCATGCAGTGGGACATCAGGAAAGAGACTGAAACTTGGGAGTCCTCCAAAATTTTTGGAGAAAGGGCCTTCTGCTCACCTCATGCATGGGATAGATAAGGTATGTGTTCATCAAAGTATGCTGCGTCTTAGAAAACCTGGACACTTCCCATCACTCGTATTGCATCGGTCAGGAAAAGGGATCCCAAAGAATGGGCAGCTGATGGAGAATTGCTTCACGTTCTGGGGGGAAGGGGGATGATCCGTTAGTTTTATGTGTGGCTTACATGTCAGGCTGGTCCAGCAGAGGGGGCTTTTACTCAGAGGAGAGAGATTTTGGTGTGTGCAGTTCCAAACACTCAGGTGCAGGAGCTCCTGCAGCAGGGAACGGCAGTCTGACCAGAATTCGCTTGCTGCACTTGGTGTGTAACCAGAGTGATGGGTTTATCAGGTTAAATTTGTGATGCAGGAGACATTCGGCATTTCTTATTTGTGCCTGGACCAGTCATCTCAAGATGAATAATACAGTATTGTTATGTCTGATAACTAAGTGTTCCCCCATTGTCACTCCACCTTCCCAATCATAGGACGTTTCAATAACTGCTATTAAAATGCTCATGCTGAAATGTAGCAGCAGTGATATGATCTTGGAGGAATTAAGGGTCTAACACCACAAGAGGTTTTAGAATTAAATTTATGCAGCACTTAGCATTGACCCCCTATAACACAGAATAATCTTTATTTGTTGTTCTGAAATGTCTTGTTTGATTTTGTAAGTTAGTCGCCTGCACATGGAAATCAAAACTCTGTGAAACGAAAATTGGTCATTTGTGTAAGCAGGGCCCCAGTGGATAAGCAAAGCTTATGACCTTGCTTTGGCCACTAAACCCCGTTCCTTGCAGTCGGCCCCACTGAGGGTATATTACCTTCTTCAGATTTCATTTATACATCCCAAAATCATGTGCCAGATCTGCAAATAGCCATACACACATGCTTTACAGCAGCTCCTGGCTCCTCCTCTAGTCAGCGAGTCTCTGTGCAGAGCCTTGGGCAAGCTCTTCCTTGGGCATGGCTGGCCTTTAGAAATTCACCCACTGATAAATAAAAAAGAAAAGTTGGCTATTTTACTTCATGCAAAGGCAAATCTGAGTTATGACCAAAACAAATTAATATATTTTCAGATATTCCCAGTATAACTGAACGTTTGGTATAGATCATTTTAGATGCAGAGTGAGAAATGACAGTTCAACTAAGGTGGCTTCTACTACAGAGCGACCCTGGCTACCAAAATCCAGACGTGACTCCCACTGGCTTTGTATGTCCCTGTGCAATGTATATTTTAACCTTCTGCTGCTTGCAAACCATTCATTTTCTAAGATTTCTATATACTGCTGCATATACAGCGGTAAACATTCTGGACAGACTCAACTTGTTAATTGTGTTAATTTTTTTGTGCTTCCTGGTTTGTTTTTTTTTCTTGTTGTGAACACAGCCTTTTTATTTGAGCTGGTTTTCAACCTGCACATTTCTTAGCACTACCTCCTGAAGTAGGGTATTATCAAATAACATTCGACAAGAAGAAAGTACAATTTAACAGAGAAATATGAGGAAAAATGTATTTCAGTAACAAAATGGGGAGAAAAGAAGGTGAAAGCTGTGGGACATCCTTAACACCTTAGCAAGAGCATTGCAGGAAGGCCATGGCTGCTGCAAGAAAGAGCTGATAGGAAGGTGAAATCTGCATTTCACGAGAACCTCCCCCTGCACTCACTTTCAGAGTGATCTTTTTTTCCTGAACATTCCTGTGCATTGTATTTATTATCAGTTTGGCAAAAATTTTAATCAGGAAGTCCATATACTGATGGAAAAATCCAGGAAACAATCTGAGACTTTGGACCCAGGATTCTGCAAGGCAGAGGGATTTATACAAGGGAATGCAGGTGAAAAAGGTTAAGTTTGTGAGTTGCTCCCACTGGGAATAAGGGTATGATGTCCGAACTGAGATGGAATGTGCTTGCTTGGGAAAAATGCTTGAGCAATTTGAATTTTTTGGCACCCCCTTCTCCCTTTTAAATGTTTGACGCCCTGTGACAGAGCAGAATCTATGTTTGTATGAATTGTAGCACAGCCACAAAGAATAACAAGTCAGCACAGCACAGTTTGTTCAAGTAATCCAAATCTGACAGTGCTTCTGTCAGCTTCTTCTTTCTGACTCAGATTTCTTCTTCCTACTCAGGCATGTCCAACAGCAAGTAACAAAACTCCAAATCTTCCAGGGTAAGTAAATGAGCTTTGCTTATCAAATGTGTTATTTTAATATAGCAAGCTTTCAGTGATGCAGAAAGACCATGCATTGTAATTTAATATTGGAATGTAGTCTTCAGGTGTAGTCCTGCACTATCCTAAGCTGTGGTAGTGGTTTAATCCTTTGTCTCCATGCTTCCTCAGTAGGAAGACACGAGATATCTCATTATGTTAAAAAAAAAAACTTTCAAAATTGATGCCTAATCTTATACTTAGCACAGAATACATTAGCACTTGGTATTGAAAATCCATACAAATTCTGCCACCATCACTGGCCCGGGGTTACTATTGGAGAAATACCTGTTGCTTTTTAGAGAGTCACAGTTTTTCTACTATAACTTGCTCTTGATTTCACATATGATGTATAGATGATTATGCTTTTAATACCATTTTTCCTAGTAGCTGCTTGAGGGTTTATTTTGGCCACTTTCTACAAGTTAAGTACACTTTCTTGGTCATATCTGATCCTCTGGAATAAACCCCATCTGTTCATTTTTAGAAAGTGAACTTTCACAGCTTTATTACCAAGCATACAACTTGGTAATCAGGAGTTTTATGTTTCTTAGAAAATGCTTTGTATAGCTCTAGCTTGGAAAAAATGCCAGGAAAACCCATTGAGGGTTGCAATAAAAAATCATAGAAGCAGCACAGGGCTGAAAGGCAATTCAATAGTTTGCCTGGTTCTTTCTGCTCCAGGATAACACCAGTTACCTTTATAATAATATTGTATTCTTTTATCATATCATATCTTCCTTACAGGTTCTTCAATACTTCTAGTGGTGGAAACACCACACCACAGCCTTGCCCTCCAATACACTGCAGCACTTCTCTTACCACCACCCTATGCCTAACCTTGAAACAGTGTGTGCCATAGATCCTTCACTCATTCCATGGATACTTTGAAGTATAATAGATGAGCCTGAAAAGGTCAAACCACCTGCCTGTTTCAGAACAAATCTTTCTGAATGACCTTCCTCAAAATGGCAGTTTTGCAAAACCAGCGTCACTGAAATTGTTGGGGCTGTTTTACAAATAATCAGGGCTATGATCAAGAAACATGATTTCGTTTTAGCAAATGACAACATGACTGTGAGTAGTGAAAAAAGTCTCCTAAATAAAAGCCTTTGTACAACCCGTGAAATGAAACATAACATTGCAGCTTGCATCCATGTGTATGTGTGTGTTTGAAAACAGGATTAGTTTCCTTTTTGACTCCAGAGAAGGAGCTGCTCTGTGGTTTTCATGATTCAGAAGAAGCTCCACGAGTGATATTTCACAAAATTTTGAAATGACTCAACAGCACAGAATAAGATATCCCACTGTGTTCATTCATTTCATCTGAAAGCAACTGTAATATATCAAAAACTATTGCTGCCTCTACAAAATTTCCACCCATCCCTAGGACGTGTTTATAAAGAATTAAGGTAAAGGAAGGAGATCACTAGGAAAAAAAATTCAAATCTCAGCTGATACATAAATAGCTAATGCTTGAGTTGCTATTTGTAACTTAGGAATAGCAGCAAACCACTGATCCTTGTTTGCTCTTTATCACACTGAATAGTTGCTGTGTTTGTAAATGGGAGTAACTTTGCCAAGATTTCCTATAAGCTGTTTTTGTAGTTTGATACTCTAAGGGAAAACTTACACTACATTGAATTAACAGAAGAGTTCCATCTGTGCTATGGATTGGTACACTGACAAGGGGGGGAAATACGTTCAAAGTATACCTGCTACATGACTATCAGAATAGCCTACCATCAAAATTTGACATAAAACCAGACAGTCTACTTTTGGGCAGTGGGCAACTAAAGACCTGGCCATCTTGTGGCAATGCCCACTTGCCCTGCAGCTTAGGTGAGGCTTGCAAATGCCAAATCAACAGAGAGGTTTACTGTGCAGGAAGCACCTTCAGCACCTCAAAGCTTTCTGGGCAGAGTGTGCCTAGAGCCCGAAAGACCCTACAGACTAAAACTCCACCAGCCTGGCACTGAGAGCGACAAAACTGGAGCAGGAAGAACCTGAACTGCCAAATACTTGCTTAGAGCTTGGGTGACCCGGTGCAGTCCTGCTGTGTAGCATTGCAGCAGAGGTACTGCCTGGCTGGATTAAAACTGAGGAGAAGCCCCTGTTACCACTGTCCCAGATTACCCACTAAGCTCCCACGCCATATGCTGCAATACCCCACATGCTGGGAGTATTAGAAGGTTAGCAGGTAGGCCTACGAGTCAGGTAACCTCTTCTTCCTCACTCTTTTTCTCTGGATTAAAAATAGAAGGATATGCAATTCTGCTTTATTCCTGAAAAATGGTTTTGGGCATGGGAAAACTAACCATATCTATTTTGCTGTATTTTACACATAGGTAGCGTAGTCAATGCTATGAACCTAATTCAAGCAACACTCTTTGATCTTGCTCCATTTGCAAGATCTTTACAGTCTTAGCAGTAATTGAATAATTACTTAGAATCAGGATTTTTTTTCTCAATTTTTAGCATTGTCATTTTAAGCTATTTTATGGATCAATAATATAGCTTTTGTTGTTGTTGTTGTTTTTAATATAGCTGCTGGAATTCCATGTGGTAGTCAAGCTATTAGGGAAGATACATTTGCTTCAGTATACTTTATGTCAGATTTCTGGAAAATAAATAACTGCATCATAAGAAAGAAAAATAGTGGTTTCTATTCCCAAATAAGAGACTGTCTTGTTGAAACCTCTGAGCATCCACTTCACTTTGAGTGTATATGTTCATTCTTTCTTTAATCACTTCATTAAAGATGGAGACATGATTGATTTGCTCTACTTTGTTCTGACCTTAACAACTTTGCAAGCTGTGCAATACAAACAAAGACTCCTCAGAAAGGAGAAAAAGGAAAATGAGAAGGAAAGAAAATGTTGAAAGGTCTCCCGGCACTGTGAGCTGAAGCAAAGAAATTTGATTATGACAGTTCTCCTAGTGGCAAAGCATAGACCTGCAAAAACCAAGTGTTTAACGTCTCAGGAGGTTGGACTCTTGGCTGATGTATTGCCTAACAACAACACATGCCATTCACGCTACTCTGCAGACACTTTACCATGCTTGTACTGGTTCTTTCAGGGGAGGGAAGGATCAAAGATTACTCCCTTGATTTAGAAAAAAAATTACTTAACCCTGCTAATATTCCTTACATCATTGCATAACTGCTTGCCTGTGCTAATAGCACAATGTATGGGCTCTTCCTGAATTGAGGGGAAAAAAAGTCCTCTTTTCCTTTCTTCACTTTCTTTTTTGTCATTAATCACTTACAATCATATTTTAATTCTTGATCTTCCTTACCACATTTTATGTTAGCATAGTAATTTATTTTCTCAGTGACTTTAACTCCTGAATCAAACTTTAACCGCTAGTCCTGTGATCTGGATTTGTCCTCCTACGCTGTACTCAAAAGAAGGAAATAACAATCACAGACAGTGCAGGTATTGCAGCAACTTGCCTCCTTTCTCTCTTAGGCAGAATGAGAAAACTTAAAAATCCATTAGCTTGGAATAGACAAGTTATGAACAAAAGGACTGGCAAATAGAACAATTTCACAGCATTTGAGTCAAGTTCCCATCACACCTCTGCAGATTAATTTCTCCAAAGAGCTTCTCATTCTCATCACAAATACATTTATGATTATCGTTGGGGTTTTTTCCCCACTATGTCTGAAAAAAACAACCACCAAAACCAACCAAAACCACTTTCCTCCCTTCCTGGGAAGCCCTGCTAGCAATTTCCCACTGCTTCAGAAAGAAAAAGGGAAGAAGATAGGAAGATGTTATATGCAAGGGGATGTGAAATGCCAGATAGCAATTTGTAGTAGTTGGTCCCATGCTGTGAGATGAATTCATGCTCACTTGAAGGCCAAGTTCTAGTCAGAGCCTCTGTCTGCTCTTCACATTGCTCTTCTCCACATTTATTCCAGTCTCAGTGCAACTGTCTTGGCTCCGGGTGAGCAGGGTCACACTGAGAGCATTAGCCCCACTTCTGTCTTTACCATTCCCTAAGAGCTGACCTGTCCCTTCGGGCTGCTGCCTTTCTGGGTAGCTCCTTCAAAGACAAAGTTTCACGAGACATTATTAACATCAGTATGCAATATTAATCTATGAAATACCAAAAGGTTTTGCCTGAAAAAACTTTTAAGAGGAAAAGAGACACTGGAGCACTCAGTGCCTAGTGAATGGGAAGAAACTGGCCTAGGAACCTTTTTGCCTCAATGTCTTTTTCTGAATCTTCTCAAGGAGATGTTGCCATCTTTTCCAATTTACATTGTGTGAGGAGTTCCCCACTGACTTGCTGGCTGGCCTGTATTATTTAAGCAGCATGAGTTAAAAATTTGTCAACCTTGCCTCCTCTGTTTTGGCTTAGCAGGTGGCCCTAGCTATAGGGATCAAGTCCATTGCTTTCATGCTATTAGCCAGTTGCACTGGCTTCATAAACTATAGGCTTATGTGAGCACCTCCTACTCTGTTAAACACTCCCCCAAATTGCATAAACACCACATTTAATGCAGAGAAACCCTGGGGCTAGCTCATGCTTCATAGAATCATAGAACAGTTTGGGTTGGAAAGGACCTTGAAGACCATCTAGTACCAACCTCCCTGCCATGGGCAGGGACACCTTCCACTAGATCACGTTGCTCAAAGCCCCATCCAGCCTGGCCTTGAACACTTCCAGGGATGGGGCATCCACAGCTGCTCTGGGCAAACTGTTCCAGTGCCTCACCACCCTCACAATAAAGAATTTCCTCCTAATACCTAATCTAAATCTACCCTGTCTTAGTTTAAAGCCATTGCCCCTTGTCCTTTCACTACATGCTCTACTAAAACATCTGTCCACATCTTTCTTATAAGCCCCCTGTAAGTACTGGAAGGCTGCTGTAAGCTCTCCCCAGAGCCTTCTCTTCTCCAGGCTGGACAACCCCAACTCTCTCAGCCTATCTTCATAGGAGAGGTGCTCCAGCACTTGTTTGTACTTTGTAGGTGCTGAGGACTAACCCAAAAGCACAAGTGATGTCTGAGACCTGAAACATTTTGTGCATCAGATGAGAGAAGGGAACCACTGGGCTGACACATCTGCTTTGCTTGTGCAATCTCCTTCTCGTCTGCTTGCATAGGGCAATGGACAGGAGGAGGGAGTAGGGAGCTAGGACAAAAGGGATGACAGGTAGGTGTGAGGATGTGCACCTGAAATGCACGGTCTTAGTAGGAGTCATAGCGGAACCTGGCCCTGACATACCGGCGTATCAGCTGAGAATGTTTCCACCATACTGTCAGCTCTAAGATGATACAAGTTTACCTGGCTTGCAGTTTTCCCTATGGTGCTCTGAATGCTGCCAAAGAAATTGTAGTGCCATGATAGTCTGGAGAATAGTTCTGTCCATCCCCTTACAAGCAAGCAGCCAACACTTGCATCCATGTCCTACTGCCCTTTTCCTTGATGGGGAAGAATGTTGGCAGGGGGCATTTAGGGACACTTGCCACCACCAGAGCTCTGCTGGATGATCCAGCCTCTCAGAGGCACTGTCTGGGTGAAATTCCCATACTCCCACCTGCCTGCTCAACCTGCCACAGGGAATGTGGGGCTGCTAGGTGTCACCAAACAGGGCAAGAGCAGGAGCCAGACAGCAGGCTGTTGGGCAGGGCTTTCCCAGAGGTGTGGGAAATGCTGCTGCCGCCAGACCCTGCTCTGATTCATATGAGACTTGGTAAGGAAAGGCATTACTCATCAATCAGACAACCCCCCAGGCTACTAATGGAAGAGAGAGTGAGCAGAGCAGGTTTTCTTCACAACTTCTGCATGCACAGTCCTTCCCTTTTATATACAAAATATATTTATCGGAGGAGGAATGTGAACTATGGTCATTTATACAGGCAAACCAGATCCACCAGGCCATCGACTGAGCTGCTCCATTGCAAACTCTCTCTGGTCTTCCAAGTAACAAATTTTAACTATTCAGCAGGAATCAGCTATTTACTGTCTGCAAAAAAATGGAACTTCAAAGTCTTTAGGGAAGCTGTGGGGCCAGCGGCACTGAGCCAGCACTCACCTGGTTTCCTTTCTCTGGATTTGTCACGTTTAGTGCCTGTCACCTTGTCCTGCTGCGTGAGGATTTAGAGAGGAAAATCAGTTTAGTTAACCTTTTGTCCAGCAGAATTTCTGAGAACTCCATTGAGAAAAGTCTGCAGACAGGAGGAGAAACATGACTTTTTTTTTAATCTGAAGGCTGTAAATTTTTTTCAAGGGACTGACGTTCTACTAGCTAGTGAAGTAGGCTGATTAGCAAATTCAGGAGTCTTGCTCTCACTCATGCAAAAGAAAAACAAGGCAGCTGTCACTTTGCAGACCCACATTGCTTTTAGTAGGGTCTTTGCACTCAAGCTGGCGTCCCACAGAACATCCAAATTACTGCCAGGATTTCTTTTGCATTTTGCAGTATTACACATCCTGACCAACCACGCTGCTATGAAAGAGCAGGGCTGCAGCTCAGCCTTGTCCAGCAATCGGCTGGGTGGGCGCCGGGCACGCCACGCAGGCTGGCTCTGTGGCAGGTCATATTTCTGATGCTGTGCTGTGACCGCACCACCCGAGAGCACCTGTGTCTGTATGGAGACCTGCAGCTTAGATGAGTGCCTCCCACCTTCCTTCTGAAGGGGAGAGCCTTCAGGTCCCCAACACAACTCCCTCCATCACTGCTTGCCTAACCCTTATTTCAAGGGATAATAGGGAAGTACAGAAGCCTATGGTCTTTTATTCACGCAAGTACACAGGTACACTTCAAGCATTGCCTGCGGCCAGTGCTTCACAGCCCGCAGCTGCCCAGCAGAAAATGTAAGGGAAGAGTGCAGAACTGCAGCACACAGCATGCATTGGTTTGCATTTTTGATTTCCACAGCAAAATAAAATGAAGATTCCTCCGCTCTCAAACTGTCTGCTGTTTAAGAACTGTATACCTGCACGAGTAAAGAAATCCACAGAGACATTCACTTTCTTCCAAAGAGACATATGTTGGCACATATGTTTGTTACTCGCTCATTTGCAGTCACCTCCTAGCTCCCACCTGACTTAAGTTCTCTTGTCTAGTGTCGTGGTTTAACCCCGGCCGGCAGCCAAGCGCCACGCAGCCACGCTCATTCCCCCTCACCCAGAGGGATGGGGAGGACAATCGGAAAGGAGCGTAAAACCTGAATGTTCAGATAAGAGCAATTTAATAGGATAGGTAAAGCAAAAACTGCACGCAAGCAAAGCAAAACAAGGAATTCATTCACTTCTTCCTTGGGCAGGCAGGTGTTCAGTCATCTCCAGGAAAGCAGGGCTCCATCATGCGTAATGGTTACTTGGGAAGACAAATGCCATAATGCTGGATGTCACCACTTTCCCTCTTCCCCCAGCTTAGATACTCAGCATGACGCCCCATGGTACGGAATATCCCTTTGGCTAGCTCAGGTCAGCTGTCCTGGCTGTGTCCCCTCCAAATTCCCCGTGCCCCTCCAGCCCTCTCGCTGCCAGGGCCCAAGAAACTGAAAAGTCCTTGACTTAGTGTCAACATTACCCAGCAACAACTGAAACCATCAGTGTGCTATCAGCGTTGTTCTCACATCAGAGCCACAACACAGCACTGCACCAGCTACTCAGAAGAAAACTAACTCTATCCCAGCTGAAACCACAGCATCTAGGAAGCAGGAATATTTGGGAATGGGAGGTTTTTCCCCTTATTAGACTGCCTGAGAGGGTTGTCAAACTGGTATTTTTCCCTTTGGAAGCTATGTGGCTTTTAGCAGCCAGGTACTCTACCATTTTCTCTCCCAGCTTTTGCACATTACCTAACTGCAGGCTTTGCTCATGGATCACAGAGTGCCATGCTGTGTGGTAGAAGCATGCTCAGAATTACATCTCATCCACAGCCTCCACAGTACAGGTTCATTATAACACAGTGCTCCTGACGGAAACTTGCTGCTTTTTCTTTCCTTCAGATTCTGTCCAGAAAACATCAAATAGACTTACTTGTGAAAGAAGAGAAGAAATATATAAGAGAAAACCCTCCTTCCTCCCTGCAGTGTCCCCACTGAGTATCTGCGCGTGTTTCCATCAGGGCTTATTTCCACATGAATATCCCTTTACATACTTGAAAGCTCATACAAATGCAATCATATGACAATCCCTTTCCAGAGCCCGAGGAAGCATCGCCTCCTCCGTCCTGTACCCGAGTATCATGAGACAGAGGATGAAATGACATCAGGACAGGCAAATCAAAGCCCTTGTGATACCTACTCCAGAGGTTTGCGCACTGGCTTGCTTGGTCTCCTCCTGCAGCCTGGCCTGCCCAAACTATTAATTTCACCCTGTAGTAGCAACCCTGGGCCTCCCTACTCGTCCCAAAGAGCCACCTCGGGAGTCTGGCTGGAGCGCTCGCCTCCCCTCCCGCGCTGCGACAGCGAAGCCCTAGGCACGCTGTGATTTTAGAATTGGTGCCCTCTGCTTTTAGCCAAGAGTTTCATAACAAAATATATTTCTAGGAAGAAAAAGTACTGGCTGCTGAAACTGAGGGCTGCTTTTCCAGCCTACAGCAGTCCTCACTGCTGTGAGTTGCCTGCCTGCTGCTGCTGCTGCTCCTCTTTGCTCAGGGACTCGGGGACACAGGCTCTGCTTGCAGACAAGGGACAGTCCCACGGCATGCATTGCCTTGGCAGTGAGAAGCAAGGCTTTGCAGACACCAAGGCATGTATTCGTGTTGACCAGCTCATCCCTGTGCCGCTGGCAGGGGATGGGAGGCTGGCACTGAGGCTTCACCTTCACACTCTGTGGCAAAACGGAAGCTGACGCTGGGAAGGGCATGGTATATCTCAGTTGGAAAACATCTCAGAAAAAGAGTCTTGGAGACCAACTTCTTCCACACACTTTGTGTCTGAAGTAAGCATCTTTGTCAACAGATCTGTGGCCCCACTTGCCAGCTTCTCACCCAGGCGTGCTCTCTTTTGGCAAGGAAATCCTAGCAGCTACCCGATGGCTTCCTCCACGGGAATAAAGTTTGTCCTGAGCAGGAATATTGTCTTCCCTTCAAACTCCAACACAGATAGTTTTTTTTCAAAGCTTCCTTTAAATCCTGGTGCCAGAGAAATGGGAAGAGGAGTTAGCACAAGAACCAAACTAAGCTTCCCTTAAATTTCAAGCCCAGAAAGTTGAAAACCTACTAGCTTAGGATCCAAGCTTGTGGTGAAAGCTGTGAAGTATTTTTCCTGAAATGGCAGATTCCAGAAAGTTTTAAAGGGGAAATAAATGCTTTTACGTTTTCCAGGTCCAGCTGGCAGAAGGAAGTTAAATACCCACTTCTTGCCCAAAATACCATCTCTGGAGAGAAGGAACTTGTGAAGGGCAACAGTCACTGCTCAGCCAGCTGCAATCCAGATGTAGGATCGCATTGCAGAGCCCATTCTCCCTTTTGCTCAGCACACGAACATGCAGATTGCAATGTATCCAGTGCCTTTGTCTCTCAAATTCCATTTTGGAAAGACCAAAAGGAATAGAGAAAATCAGGTCAGTAGAAAGCCTGCACGTGGACTGTGCATCTGTGGCAATTTTGCACTGAAGAGCGGAGACTGGTAATACCAGCATGCTCTCTCATAAACCAGGAAAGGTTTTGAGGCATTTCTTGTGCACATTTTCTAGCTAGCCTCCAAATGGAGAGCTGTCAGGGTAAGTGAGGACAGCCATGTTCAAGTGAAACATGAGTTAAGTAATGAGTGGCAAGAGCTTTGTTAGAAGAAGGTTCATGATTAGACAGCAGGTCACACAAATCCTGTAATTATGTACTACCCTCTAATTATGACAACAAGATTTTCATTTTGTGTCTTTGAAGACAAGTTCAAGAAGTGCTGATGCATTAGTTACTCCAAAGTTTAAGATTCATAAATAAGTGCTGCTGGTGAAATATTTTTTTTTAAGGAAAACATTGGCCCCCATTCTACCACTTACATGACCAATGGAGAGATTAGGTTTAGTTAAAATAACAAAATATTTTCTTCTGGGTCTTTCTATATATTGGCTTTGGAAGCTTTCCCAGTTAAGAATAATTATAACAGTACTCAAGCTGCAATGGTGGAAGATGCTTAAAGAAAGAACTGATGAGTCACTCTTTAATGAATGCTACTTTCTGAAGTTAAAGTTTTATAGTTTAACTCTGTTATTCTAACTATTCCTATCTCTGCAGAGTTACAATCCCTGTAAGATATATACTACTTAACAGTATAAACAGTCTCTATGAATTCAAGAAGGACTATTTGTACTACTCTTGCAGAACGTAGGACTACTGCCATGGACATCAGTAGGTACAGGGAAGTGTGACTTGGAACAGCTCAACCAAACAGCAAGCAGGACTGGAAGTTTCATGCTTTGCAGCTCTTGTAAAGAATTATGAAAGCTGGTGCATATCATCTTACTTTTTTGGAACCAGTGAAAGGCATCTAAATGGAGCATGCCGACAAAAGGAGTAACAAATTATGAAATAAAGACCTAGCTTGTAGATACCTGAGCAGAACTTTGAGGGAAAATCTAAATAAATAGCTTTATCTCTGGAGACCCAATAGAATTACAATCACTGCCTTACCCATATGGTGTCTGTCTTATCTAGGAAATTTCAGCAAAAACTAGAAATTCTGAAAAGTTTAACCTGTTTATTTAACACTGATTGTGAAAGTAAAGATAACCGGGTTCAGTACTCTGATACATATGGGGCCATCAGTGTTGAGAGCTCATGAGTAACTGCACTTGAGCCCAGTGTTATTAAGAGGAAAAGAAGAAAAAGTGATCTATTAACAAACATATTGTGGCTAAAAGCAGGTTCACAACTGACTAGCTACAAGCACTTATACGCATCTTACCACACAGCTGGAGCCATTAAGCCATGGATATAAACAATCCTCCACCCAGAGTTTGGTAAGCGAACCGGTTCAATACATCACAATGCCACTGTCACAACTCTGTAGGCTACTTCATGTGCAAAGCCTTTGCTTATTATTATTCTTAGTACTTTCATTCCTGTGTTTTGTTTGGGGACACGCCTCAGACTCACTTTCTCTAACTCCTCGCAGCAGACGGGATACAAGTGCCCGGTCAGCCCCGGCCTTTGGCAGTCCGGGCACCTGCTTTGGTGATGCAGATGCCCCATTTCAGAACCACCAGTGATGACAAAGTGACCATGAGCAGCTGCCTCTGTACTGGCACCTCCTTAGACACATCTGAAAGAACAACTGATTTTCCTTCTCCCTTTTGCCCTTTCTTTAGACTTGCCAGTGTGTTATAGAGGAGCTAGGCTGGGAGAAGCATTTGCTGAAAGCGATAGACACAAAGCCAGATGTGTCTTCATCTGGCTTCACTCCTCCTCAGGGGGGGATGACTCAGTAACAGGAGACCAAGTGTGGAATTACAGTGGATAAGAGTTTACAAAGGAAAGTCTACATAAATACAATACAGAGCGTCTGCCATACCGTAGCATTAGGCTTATCAGTAGGGGTGAAGAACAGTGTACTTGAAGCAATAGTCTGGACTTTCTCTTTTAAACTGCCATTATTGTTTAACTTTAAAAAAGAAAAAGCAACAGCTGCAAAACAACCAAGTTGTTGACATCTGATGAACACGCTTCAGACTGCAGGCAGCTGACCGGCACTGTGTGTTTTTAATATTGAGACCTTTCCCACTGGGAGAGTGAATGCATGGACGAGTGGCAAGCGCATGCTGCATACAGTTATACAAGCCCTTTTTGAAGGCAGCACCAGGAACAAAACTGTACTCTGTAAACTTACTTTATACTTTGCCATTTCAAAGCTCTGCTTGCAACACTGCAAATTCGAAGCTTGCATAGGATACTTTCAAGCAGCGAGCTGTCATTCAAAAGGAAACTTCTGTGTTCCTTTAAAGGTCTCATGACTTTAAGAACAAACTCAGTTGCTACCTTTTACGGAAATAACTCCAAAAATTTCTATACATCAAATACTAACCTATGAGACCTTTGTAGTTAAAATATTGGTATTTTATACATAAATGTGCACATACTTTTGATGAGTTTTCTAGATTTCTACAGAATTTGAGCAGTAAGCTCCTTGTGCCTCAAACTTTCGCTATCTAACACAGAGGAGGAGGGGGGGGGGGGGGGGG
>JAVJGI010000001.1:67738501-67759979 GCA_035590275.1 Ibycter americanus | reverse complement strand
AGCTGTGCAAAATAGAAGTTCATTCCTTTAAAAGACAGGAAAGCTCTCCCCACCAGGAGCAACGTATGCTGGCAGTCCCTGGGAGGCAGCAGCCCCAGGCAGCCGGAGAGCCTGGCACAGGGGATGCTCAGCCCTCCCCAGGCACGTGGGTGAGCTGAAGGCTCTGGCTGTACTGATGTACAGTATCAGAGATGTCACAGAATGTGCTGGTTTTCCAAGCTGTGACAGACTTGGTCAGATTTGCTGTATCTGCAGTTATAAAAAGGCAGGCTTAAGAAAGACTCCCTGAGTAATGACGACAACTTGTTTGTCCTCTTCCAAATACCAGCAACTTTCCCCCCCTGCCCTGTTTTACACCTGAAGCTGATCAACTTTTCCAGCAATTTAGTGCTTTTATTTCCCAGACTAAGACCCTCAAGCTTATTAGCATTGGTCCATTGAGGGAGGTGGAAGGAAAAGCAGCCTTTTTCTTGCCCAGTTTTTCATAGTATCATTTAGGTTGGAAAATACCTTTAAGATTTTTGATGGCTCCTTCCCTAGATCCTCCCTATAATGTTGTATGACACTAGGAGACAGAGATGTCCTTGTTTCTGAGGTTCCCGTGCAGTATTTCCTTGCCAAGCTTTCTTTTTCTGAGCTGTGCCATTTTATGCACATGGCCTGGAGCCCCTAGCAGTCCCACAGGCATCACACAGGACCTGCCACCAGCACCCCTGTTGCTCTCTGGGGCAGTACACAGCTTTAACAAGGCAGCCACATCCTTCACTGCGACAAATGAATCGTTTTTTCCACTCAGAGCAAAGCCGTTTACCTCACTCACCAATGCACAGAGAGAGACCACATCTTGAGGTTGCACAGCATAGACCAACCAATATTTTGTCAAGACAGCACAAGAAGCGAGCAGCCCCTGGGTGCAAGAGTGCTACCACATGTTGCCCACCACCTCCTATGACAGCAGGGATGAGCAATGTAGCAAATGAAGGGCAAAGCTGCTTACAGCTGCAGGGAAGAAAGCAACACAGTGCCAAGGCTGTGTGAGTCCTTGGTAGTTGTCTACTAGGGATTTCTATCTGATCCGCTCACACTGAGAAAGTCAGGTATTCCCCACCTCTGCATACAAATCCATGCAACCCACCAACATTATACACCACATGCAATGATCCTGGCCAACTGCCACATGTCATTTCTTGTACTCTTCTTTTGCTTGAAGGAACAGGTTTTGCCTGATCTAATTCAAACAAGTCTAGGATCAAGCAGAGAAAATATCAGCTCAAAGGTATCCTCTTGAAGAGGCATATATTGCACAGGACCAGATATTCTGGAAGTTTGTTCCCTGGGTGTAGTCATAATTAAAAATGTTTAACTCGCACAGATTTTTCTCCTGCCCCACAAGATGTATCATACCCGCTGGTTTTGTGCTGACAAGGCTGGCTGCAGTGGTGGAAAGTGGGTGGGAGTTCGTGGAGGAGCTCAGCTAGAACCAAGACCTTAAGCTGGAGTCTTTGTAGTTTTCCTGTATGCCCTGTTAGCTAAAAACAGCAGAAGTTTCTGAGAAGCCAGGTTGCCTCTATGTACCCTCCTTTTCTGCTTTAAATAAACCCTGTGAAAAATATGACCATCTATACAATTCTGAACATACTACCAGCATTAACAGCCACCTACTTGAATTGCGCTTCAGTCACTCTGCATGGGTGTGTCAAGGTCCTCTTCTGGTGACCTAAAAAAACAGCTGCACAGCAGGAGCCAAGGAGCAGAAGTCCTACTAAGAGCAGCCCCCAGACCATACCTGGTGGTCAGCTCACTGGCCAAGGCTGGCTAGGTCTTCTCCAGTCTCCCTGGGAGCACCTCCCCTCTGTGGGGGAGTAACTGCCCACAGCTGAGGCCAGGGATCCCCTGGGATGGGTGTTTCTCACAACTGCAGGATGCCAGGCCAAGCACATCTCCTGCAGATACTCTCTCTAGCTTTTGCATGCAGCTCCAGACCCCACGCTCACATCGTGCTGGCTGCCAGCTGTGGGGCAGAGCAGCTGATGCTTACTTGGGGCTTGCAAAAGCTCTACCTGAAGAAACAGTTATATGAGCTATGCTTGACGCCATCTAACATCCTTCCAGCCTAAAACTCTACATGCATCAACAGTCATGAGTTAAAGTTCTAAACGACACAGCGTTGCATTCATGAAATGCATAACCCTCTTCAGTGATAACAGGTCTGAACTGCTTTTATCTCCTTAGACCTAACCTCTGAAAAAAATGTTTCCAAGCAAATGACACTCCCCCAGACAGCTGTGACCTTACCTATCTTACAGACAGATATCCTGAATGGTCATCAGCCTACGTGTACTCAGTTTATCTTATATAGATAAAGCCATGTTGAAAGAAAAGTTTTAGTAAGAAAGCAGAAGAGGTGAACAGCAAAGTCTTTGTTAACTGTATTTAGTTGTCCGTCTAATGGGTACTTGGGAAAAAGGATTTAAACACCCTCAGCAGTTTCAGTGCCACCATTTGGGTGTAAGTGCCAGCATTGTACCAAGCAAACCTAGAACCCTTGATATTTCTAGTAAAATTTAAAAGGAAAAAATACTGACTCAAAAAAATCCTTTATGTGTAACCTTTAAGGTTCTTTTAGCAAAAATAAATTATTTTCTATAACACATTCCAAAATCAATATTTTCTATTACCATTTCCTTTATTATAACTTTACCTACTACCAATTCTACAGATGAGTTAGATGTAAAATACACACAAAACTACATGGCTCATTTTTAACAGGTAAAACTGAATTTCTGCATCATTTGACACTGCAACTGACACAGTTAAGGGTTGGTACTTCATTAATAATTTTGAATGGAAATGCAGTATTTCTATTAATGGTGAAGAACATTAACATCCCTAAAGCAGGATGATCTGAACAAGTGACAACACTACCACCTTTCCCCCAGTTTCATTCCTATTGGAGGTGCAAAAGAGGACATGGAGAAGCTTAGTGCAATTGTCTTCATCAGCTGCCCGGTGGGCTGGTGGAGGTGCCGGGGTGCTGAGTGGCAGCAGCTGAGGTGCACTGCTGGGGCATGAATTACAGTGACTGCAGCAGCAGACAGGATTCAAGCAATAAACTGCAAATGCAATTCAAGGAGCTGCAGCTGGTGATAGCAGGATGGGGAGTGAAGCTAGTGCTCTCACAGATGGATGGAAAAGTCCTCCTTTGTGGCTAGCCCAGGGCAGCTCAGGAACTAGGACATACCTGTTGAGCAAAGCAGTGGGGCTGAGCCTGGTCTGAACAGGCAGATCAGCAAAATCCTTGACGTATCAGGGCCCAGGGCTGTCTTTAGGCTCGTTGCATAGAGCAGAGAGGAAAGCTGAAGAGCAATGTAGGTGAGGGGCAAGACAGAGCACCATATCCCAGTAGAGTTCATCTGGCTTCACCTGCCTTCCCCAGTAATTTAGGCAACACAGCCTACTCCTTTGCTGTGAAAGATATCATAAATAACTCCTCCTAAGCCTTCTCTGGTGAACTTGTGACAGAGCAGAAGCAAAGGTTTGCTCCCTGCCAAGCTCTGAGGCCTCCAAAAGGCTAGCAGGTGGCAGAGCAGGCACAGCTGAAGGCATTTATGTGGGTTTTTCCAGAAGAGATTTTGTGGGCACATCACTCTAAGGGAGCAAAGAGGGCACCAAACTGCTTGGACAAGAGCGGACAAAAGCTGTTTATTCAGCATTTTCACATTCAGCAATGTGGCAAAGCCTCAAGAGCTTCCCTGGCCAAGCTCACCATCACTGTGAAATCTGTTTGCTTGCACAGACTTACCATCAGCCTTGTGAAACACTTCAGCTTTGTCTTTGAGGCAATCATTACACATGATGGGACAAAGGATAACTGAAGGCAAGGCTGTGCTGTGCTCCCAGACAAGCAGGCAGGAGAGCAGCAGCTACGGCCCCACGGTTCCCTCTGCTGTGGCTTGGTTCCTGCACAGGGTCTGCTGCAGTCATTCATGCCTGGCATCTGCTCCAGGCCAGAAAACATTTGTTTTTGCTGGGATGGCAACCAACAGAGTGCTGCTAGACCCACGTGGTGATGGATGCCTGCCTGGCTGCACAGTGCTAAAGGGCAAGCACAACACAATTTCTTTTGTCCTGATGTCATCTTCCTGGGTAAGTGGCAGCCCACATTTTGTGGGACACCAGGATGACCAGTTCTGCTGGGGACTTTCAGCATAAGGTCATTGCAAGTCATGGCAGCTTGACAGAGGAAACTAGAAAGGAGAGCTCATTTCTGCTTGGGGTATAAAGGATGACCCTTCCTACCCACAGCCTTGCCAAAGGTGCTGGCAGAGTGTGTAGTACATCCACAGAAGCTGTACCCTTTTGCTTTCCACAGAATTTTAATAAAAGAGGGATTTACATGCTTCATCTCTGCTCCTACCTCAAATACAGCTGTAATCCAGTCTGGGTCACAGGTAGCTGTCAGAAGCATAGAGAGGTGGGTAGTAGAGCCAAGGAAATGTAGCATCCACCATAAGCCTGAAACAATCCTATACTGCCCATATCCTATTTTTTTCTCCCCAGTTATTGTTTGAGTTCTTCCCAACAGCAGAGCTGCACTTACCTTGGAAATCCCCGTTTTGCTACATTTGCTCTTCCATGCTCCCTGTGATGGTATTGAAGATGGTAGGCAGCACTTCCCAGTCTGTATATCCAATTCCCTCTTCTTGTTGCTCCACTTTCAGGCTGCTCCTCAGGCTGATTCCCAAACTGTCCTCACAAAGGTTACCAGGGTCTCTCACAGCCTCATGTGTGCCCATCGTGGACCTCTCACTGTACTTTACCCTCTTTCCTCCACCTTCAGCTCATGCTGCCTTTGCTCAGAAACTGCTGTGGGGCTGGAAACCTTTCCAGGAGGAAAGTGGTGAGGTTTCAGCAGGGACATGCTGCAGCTCAAACATTTATGCTTTGGGTCCTGCTTCAGTCTTTGGTCAGTGCTGCAATAGATCCAAGTCACCATATGGGACAACAAAGCTTTTATTTTCCTTTATAGACTGCTTTGGTTTAACTACAAACTATTAAGAGCAGAACAAGCCATTAAATGCTCTTTCTGTGCAAAGCAGGGATGGCTACGCCCATCATTTAGCATGGGTGTTTGTCTGCTTGAGTTGTGCTACAGGCAGAGGGATGGGTAAAAGTGATGTTCAGGGAACAAAGGACACATCATCATTCAGAAAAAGGCTGGTGCTGCAATGTTACAGAGCAGACAGTGCCATCAGGAGCCATATGACAGTGCTGGCTGGGCTTGCTGGTGGGTGCTGCTATGTTTGCATGGTCCCCCTGCTCCGAAGGTATCACGATGCACAGGGATTTTGTTTCTTACCAGAGATGCAGAGATTAGGATTTCCAAAGTGTAAGCATGTAGAAACAGGACATTCAAGCACTGATTGTATGATATGCACTCACATCATACAGATGCATGTGCACACATACACAAAAATCAAAAACCATATAATGCTTCTATGTGGTACACAAAAACATGAACTTAATAAGAGATTTGCTGGGAAGTGAAAGACAAGAGTAGCCATGCCGTAGTCTCATAGCTGGAGAACCACTTCTCTTTTTCAATAGCTGGACTCTGTGGTAGTATAGACAACAAAATGGATGTTACAGATTAATAAAACACAGAGACAGATTTTATTTTGAACCAAAAGTTAAAATTTTATTTGGAATATCAATATACCCCAAAAAAATAAAAATAAAAACTTCCTTTTATGTAGTGAAATAGCCATTTGAAAATGGTAAAATAAAGATATTTCTCATACTATTCTCTCCTAGTTATTGTACACATATTTAAGGTTGTTTTTTTTCTGAATATAAATCTAGCTTGAGCTTTAAGGCTCCAAAAAGCCTAAAGCATGTAGTGGCTTTTTTGAGAAAGCAGATAAGTCAATCAGAGCTGCGTTTTTTCAGCAGACAGGCCTGTTTGAAGCTGTCCAGGACTGGACAGAAGTGAGACTTCTCAGGAAGGTCACTGTTTCAGGGGAGTATTATTTTACACCCACTGGGAAATACACTCTAACCCCACTTCATGCAGCATTTCACTGAGCTTTATGACGTACTGGGGAGGGCCCTGGTTCCCCTTAGCTGTCGAGTTCTTGTGCAGATCTGATCTTATTTGTGTTGGTACATTGCTTAAATTAAAGAAATCAAATCCTACCCTCTGGTGTCTGCTCTGCTGGAAATTAAGTCTATAACAAGGCACTGATCCTGCCTTTACCCCCGTAAGCAAAAGGTCTCTGTGCCCGCATGTAGCTGCTCTGACTGCAACAGGGCGCTTACAACAGCAGGATCAGGGACTTGCCCTTTAGCTCGCTTTTAATAAAATAAATGGAATGGAAAATGTATTGAAATAAAACAGTAGAAACCCACCACCAATTCTGAGCTGTAATTCTTCCCTTTCAGAGGGCTCACTGACACCAGGCTGGGACATATGACTGACAACCCATGTCAGGGCCTCAGTGATGCCGCGAGTGGTTCGTATCACCACTAATAAACCAGAAGGGGATTTAGGTCTTGCGCCACCTTCTGCAACTGGGCTGCAGCGGGCTGAAGCAAAGCTCTCTGAAGTCACGGGACATCTCACCAACAATCTCACTTTCAGCAGGCATTGGACTAAGTCCTGAACTTATGTGGTATGGTCTGCAATTTGTTTTGATTTCTTCTGTGATCAAAGCCACTTTTGTTACTTAGTGTATGTCTATATTTATGATTTGTATATAAACATGTTATATTTCTGTTACTGGTTCTTAAGTACAGGACAGACTACAACTACTACAGATATTACTGCACTGATATGTTGTATCTGGCACTGCTTACAAAGGCTGCTGTTTCACAGTAACAATAATTGGTATCTTACAGTCTTTGTTGCCTGAAACCCACCTGAATATTGATCCCTGAGGTACCATTGCTCTCAACTAAAACGTTGTCCCAGGTTTTTGCTTTCAGGAGAGAAAAATGAAATACATCCAGGTCTTGAAGTTCACAAGTTGTTAGACCACGGATGGTCCTCCAAACAAACCCACAAGACCCATGCTTGCACTCAGGGAGCCACTGCATACTTAAATTCTGCAGGAGGGACCCCTTCACGCAAGCCTCATTTCACCAGCCACCACATCCTGTGTGCCTGGCACTATGCAACCCACCCTCCTCGTGCTTTGCCTTTCAAATCTTGGGAAGGAGTGAGCACCCAGCCTGGAAATACTTTCTCCTGGGATATGGAACAAGCCTTTTCCCCTCTTGTCTCTCCTGCAACTGGTGCTCATAACGTTATTCCAACTACCCAGCTTGGCTCTTTAGTTATGCCTTTTGCATGCTTTGACTCTTATCTTGTAAGTAAAAACTTGTATTTGTTTACTGCGAGATTCTGGTGAGAGGTCTCTTTTGGAGCCAGCTGCTCTTAGTTGGGTGTTATCAGTGAACGCAGACATAAATCATTTGTGACTCTGAGTTACAGAAGGTCTGTAAGCATCAGGGGTTTTCTTCTCATCACAGGCACAATTTAAAGAGTCTGCAGCATTACCCAAGTTTTTGTTCTTCCACTAACTACTTGAACATATTTTCTTCAAAGTGTTCACTACACAGAAGTAGAGTTCAGGAAGACCCCAATTCTGCTCACAACTGCCTAAGCTCAAATCCATACCAACCCTTCTGGTTTTATTTCAGTACATTGGATTCATGTGTCAAAACATAAAACACAGACTTCTACCCTGGCAGACTGACCTTATCACTAGTGTAACTTCCCCGACTTTAATAATGAATCCCATAACAGCATCTTGAGCATCTGTGATGGTTGTCACAGGTCCCATAATGCTTGGTAATTTCAATGAAGTTTGAGTTCCCCATGGTGTGTGTGAATGCAACAGAATTACAGCTTTACTTAAAATACTTAGGAAAAAAAGGGTTCTGGTAGTGGACAGGAAAATTTGAAAGTGTGACCCCAAGGCGCAAACCAAGGGAAATAAATAGGACCCAATTAGCTGTGTTTCTATCTTGTGGCTTGCATGTTTAAACAGCTGGAGTACTGTTGATGTATCATTATATTGGGGTTGACTGGCTCAGTGTTTAAGTACATGTGAGTGGGTTAAATTTGATGTCTAAATACCACATGTGCATGTTTCAAGAAGAAAAAAGAGTAAGAAATACAGTGCAAGTTGGTTTTCATCTTCTCCTCAATTTCTCTAATGCCAGTTACCACATTTGACTCCAGTGAAAACACTTAAGAGGAAAAGCCCAATGGTATAGTAGGGCCACAGAACTTGTGTAAATGCATGTGTGATGCATCATCTCCCGAAGCAAATGGCAGCGTGACAGCCAATTTCCAGTGTGATGGTAAATGTACCCTAACTGACCACTGTCCCTTATGTGCCTGATCTTGCTCCTCTTCCCTACATATATGCTTGCCTGCAGCCTAGTCACCTGCCAGGACACCCACGGAATTCAGCGCCAAGTTGCCCCTGCATGTCAGAGGTACACCTGCACTGTGTTCTGAGGAGGAGCTTGCTTGGGCTGGTTTCTGCACTGGAGCCACTTCCCAGGCAGTAAGAAAGGTGGCCCTCGCTCGCCCAGCCCCAGCTGGTGGGGTGGTGGGCACATCAGGGAGCAGGCGCTGGGAACGGTGCAGAGGTACCCACGAGGGCTTTGAGAGGATGGGGTAAGAGCAGGTGAAATTCTTGCTCTGCTGAAGTCAGTGTTGGCACTGCCAGCATTGTCATCTAGCATGCACAAGTGTGGGGTTTTTTTTTCCCTCTTATGCAATTAAGGAAAAACGGTGTGTGAAACATGGCAGGTTGTTTGCAACCCACCCTGTTTTCTGCCTGTGTTAAACTTGGGCTGCGAGTCCTTGCCTTGCAGTGGTGTCGCTTCTTATTGATAAAGTTTATGGGGCTTTTAAGTCACTGGCCATAAGCCTCAAATGAACAGGAGATGTGTGCGGCTCCTTCCCTCTGCTCAGATAAAAGGCAGCCAGACACACTGGCTCTGTCCAAAGCAGAGCAAAGCCTCCACTAACTTCACAGGGTCCAAGATTTCTGCTCCAGCTTCAGCTCTGGACACTGGACTCCTGCTTTATTTGAGAGACCTAAAACACGCAGGACTGAGGGTCTAAATGGCACAATGGTGGGCTTCTACCAATGCTTCTCATCGACTTTAATTTTGCCTTTTTTGCTCTTAACCAGTTGTCTTAACCTGCTTCTTAGCCAGGGCAAAATTAAGCATTAGGAAGAAGGCTTATTCAGCATTATAATTATCTACTCCCTAGCTGTATAACAAAATGGTTTACACATTTAATTGGTTTTGTCTAATATTTCCACGTATACAGTAGTCCTATTAATGAATATCATAGCTTCATTACTGCATATCACATTTTGCTATTTGTTGTGTACCATAAAATAACGTCAGCACATCAATAACTTAAATAACACAAATGTAAACTCATTTTCTGCTTGTTGTAATTATGATTTCAGCCTGCAAAGGCTTTTTGACTTGTAAGACCATTCACATAACATGGAATGTAACTTTATTTGTTTTTCTTTTGTATATAATGAGACACCGAAAGCCCTTGTCATCTCTTAACAGGATACTAAAGCAGCTCTGTTTCATGAATGACAGCACAATTAAAGCTAAAAATTTTAATTAAAAAAAAATACCCTTTGTACTGTACAATCTCAAATTAAAGCAAGAAAGATAATGACAATCTTTTGCATTAGCCAGGAAACGTGATTCTCTGCCACTGGGCTTTTTTTTTTTCTTGTTGACAATTCACAGAATGTGTATATGGGTGTACTTATAGGTGTGTGTATATCCTATGCAGAACAGCAGTCCCTATCTTGTTGATCTAGTTCTTCTAATTGTTTAGTTAAACTACCTAACTGATACAATTTAGAATACTACATTAACACATTTAACATCAAGTTTACTTACTTGCGTCTTTGAAATACTAGGAACTTTTACACATTTTATTTGGCTTTGTAAGGACTGGAGTATCACAGATAATGCAATTACTTGTCTTTGAAAGAATATGGCTGTTCTCAACTAACTCTCTAAGGTTCAGAGTGAAATAAGTTTCTCCTTATATCTGTAGCTGACTTCAGAGAAGGAAGTGTCTCCTGAAGTGGTCAGTCTGATGTTACAGTACAGATTCTGCAGAGAGAGAGATACATATTTAATGAAGGATAATTCTCTCTGGACTTTAGAGTTAAGCTGCTGCAGCAAAATTACTCCGTTTAGACTCATTTTTTCTATACAAACCTCAAGAAAAACCTATTCCAAGTATGTTTTGTAGTAGTAGCTCCACATGACCAGAGGAGGGCACTTTGAACATCTCTGCACTGCCCAGGAGGCAGATGCAGAAGCACAGTGTTACCTAATGTCGCGCAGTCCTGCCAACTCTTCCCACCCAGGCAGGTATCCTTGCATCCACAAAAATACAGAATCCGTATTGTACCACAGGGCTCTGTTCTGAAAACAGTGGGCATGTATATCACTCTCTTCTTGCTAACTAGGATTTCTTCTGATTTCCCCCATTTAATTCAGTGTTGCTGTGGGTTAAATTGAGATTAACAGATAATTCCTAAAAATCACGAGGGGAGTTGTCTCCCTCTCCTTCCTGAACATCCCCTCTGCTATTAGCCCCTGGTAATTTAGCAAATATTGATTGATTTAACCCTCTATGACTTATCCTGCTGCAGAAATTCCTTGTCTTTAACTGAAAAATGCACTTGGAAAATGCACTCTGAGATATGTATTGCAACAGTACATCTTTTCACATTAAACTCTTGTAAAAGTACTGCTCCTTTCCGCCTTCTGAGGGAGCCAACTTTGCATCCCAGATCTGCTCCCCTGGCAGAGTACATAGCGGAGAAATCAATCTCTTCTCTTTTCCATTCATGACCACAGTGTGGAGTTCAGCCACTTTCCATACAGGAAACATCCTTCTGGGTTTCATTTTGGCTAAAGGCATCAACATTCTATGGAAAAGATTTTAATTTTGCAATCTTACTGTTATCATAGACAGATATTTTTTTTGTCACATCTCTGCTTTGTTTTGTTCAAGTTTAATGCTGAAAAATTATTAGAAAGGATTCAGAAACTTTTTTTTTTTTTAAGTCTCTCTTCCACCCTGGGGAAACACACTGCTTATTTAATGTACTTTTTCCCCCTCGACATTATTCCTTTCCTCTTTCCTTCTCTTTTCTTCTCTTCTCTTTTTTCTTTCCTTTTTTCTTTTTTTCTCTTCTTTCTTTTCTCCTTTTTTTTCTAGAGCAGACAGGTACAAGAAGGAAGCTCTCTTTCATCAGCAGTCCTTTGAGATAGAGTAGAATTCAGTGAGTCCTCACCATGATAGGATCATAAACTTACTGGGTTAAACCAACCTAACTTTCCCTAAGCTGCCAAGTTTTAGCTGCACCATACATGTATGTGTTTCCTTGTGCCATTTTCTTTTCTTATACTTTTGTTTTTCTTGATGACCCTGAGCTATGGTTTCTCGTTCTTACCACTAGTCAACCTTCCTTTCTTTTCTGGTTTTGCCGATATAGGCCTCAAAGAAAAAATGGCAGAAGAGCACAAAGTAGCTGAGGTACATGAGAGAGGACCAGATGATGTTCTGCACGTGGGAATGGCACTGGCCCTGCTGCATCCAGGAGAAGACCAGGTAATTGATCACACAACCGATCAACATCTGAGTGATCTGCGACAAGGTGATGAACATGGCAAACTTGCGCGAGACTCTGAAGCCAGCGGCCCTCAAGGCATAGTAAGAGTACATAACGGCGTGTACTCCATAGTTCATGGTCATGAACCAGCCACCGCCAGCCACCATGTCCTTGTAGGAATACCAAGAATAAAGTAACACAGTAATGTGATGGTACCAGTGTAAGAAGATGAGCTTCTGTTTCCTAAGAATAATGAATATTGTATCACCTGTAACATAAAAAACAAACAAAACAAAACAAAACAAAACCAAAAAAAAAAAAAGAAGGGGAGGAAATGAGAAACATATTGAACAATTCCATAATTACTGCAGTGTTCTCTTCCCTTTGCTGTTGCGGGAGTATATACTATTTTAGAACATGAAAAAACACCTCAGCTTTAGATATGAGAGCCTGTCTGATCTGAGAGCCAGCCTGGCTCCTGATCTCTATGCAATCTCTGGAAACCCAACATGTCCACGTTTTCCTGTGTGGATAACCCATCTGAAAACTCCATAGGTTTACTTGGTAGCCATTTGTTGCAAACGTAATCCGTGAAAGTCTGAGGTGAGATAGGTGGATGTACGTGCATCATCTCTCACTGCGAGACTGTCCATTATATACTGTGACTAGAAGAGAAATGCAGCTCGACAGAGAGCAGAAAATCTGAAGAGGAAGCAGCACAGCGTCCTCTGATTCAAATGCCTACCTGCAAAGTGAACTTAGTTAAACTCAATAGAGCCTTCTGAGCTACTATGCAAAAAACTATTGTATGTGCAACCTACAATACTGAAGGTATGTAACTGCCAGGAAAAAAGAATTCCGGAAAGAAATTTGGTTTACGTTGAAGTGCACATCTGTTTCTGCAAATTCATGTTGCTATTGTAGGAAAGTAAATTTTACTCCTCTTTCCTGCTTTTTTCTTCTTTCTGCTTGTCATGATTGCACCGAGCACCTCAATTAGATACATGCATATATGTATGCTACTTGTTTTCTATTGTTATAGACACAGTGTTTCCAAAAAGATCCCTGAGATTTGAATCTGGGGGCTTAATTCTACCTATATAGGCACCAAGAAATCCAAATCATTAATATTAGTGATGGGTGGAACCAAAACTGCATTGTCTGCAGAAGGTTTGTAATAAGACATAATGCTACTGTTTACTTCATTAGATGCAAGATGTTAACTCACATTTTTATAAGTAATCACATGTTCAATTTATTGCTGCTGTGCAGTTCTAGCTGATGTCTTCCAGTTTTAACAACTAAATTTCTGTGGTTTTGCAATAATTTAAGCAGCAGGAAACCAAGGGATTCTGACACAGCAAGGCAACTGGTGTCTGTCTCTTTGCAGTTTTTATGCTGATGAATTGCTGTCCTGTAATTTGCTGAATCAAATTCTCTGCTGAAAAGTAAAGACTTATTTTTGCTTTACACCTGATCACAGTGAGTGCTGCAGCCCTTTGAGATTTAGTAAGGACATCCTCCAAAATGAAAACTGGAGGGCTGCTAAATCACTGCCTCCTCCTTTCCATTAAAACAATCCTTTCTCACACTGATAGGTCATGGGATGAGGACACATGCAGGCTGGCTATTAAATTGGCTTTGGCATGTATCTCGTAAGTATCCCTACCAAAAAAAATTGCTGGAGACACAGGAGTTTATAAGAATCAGGACTGGAAAAGCTAGGGATATTATGGGAAATTGGTTTCTATTTGGAGGAAGCAGACAGCCACAGCTTTCAATGTTTAGGGAGGAAGCACATTACTGTTCATAATTGTACGCCTACACGTGTATTTCAGGACAAATGCTGCAGAATAGAAGCAAAACCTGACTCAAAGCTTCTTGCTGACACAGCTGCTGTAGCACACCCTTCACTTCTGTACCCATGGAGTGAGTGACTGCCAATTACACTACTCGTATTTGCCTACAAGTAGCAAAGGAAGAGGTATGGAGCAGATTGCTCTTACCTCTTGACTGCCCTGCTGTGTACAATCACTGCAGTTTATTCCTGGGCTGGGAACGGTCTTATTCAACTGCACACCGCTCTAACTTCAGCCAAGCTGGACTTAATCTCTAGAGACTCACACATGCATAGTTTGAGGTTGGTTTTGTTTACTCAGTTTTTCTAAAACTAAAACAAGATTTCGACCGCACTGAGACCCTTCTTGTGCTTCCTGCACAGACATTTCTACTGAAAATATGCACAGTGAAGGAAAGGGAGAGAGGGTACTCACCTAGTTCAGGTGCTTTGCTTAGCACAAATGCGTATGCCCAGAATTTGCTGACAGGTCCAATGTAAAAACTCTGGTCACACACTGACTGCTTCAGGCCTTTGGTCATCAAAATGTACAGCATATAAGCACCAGTTCGAACAGCACCAAATATACTTTAGAACAAAAAGAGAAAATGAAGAAAGTTGAGTGGACACTTGAAAACTACATGCCATCGCTTCAAATCATTATAAGAAAAAGGCCATAAATTTGCTGAAATAATAAATCTGAGACATCCTCAAAGCTGCAGCAACTCTGCTGGCTTCTAGGAAGTTATGCTGAACTCAGATTTGTAAACCATACTACAGCTGCAGTCCCTGGTTAAAGTCTGGAATGGTAACATCAATGTTTTTTATTTCATTATTACAGGAATGACCCTTCAGTTTTCAGGAGCAGTAGGAGACATCTGCTTCAGCTGAAAACAACATGCAGAGTTTTGATGCTGATGGCTGGGAAACTACAAGAAATGAGCTGATAAAGAGCTGTCATCAACATAATCAGGACCAGTTCCTCCTCCTGATTTCCTCAGAGTTTTCTCTCCTCTCTCCCTGTGTTTGTTACACCTACAGGAGCTCCACGCACAGTCAAACCCAGGTAGGGTGCACAGATTTTGATGGGGGCTTTCAGTCAGGGCTGGTGTTTTGGTGCACGTGCTGACTTCATCTCTTAACAGGTCATTGCTAACAGAGGAATCTTGTTCACTCAAGTCACAAACAGCAGATTCACCCTCACCTCAAGAGAGATGCAAGGTAACAGTGTTCCATAAATGAGAAACATCAAGAGATTTGAAATGGTATTAATTAGTGCAATTACAGAGGGGATAGGTTCAGATAACAAAAGACATCCAGCTGATGTAAGGAACAAAGACTTCTGCCTCAGCAGTGAGGAGCTCTGCAGAAGGAATTGCCTCACTTTTGTGGCAAGAACGTGTTTGCCCGTTGTCTACCATTGTAGCTTGTTGGCCTCTCAAAAGCTGTGACAAATACTGGGTGAAACAAGCAGCTTTCAGAAAAATGGAGCAAAGGAAGCCTCAATCTCCTCTGGGATTGAGTGTATCTCACTTTATGCCTACATCATATGTCCTTGCGTCTCTACCAAGCTTCATCTCATCTCCCCTCCAACTTTTTTGTGACCTTGTCCTACTCATGAATCCTCTGGTTCCTGCTCTGCCTTGGTGCCTTTCGTGACCATCGCATGACAGCAAGCAAACCAAGCCACCTAAAATCAATGTATAGACACATGTGGGCAATGCAAGCTACCATTTATGCAGTGTGTGTGAAATAACAAACAGTTCATCTGAAGTTATAGATTCTCTGTTACTTGTCCTTGTCTTGTGAAGTCAGTATTCTTTAAAAAATGTGTTTTAAAATCATCAAGGCAGCCTCAAATGTTGAGGTCTATGGCAGTTCTTATGGCACTTGGTCAGAATAAGAGGGTTCAAGTAAGCTTGCAGAGCATAAAAATTGTTGACCTAAGTTTTTATAGATTTTGCACAAAGTATTTAGATTTTTGAAATCTGCAGCATTGATATACCCAGTCAAACCTGTCTGCTGCTAAGGAGCAATGTACTTTGCTCTCCCCTGTCCACTGCATGCACTCTGCAACCAAATGGAACACCGTGCTGCCTGGTGCTCTTCAGGCTCTATCAGTGGCATCACAGATGGGGCTCTCCAGCCAGGTCATGCCCCAGGAGAAGTGTTACATTCTGGCTCCCACACCATTACATTTTGACGCCTGAGGTTTCACTGTGCCAAACAATGAGGACTTAGAAAGCTACTCTTATTATCTGCTATTTATACGGTGGTATTTGCTCATGGGCTCTACTTCCACATGAGTCCTCTTGTGCTACATGGAAATAAACAACCATCCTGATGTGATACAGGCGTACTGGAGGAGTTTGGCTGAGTCTGTTTTCCCATTAGCACTGCCCAAAGCAATGCGCGTATTCCTGGGCTTATGCAAGACAGCCATTGCAGTCTTTCATGTTCATCCACCCCTGCATGCAGAAGAGACAGTGCAGTATCCTTAGCATCTGTGCAGCCTGCAGTGCATCCTCTCCATGTAGGGTTGTTCTCTCCCAGAAATGCTCCCTCAGTATGCTTTTCTCACGTCTTTCAGGGATCCTTTTAATTCGGCAGAGAGTGCCAAAGCCTGCAGGAGGAGTTTTGAAATGAGGTGCAACTCGGTTCTGTGCCTTTTCTCTGGCGTTTAACACATGCCCTTTTTTTTCTCAGCAGTTGCATTTCTCATTCCCAAGAAGACAGGAGATCCTGACAGAGATGTGATCTGATCACTTCCCCAGGCAGCAAACTCCTCAAGCTAGTCAGGGCAGGCTGCTGCTTGTCCGTATGTTTTAGGTGGTGGCAAAACTGGGTGGAGGAAGATCACACAGAACATCTAATGATACGCTGGTTCTCCCATTAGCAAGTAACTCAGTACTGACATTAAAATGGGGAGAAAAAAGGAAATTTAAAATTATTAAATCAAACAGCTGCAAGCCATATGCCCTTCCTTGTACAGAAGCTGTATTGCTTTTCTAAAATATCATTTATTATTCAAGTTTTAAAACCAAAGAGAATTCTGTGCCATGAACACAAACTCAGATGAGAAGAGTGCTTGCTCAAGCAACAGGCAAGCATTGACTTAACTGTAAGTGATTGAGTAGGGACACCCAGGGATTTAATCTGGACTGATAACAGAGCCAAAGAGTATTTGCCCTGTGGGGATTACAGAGTTTCACTTTGCTGTGTGTGTGCGCGCGCACACACACACGTTTTTCTGTAATTTCACAGGATGTTGGCTTCCTCTAGTTCCACGGCTCTAGAAGTGACTCCAGCTACCGCTCTACATGGTGTGAGTCAGACTAATCTGAATTTTTGATCCGTAAAAATCAAGTTACATTTTTGCATAATTCACAAGGGAAGGCTTTATAAATAAGGAGGATGGCAAACTGGAAGTAACCGATTCAATTACCTAAATAGACGCAATGAGCAGGTAGCTGTTTATGAGATGTGCTGCATGCCAAAACACTACCTTGCCAACAAGCACACGCCACTGGAGACAGAAAAAGATCTAACACGCGTCTGCAAATGTGCCTTGGGCCCAGAGAGCCAGGACTGCTTTTTGTGCCTATGACACTTAATCTTGTTTATTCTGCAAGGTAAGATCAACCAACAAATTTCTATCTTGCAAAGACATGATGTGCAGCAGAGTTATGACATTGCTTGCTCAGTAAATCACTTCTGCTTCATTTTGTCCTCGCCCTGCTCTCTGCTGTAGCTTTTGTGAGGTATTGAAATGAACTGCTTACCAAAGCAGTCTGTCTGGTGGGAATCATCTGCACGGATTTTAGAAATAAGGTACCAGTGAACTACTGTACAATTACAGCCTTTTGCAACTAGAGAGACTGATCAGAAACAAACTGCACTGGCTAATGCAGCTTTCTCATCTATTCAGACTCAAAATGTCCTACATTCTCTTCCCCTCGGGCAGTGACTTCTCTGGTAGATTAACAAATGCCCAACTGGTATTTTACTGTCCATAACATGATCAAAACCTAACTATGAGTAAAATAAAAACATACTTTTCCTTCATAAACTTGTTTTCAGACAAGGCTGGGGTGGGTTGACCCTGGCTAGATGCCAGGTGCCCACCAAAGCCACTCCATCACCCCCCTCCTCAGCTGCACAGGGGAGAGAAAAATATATCGAAAGGCTCGTGGGTTGACATAAGGACAGGGAGAGATCATTCACCAGTTACTGTCATCAGCAAACCAGACTCAACCTCAGGAAATTAGTTTCTTACCAATCAAATCAGAGTAGGGTAATGAGAAGTAAAACCTAAATCTTAAAACACCCTTCCCCACCCGTCTCTTCTTCCTGAGCTTAACTTCATTCCTGACTTTCTGTGTCTCCTCCCCACCAGCGGCACGGGGAACGGGGGCTGCAGCCAGTCCACCACGCGCTGTCTCTGCCGCTCCCTCTGCCTCAGGGGCAGGGCTCCTCACACTCTGCCCCTGCCCCAGCCTGGGGTCCCTCCCACAGGAGACAGTGCTCCACGAACTTCTCCAACACGAGTCCTTCCCACGGACTACAGTTCTGCACTGACTGCTCCAGTGTGGGTCCCCTGCAGGGTCACAAGCCCTGCCAGCAAACCTGCTCCAGCCTGGGCTCCTCTCTCCACGGGGCCACAGGTCCTGCCAGGAGCCTGCTCCAGTGCGGGCTTCCCATGGGATCACAGCCTCCTTTGGGCATCCGCCTGCTCCGGTGTGGGGTCCTCCGTGGGCTGCAGGTGGATATCTGCTCCACTGCTAACCTCTGTGGGCTGCAGGGCACAGCCTGCCTCGCCATGGGCTTCACCACGGGCTGCAGGGGAATCTCTGCTCCAGCGCCTGGAGCACCTCCTCCCTCTCCTTCTTCACTGACCTGGGTGTCTGGACAGTTGTTGCCCTCACATATTCTCACTCCTCTCTCCAGCTGCAATTGTGCAGAGTTTTTTCCCCCCCTTCTTAAACACGCTGTCCCAGAGGCACTACCACTGCTGCTGATGGGCTCAGCCGTGGCCAGCAGCGGGTCCATCTTGGAGCCCGCTGGCATTGGCTCTGTCAGACATAGGGGAAAACTTCTAGCAGCTTCTCACAGAAGCCACCCACGTAGCCCCCACTGCCAAAACCTTGCCATGCAAACCCAATACAGAGGGCTGCAAACACATCCCATGCATGGTGAGGCACAGCATTAAGAAGGGGTGAAATGAGAGCTATCTGATGGGAAGACAAAGCAGGTGTTAGTGGCCAAAGTCTATTATTGCTTTCTGTTCCCTCTATCCTACTTACCAGAAGGGAGTGAAGTACTTGTTTCTCAAAAGCCTGCTCTCAGGTAGCAGGTAGCTCAAGCCTTCAGTTCAACTCCAGCTGCCATTGTAGCAGGCTCAGCTCCTCCTTGCAGTGAGGAAGACACTGCTCGTTTTTGCTAGGGCTGCCTTCTGTGCAGACCCACCACTGCAGTTGGCCCCTGACACCTCTGGACATCCCGGTCCAGGATCAACACTGCAGAATTGAGCAGGGAATGTGACTACCACATAAAAATAAAATTAAAAGGTCAGCACAGAATACAGCAACATTTCCTAAAGGATTTTAGTGCAGTGATAATCACAGCGCAGAAATTCTCTGCTCCGGTTTGCATCTTTAAAAATCCCCTTTAACTAACCAAACACACCATGCAAATGTTATCTGAAGAACTAGGTAAAGATGGTTTTAAAGGGGATAAAAGTCTTGACTATGGCTAAGGTGAATGCAAAATATGCTAGCTACAAGCTACGTGTCACAAGTGGAGTATCTTTACTTTCAAAAGCATGCCATCCTGCGTACACAGACACAGCAGAGAGCAGCAGGGAGCCCACAGACAGTGAGACCCAGCTGCACTGCACAGAATTAAGGGCTGGTAGGGACTTCAAGAGGAGCTCTCCTTACCCAGGCCCACAGCCTGTTCAGCACAGCCCAAATGACAGGCACCCGGCTGGTTTAACCGGTCTCCGAGGTGTTGGACTATCCTCTGCCGCGGGTGCGCTGGGCTAGTCTGGCAGCGAGCTGGCCGGGCACCCAGCCAGAGCTCCCACGGGTCTGGCCCCAGCTCCCAGCCTGGGAGAAGAAATCTTAATTCTGCCCCGACCTGCTTACATGGCAACTCACAACTGCCCCAGCAGGTGAGTCTGTGCCCTGGGAGCACAGGGAGGTGGCAGAGCGCATGTGGCCCTCCTCCGTGAAAGCCACGTCGAACAGACGGAGGTCCTGGGCGAGCAGCCGAGATCACCTTACCTGCAGAGTCACAGCCCTCAGACTGCAGCCTGCTTGTACTGTAACGGTGAGAGAAAAGGGGAAGCAGGTTCTTTGGTTGTTTTGGGTTTTTTTTCATTTTAGCATGCAAAATATTTACAGGGGAAGCACTCTGAATTCAAAAGAAATGTGCAAAGGTCAGCAGGTGAAGAACACAGAGCTTCCTACACCTTCCTTCGTAACAAATCAAACTGCATTCACCATTGAGCAGGAGTATTTCATGGTGATATCAAGTTTCCCTTCCGCTGCTGAAAAGCTGGTCTCTTAACACATTAAAATGGCCCTTCTGATTTAAAACCTGAGGTGCTCAGAAAAGAGGAACAAGTCGTGCTGCTGATGCTGAGGCACAGGAGTGCGGGATGCACAGCGATCCCTTGGTCTGGCAGGTCAGAGCGGCAGGGTAGCCTGAGAGCATCCCTACAGAAAGCAGTTACTGTAAAAGGGCAACAGAACATTTCTGCAACAGAAAATATGTAAAATGTGAACTGACACTGGGAAAATGCAAGAGAAAGCATCTATAAGAGAAACAATTCTCTGAACTAAGTTTCTTGATAAGAAATGCAGCTGAAGCCACCTTCGTCAGAGAGCTCTGGGCTCCCCTGTAGGGCAGTTACCTCCAAATCAGTAACAAAACTCAAAAACTCCTGGTATTATCAAGCAGCATGTTCCGAGGTGAGTGTACCTCCATGTGAAGGAATGTCTCACACCTTTCAGCCACTTGCTCACTGTGCTCTTTGATCAATTCCTAGAAATAAGTTTGTAACAAAGCAATTTTGCAACATGACTGGTAGGTTTGTTCTGTAGTTTTTTGGTTGTATTTATAAAGCTTTTCTTCTCCACCTGGTATGGGCATGTTTCTCAAATCACTCTTACCTCTGCAGGTTCATGAAACATGGTCCCAGAGTACCAGCCCATCAATTATATGCACCAAGCGGATGACACAGCAGGGACAGGGCTAGGTGATGGCTTAAGAAACTGATGGATTTTGTTGCCAGAAATGAAACTGTTTGTAGGAGATTTCTATCTGTCTCCCACAAAACCCTGCTTTGGCCATGTGAGAAGGAACAGTAGTTTTGGCTGACTCAAAAGGCACAGAGGCACCTCCGGAGGATGCAAGCACTGAAGGGGCCGCTTGCCTTGCAAAACAGCAGAGGGAAGGATTTTTCCCAAGCTCACCTTTTCCGAGATGACTTCAGATAAAGGTGGCAGACCAGCGTTGGGAAATGGCCCTTTCCAGGGAGGAAGCACACAAGGACAGGTCCTGCCTTGTGAACAGGGCAGTAGCTCCAGGAATATGCATTTGTATGGTGACTGCACACTATATATACAGCTCTGTTATAAGAAGATATACCTAAACTATTCTCCGTGTAGACAGGTGAGGTAGTCAGCTCACAGTGTGCTTGCTGCTTTGCATTACTGTGGTGATTATACCATCAAACCAGTGGGAAAGATGGAAGATTTAATGAACTGTTGGCCCACCTAAAACCTGTGCTTATACTTTGCAGTGGCTTCAGGTCCCACAGGATCAGAGTACTCTGAGAAACTGCTAAAAGAGAAGACTGCCAAACAAAATTTTAGCACCTAAATCGGGAGGTTTATGGGAGTCTGCCCTCATAATCTGTGGGGGAAAATAAAGAGAAACTTCATTT
>JAVJGI010000001.1:67700304-67738491 GCA_035590275.1 Ibycter americanus | reverse complement strand
GACTTCTTAAGCTGAAAACTTTACCAAATTTTGCTGCTAAGGCAGACCTTTTGAGGGTTATTATTGGATTTTATTTTTCTTTGAGGGAAGAGAAATTTCATTTTTTCCAGTTCTCCCAGGACACAGCTGTAGTGAGGCTAGTTTCTTTTTAAAGCTGAGCCAAAATAAAAGGGGATGTCCAGATTAAAGTGGTTATCTGGGTGGTATCAAATGAGGAAAGGATATTAGGGTCTGGTTTGTGCTGACCCGAATTACAGACCAACAGCCTACTGACCTTTACTGGTGCCTAGGTACTTATTTAAAGCCTATTGTTCCAAAACAGTTTTGTGGATAGACATGGCAGACTGTTTCAAGGCTTGCAGAAGAATTAAAACCATGAGAGTAGCCTCCCCAGGAGCCTGCCTGACAGAGAGAGCATTCATTCCACCGCGGGGAGGGGACTGGCGAGACCTGCCGTCACACACCAACCTTCCAGCATACGGAAGCAAAGGGTGAGTGAGAAATATGTTTCCTGGCTAATTAAGTTTCCTTAAAGAGTCCATGGGCACACGTTCACTGAGTTTCACAGCGGGTGAAGGTGGGTCCTGTGGGCCCCCCTTTCTGGGGGCTGGACGTGTGCAGGAATGTCGCACAGGAGCAGCACAATTCACCAGAATTCACAATTGCTCTGCTCTGCCTTCTGACACCCAAGCTGCTCTTGAGTGTTTGTGGACTGCCTAGATTTCATTGCAGCTGTTCCTCCCCCCCTTTTTTTGTTTTAAATGAATCACCTCTTAACTCTTTTCATATTTTTTTTACAGTGATGTGCACATTCATCCTTATCTGGCCAGCTTTGCAGGGGGAAGGGGGGAGCAGTACTGCCTTCACTGGTCAACATGCAATATGTGATGGTGCAGTATTAAAAGAAAGTTGGATTTTCCAGATGGAATAAACTCTCCAAAAGAGAGGAGGAATTAATTAAGCCTATGAAAATTTTAATATACAGTTTCACTAAAAGGTTGTCAGATTGCCTAAATGTTATCTCAGATACGACGCCTGTCTTAGTTTGCCTTGATTGTATTCAAAAGCAGTTCCATAAAATCCTGGATCTTCTTGTATTTAAACAGGTTGCTTTAGGCTTAGCTTTGATTGCAAAATCGTATTTTTACTGTGCAGTGAGAAAGCATACACTAAGAAACCGATCATTAAGTACAAATGAAATGCTGGCAATGACTGAAAGATATCATTTGGCTGTTGTTCAGTGACCTACATGGAATTAATAGCTCTTATTTTGATCTCAAGGAGTTAATGAGAGCTGTGGCTAAGTCAGCGCAATATGACATGTCCCCTAACCTCACAGAAAAGCAGCCTAGAAAAGGATCTGGCACCCAATGTCCTAAATGGTCAATGTGACACAAGGACAGTCTGTATGAAATATTCATATGTATTAACAATTGACTAGAAGAACCAGCTTTGTAAGTCTGCACCTGGTTATTAAAAATATTTTGCTAGGTTTCTGGAACTGAGGGTTTTATTTTCCAAATCAAATGAATCAGTCTCTTGGTCAGTGAAGGATACACGGTGATATGGTATTCACCTAAGTGATAAAAAAGTTTGAAAAAGAATAGTGCTGACTCTGGATTTGGTCTCTCTTAACTCTAAATGTAACATTTATGAGGCATTTTACCAGCATTTAGAAGAGAGGACTTCTTAACAGTAAGTTACCTTGAAATCCTGGTGAAGGGTTCTCTATTTTAGTTCAAATATCCTAGAGTTCAAATTACAGCTGGTTAAATCATCCCAACCATTATTTTTATAAGAAATGGCAAAGAAAATTAATGTAATTAGGCTGTTGTTTCATCATCCTTCAACATTTCTGAAGTGTTTTCAACCAACGGCAAGGTTAGTGATGGAGAAAGGGAGACACAATCCTGCAGACTGTTCTTACAAAACACTTGTAAAGCATTTCCCTGTTTTACCTCCCAGAACTGATCCAGGTACCTCCGAGGAAGACCCTGTCTCCTCATCAAATCCACTCGTGATGAAAAGGACATCTCCATTCTCTCCACAGAGCAGACCTTCTTGTTGTCGTACCAAAATTTTGGTCTTGCCTGCTTTCCAACAGCCAACTGACCCATCATCTCCAGCGTGGGCTGTCCCACAATTACCAATGCCTCAACAATATTCAGGCCAGCAACTGCTTTAGATCAGATATCCCTGTGTGAAAAACCACTAAGTACAAAGGTATTCATAAGCTGGTGTCTCTTCAGGTTCAGACCTAACTTCCTTCAGACTTCTGTCTGTGTTGGCACCTCCAAGGCACTTAGCATTTTATCTGTGAGTATTTCACAGCCCTTAATGGCCTTTACTCTTGTGACAGTCTCGTAAGGTGGCTAAGCATAAGACCCATTTCAAAGACAGAGATGTGAGGCAAACTGAAATTTAAATGTCCTGTCAAAAATCTGTGTCTCAGCCAGGATGAGAAATGACGTGCAACATCACGAGCTGTGGTTCAAAGCCCCACCCACGAGGTCCATTTGATGTAAACAGAAAGAGGCCTGAGCTCACTCTGTATCAGTAAAAACAGTATTATTGAATTAACAGTAAACACACTCCAGCAGGAGGAATTTTCTTCAGGGAGTCCTTTGACCTACTATAGATTTCCTTTTCACTTTTTAAAGTTACTCTCTAAACCTTCAAGTCCCAAACCCTCCATCTTAATTACCCAAGGTACACTTATATTTTTAAAGATAAATAGTTTATAGACATCAAAAGTGTTGCTACACCTCTTAACATCACATTTTCATTGTCTGCACATCTAATATTTTGGCAGTATGCTTTCAAGACCTAAAAATACAGAGCAGTGTGCAGAGAGATACCGTGCAAGTTTACAAAGCTGTGCTGTCCTAGAAACACAAACAGCTGAGAAATTCCTGACCTAGCCAGAAGACCAGGTAAGAGGAAGACGTGCCTTCCACAGCCTCAGTCAGACTCTTGCTCTCCCTCTGTTTTCCCTTGACATACGAGGCAAATACCAGGGTGGATTTGGCCTGACACAGCTGGACACCAGCCACAGAGAACATGAGCCCACAGAGTGAATTTTAAAAGCATCCCTGCTTCTATCTCCCCCTCACTATCCCACCCCTTAAATTCGCATAGGACCAGATCCCAGTAGCTGACCTTGCCACAGAAGAAAATATTTGGATTCTTCTCCCTCGTGGAATCTTTGCAGTTGTTCTAACTATTGTAGTCATTTTGTATTAATGTTCTCTGCTGATGCCCTTACTCACACCAGTGAACTCCAGGCGAAAATCAGGTACGGATCAGAATCCACAGTGGGAAGTGCCTAACTCCTTGCGACATGGGCAGGTACAAAAACCATGCTAGTGAAGTGGAAAAATCAGTGCCAATATTCTTAAAAAACGTTTCCCTTTACTAATGTCCTCAGTTGATGAAACTACAAAAATGCAGGTTTTAATCCCATTCAGCAGCAACTGATTCTGTGGGAAGTTCATTTTAAAAGGCTTCTATCTACCCAAGCCTATGAAGGAAAAGCCTGACGACATAACCAGTGAGTTAACCAGAGACAAAAACAGAACTCTAAACTCTCACTATAAAATGAAAAAAATCTCATTATTTCAAAGTCCATCTTGCAGAGGACTGCAATGCTTGTTTTTTGTATGTTTGCTATTTAGGACTATCATGACCTTACTGTGCACCTAAGCTGAACTCCTTTCTGCTCTAAATTGTTTGCATTTCACTGGGGGGGCAGAAATCACACTGGCTATCATTTTCCTGTATTTTCCTTTAACAAAACTAATTTAGGCACAGACGTGAACACATGTTACCAAGTCTTCTCTGGTGCTGATGAACTATGGCAACTATTTGACGCTCATTCTGCCTATGGCAATTTTGGGGTAAACCTAAACTTCAGTGTAAAACTGCAAAATCAGAGAAGGAGCTTTGTGCTACCATATTTTACCCCTTTGTAACTGTGTTTAGACAAGCACATGCTTAGTTACCACAATTCAGTTGTTAGCAGATAATTGAAAGCACAGTAACTCCCTTTTGCCTGTGTCCTCCAAAGCCTACCCTATTAAAATTATTTGGGAACATTACATACTCTCATACAATGGGCAGGAACAAGAAAAAATTATGGGAAAGCAACCTTAGTCCCATGATATAGCTTTTTCCTGTGGTAACTGAACACCTTTAAAAGCACGTTTTCAAAAATTAAGTCATTTAAGAGCACTTATGTTAATCTCATTCTTTAAAAAGCACACAGAACTCATCCTCTTCAGCCCATGTGTCTGAAAGGCCATAAGGTACTGACATTTTTCATAATGACTAAACTATTGTAATTAAGTGCACAATTTTCACAAATGTTTTAGACTAAGAAATGTTTTTAGCTTTCCAAACTCCCTGAAAGCTTGAAATGACGAACGCTTTTGTTCCCACTTACAATTATTTGAAAACATCATTTTCTTTGAGGAGGCGGATGTGCTAACTGGCGATGGGCACCCTCTGTGGCTCTGCTCTGCTCTGAGCTCCTGTACCCGTGCATCCCACGGCAAGCTCTGCACGGCAAGCTCTGCTGGCCCTCCGGCACCGCACCGGCGCTACGGCACCAGCCGCGCCGCAGGCAGGGCCTCCGCCTCCCCGCTGCCCACCCAGCTGTGCTCATCTGCCTGGTCACACGGCTCTGCTGTTGAACTGGACTGGTGAACGATGCTGCTAAAATCATCTCTCCAGCGCTTTTTATACATATATATATATATATATTTTTTTTTTTTTAATGACATGATTTCATTGCTGTTAGTCACAGCGGGGAAAATGAAGACTGGGGAAGGCAGGCATCTTTCCAGCCAGCCGTAGCACTACAGAGTTCAAACTGTGGCACCGCGCTCTGAGCAGCTACTCTGCTCTGCGAAGCTGTTGAAAAGGCATTTAAAGACACTGGTTTGCATCTCTCTGCTGGATCTTGTTTCAAATAACAGTTCCTTTACAGGGCAACAGAAAATCCCAAGACTGGCTCAAAAGCTTGGAAATACACTTAAGCTATGGTCAAGAATGTGGCAGGAACCGTACCAACGCTGTGTTAAGTTATACATGCTTGTTACATATTCCCTCTACATAAGCCACTGCTCCGAATAACAGAATTGAGTGCCTCCAAAACATACCAATACAAATCATTACCATCTCTGCAAGGGCATGAAAACACCAAGAACTTAACAAGCCTCAACAGCAAAAGCATCCTTCTAACGGCTTGCTGCCCAGCCGCTACTCAGCCTCTCGCCTCTCCCCCTGCCCATCTCCCAGCTGGGAAGGAAAACAGATGGGTCTTGCGGCTCACCCACAGAGTTCTCCCTCGCCCTCCTTCAAGGTGATGGAGTCTCATTCACGGTGGCGTCCAGGCCACAGTATTGTTAAAAAAAAGGTAAGAAATGGGGGAGATGAGGAATAACATAAGTTTTTTTCAGTGTGGCGCTCACCCCAAAACCTGGTGGTCAGCAGCACCAGAAGTGTTTTATAACGGGCTACTCTGGCTCTCAGTACCACGTGTGTGAGCAGAAGTTGTGCTGATCTTTGCAGTTTTTTGGCAGAGACTTTTCTTTGCATAAGTTCATGCATACTTTGAGGTTTGGGTTCAGTCCTATCAAAATCACAAAGCAAAACTGGAGACAATTCCCCTTCCATCTCTGAAAAAGACCCCCATCACTGAACCAAACACACGAGCCCTGCTTTTCAGACTTTTCTACTGTATCTGATCCAGATGTCTCCCTAGCAAGCTTTTCAATGTAAATCATCTGAGTTTTCAGCTGGGACCAAAACCTGAAGCCAGGCCAGCTCAGAGTGATTTAAAAATTGTGCAAATATTTTACATGGCTCTAAGAAATAATATATCATTTGTGCAGGTTTATATACCCATATGCATATGCATACATGCCTGGGTGGTTATTAGTTTCCCATGTGATAAATTCTGGGGAGGGAAATGAGGTATATTAAAGTGACAGCTCGCTCTGTGGTTTTCAAGTGAGGGCAGATACTGTGCTCCTTGCATCAGTCGTCTTTTTCTCCTCGGCAATAAATCCCTCAATGTGGGGCTGCTCCCTTCAGCCCTTCCCTCTCATCGGCAGATTTCCTAGTCACAACTCACCTGGCTCCCAAAACCATTTCTTTGTCCTTTTTATTGACAAAACTGGAAAGAAAACCAGGCTTAACTTATTTCCTTCCCCCTCCAGGGACCTCATCAAGCATATCCAAACAGTGACACCTCTGCAGGGCTCCGGATCAATAGACACTGTCATCTGGTGATTTTAATCACATTAACACCACAGCAGAGTAAAATCCATCTGATTCTCCCTTGCTGAAGTGGCAAGATCAACAATTCTGCCAATTGCTGCGACTACTACTCGGAAGGCTTATTTATATGTGTGGATAAAAATCAATCTACCGCAGCTACCGCCTTCCAGTCCCTCCTGACAGAGCCTGAATTCCCTCTCCAGGAAATGCAATTTGATCCCCCAGACCTGCCTTATTTATGACTGGGATTAGCTACATTCAGACAATCCTGAGGAGCAGAGTACAAAAATCATCTATAAAGCGAAGCCCCGCGAGCCGGTGGAAGAACCTGCACCACTTACACAGCATAGCAGAAAAACAAATGCCAGGGCTAGATTCCTACAAGTAGTCTTTGCAACAGAGGAGAAGATAATTGGTAGAGGTAAAAAGGGTTATACTCGCATAGAGAGCCTCACAGAGAGCACTCAGTCGCTACACCAGGCCCACTGGGTTTTGGTAGAGAAAAACAAGAAGCAGAGGTCAGGCTGAAGGGCAGCTGCACTCAATCATTACCCTAGGAACACGTGAGAATAGCGTAAGTTGCTTACAGTGACACCCGTGTAAACATACACTGCTGAAAAACGTGTAACTGTGTTCTTCCAATGAATGAAAAATAATTTTTCAGCTCTACCTACAAAGAGTCAGTTACAAGCTAATCAACAGTAATTACCTATCATCTGGTCTTGCCCTCCTCACTGAGCTGTTACCTGATGCTCCTCCCTGATTATCTGGCACATGGACCACAGGAACTTGCAGGACAGTATTTCTTGATGAAAGCTGTTACTTCTCAAGCAGTAACTCATTCTTCCATCACTAAATAATAACTGGCCCTTTGTTGCAGCTGAAGATCCTTGGCACCCTGTGAAGGCTGTATACTCGATGAGGTATTTTTCTGTCAAGAAATATTTCCTAATTCTTAGATACTTGTTTCAGCAAGTTTGGACTGTGTCAAAATTACTAAAGATAAAAAAAATCAATTTTCAACTTAAACCCCGTGTTTGGTGTGAAATCTCATAAGAATTAAGGAATCTATCTCAGGATCTCTAATGTAGCCCATGAGGATTCATAAGCACTGTGTACCTCCTGAGCAATCCTTAACGAATGCTTCAGGGGCATTTGCACTTGTTCCTGTGTCGGTACTGAAATTATTCTCAGTATCCCATATTATCTCAAGAAAATTTTAGAACAACTGTAATATTGCAGTGATTTAAATGATAATCCACAAAAAGTGGCATACCTATTTCTGCAGGATAAATTAAAAGATACTTACAGGATCAAACGTATCAAGTTGGTATAGTAACTGTCATGTATAGCATCGCAATATATGTATTCAGGAGTTTGAAATTATCCTGGGCAAATAAAGCCAAAAACTAATTAGAGTAAAAGATTTAGCAGAGAATCAAGCCAACCAATGGAGCTAGCCATCACTAAAGCTGTAAAACTGGCAGATAACAAAGTAAGCAAAATCTAAGAGACAGAAAAAGACTAGTATTTGACAGAATAAAGAAGGCTTAAAGAAGCTAAAAGTTATAATACAGCTGTAATGAGCTGCTCAGCTCCATAAATTTAATGGCAATTACAGGCATGGAACCATTGATCTTCCTTTTTCACTCTGTCCTCCTCAGGGCAGTACTCCTGCAAGTATCTAGAGAAGTTCAGATCTCAGGGATTCGCCTACAGTTGGTAAACGATAAATATATTTGATATATTCAGCCATCTAGGGAAGATGCTGAAAGGTACAGGCACAAGGAAAGAACGACATTTGTTTAGAAGAAGCTAAACTCGTCGCAGAACAGTGACTTTGATAAGCCACGGCTCGACACCCATACGCAACCCTGCGTGTAACACTGCTCGGGTCGGCAGTGTTTATTAACACGCTTGTCCGCAGACGCAATGTTGGATGTGACAGGTCATGCAAGTTAACACCTCGCAGTGTTTTGTTCCCACTGTCTCCAACAAGCACAAGCTGTTGAGGACTTATGCAGATGAAAATACATGGAGATTTCTGTTCCCCAGGGATTTCTGCATGGGGGAGGACCTTTTACCAGGCACACGAACTAAGTACTGAGGCTCAGTAAAACGCAGAAGTGCTGCCACAGGGGTGCAGATGGGAGGCTTGATTTCTTTTGGATGAATTATCTACTTTCTCCCTAGTACAGTTCCCTTCTTAAGCCATCACAGATGTTCTTTATTCCTCTAAATATACTTTTCAGTATGCTCCCCATTTAAAATGGAAAGGAAAAGTCTCACTCCCAGGGGACCCTGCTTTGAATATGCCATTCATGCTGAGCGGTGGCCTGCCAGGGCTCCCGTGGGCTGGGACAGGGTGATCTCATGAGGAAGGTATAATTCAAAGTGACAAACTGAGTGTCAACACCCTCACAGGTTGTGAGAGTGGGGCGAGAACAGGGGCAACATGAGTGCAACAGCTGCTTTCCAAATAATGTATTGAATTCACTTTGCTAAGATGTTTGGTTTTCCAGCAACTAAGACAAATGAGCAAACAGACAAAAAAAGAAGTTTTTAAAGAAAGCAGGCCCAGTTTAGCACTGAAAAAAGAGATTTTCATAGGAACTCTTAGCCAGTCTTATCCACTCCTCCTGTAAAGCAGCATTAGCCAGGTCTTACAGTGAATCTCTGGTCTACTTTTCATTAGGCTTGATTAGGTGAAAACAGTAAAACCAGTTTACATTCAAAATTACTTTGATGGACACAACACAGTCCACAGCAGTAACAGCAGAGTGAACGAAGAGGTGAGATTCAGAAGAGGATGGGCTCAGCATTTTGTCACATGGCATCAATTACAATACTCGGAATAAAGGTATTTGTCATGGGATGCTCTTCTTACTTAAAAGTAAGGTACATACTGGAGATGCATCTTCTTGACAGTACTTGGTTACTGCTCTTAGTGTATATATTTTTATCACCTCTACACTGTTTTTCAATGCCAGCTAGCATTTGTTTTGCAATGTATGAATTCACCCTGCATAGCACTGTTTGTAATTTCCTACTGGGATTACAGGTCATCTTACAGAAAAGAAATTCTTCTTCTTAAACTGTTAAGTCTCATCCAAGGGATCTTTGTCTTCTCTCCAATTATTCTGAATTCCTACTGTTCACCCAACTTTCAACTTTTTCTCCAACATGGTAATTAAAAAGATGTTTCCAGTATCTGTTATATAAGAAAATCAGGTACATACATGAAGATGAACATGGTCCAACAGAAATAAATTGTTATGTAGGTATATATTAAGCATTTTACTAATGTGGGTTCTACGAAATGTCCTACTGAGAATATGCATTAATGCTTTACAAATACAGGGAACATTTCACATAGAATTCACTTGCTTTCAAATTTATGAGAGAAGATCATTAGTTCACCTTAAATGCTGCTTATTAATTTTAATGTTATTTGGCAAATATTGCCCTTTTCAGTAATTAATTTTCTCTTTGAATGTACTGTCAGGACCTTCATAAAATTTCAAGAGTATTTTAAGATTTTGATGGGTTGCTCAGCAACATATGAAATCAAGTTGTGTTTTAATCTCCATGGCAAGTATCTGTGAGTGGCAGCTCTTGAGACAGAACATAACTTTGAATCGTTTTTCATCAATTTTCCTACTTATAGGCATGATAACTAGAATGTATTTCAGAGTCACAAATCCAAGCAACTGAAATCCTTTCTTTAAACTTGTGTTTAGTCTTTTCCATTCAGTTCAGCTCAGGACTGAGTTCCTCACGTACAGACGTGTTTCGGACTGCCTCGTCAGGAGCTCTCTGCGGAACAAGTGCAAACCCTTCTATAAAATGCTGCCGTGCCTGCAGTAACAAATCAATTACACCAGTCTCATAAAAGCAAAGTGAGTCTCCTTCCAGTGAGCCTTTCTGGTTTTGTCTTTCAAATGTAAGACCTGCTGCTGTTGGAATACTTTGCTTTTGAGGCTCCGGCTGGCTTTGTGGCAGGCAGTTAGTGACCTTTCAGCTCCATTTGATTCCATTTCTATCACTCTGAGAGAAAGTGTTTTCCAGGAAGAAAGACATTTGGAAACCCTGTATTGACATCAACTAATTTCCACCACTGCTACAAAGCATAGCTGAATTTGGATTAGAATCTAAGTGATCTCAGGTGATGATAATAGTGTTATGGTTGCGTGGTTTGGCTAGACAAATTCCTCCTCTCATTGCACCAGTCATGGTCAGGTTTAGCCTCTGCCTACGAATGATTGCATCACATTGGATGTTTTAGCTTCTTCATCTCCTGCATTGATGTGACAGTATTCCCGAGGGAAAACAACATTTTACTATTATTAGTTAATGCCTTGACCATGAGATTTCTGTTGGCAGCTCCTTAAGGATGGAGACAAAGTGAAAACGGTGCTGTGCTGCTGTCTTGTGTGAATACAAGGTGATCAAATACATGTTTAAGCTTCTTGATAGCGATGCTACCCATACACAGACTCTACACCCTATAAAAGGAACTATAAAAATCCAGCTGAGATGTAATGAAAACATGAATTAATGACTTCATATCCTTCTGTGAGAGTCCTGGTCTCAGCTTTGCTGATTCCTAGAGATGCCAGCATGACCCTTTTAATATACTCCAAGTAAAAATTCAATGAATGATCCTAACTTTATGTTCGAAGTGGCATGAATATAAAACTGGCAACTCATATTCGATGTGTTTTTGCAGATTTTTAACCCCAGGAAATATTCAGAAATACAGGGTTGACTGTGTAGGAGGATCTGCAACAGTTTCCTTGGGGTCTTACGAGTCTGAAAAATGAACTTTCGTGTCAGTTTCCTGACAGCGGGTTCCTGTTAGACATGGAGCAGCACAGAGCTGCTCGCCGAGGATCTCAGTACATAACCAGGCTGGGTGAAAACACTGAATTAAAGGGTAGAAAACAAAACAAAAGAAAAGACTGAAAACATTTCAGACGACAATAAATCTTCAGTGCTTGAAACAAGTCAACAAACCGGCTATGGAGAAAAAAAACCCCAACACAACAACCCAAGGAAAATATCCCAAAGTAAATTCTCAGCAAAAGATTTCAGAAGATCATGTTTTCAGTGGTTTCCAAGTGAAAAGCAAGATTTACTGTCATTGCTCCTACAGAAGTTTTCACTGAGAAGTTGTAACCTTATTCCAGAGACAAAATGTTCAAAAGTAGTCGATGCTTCCAAAGGGAAATAAAGCTGCTTTTCTGCCTCAGAAATCCCGCTGGCTGCCAGTGTTGACACAAAACTCACTCTTTACTGAGCTCCTGAATGATCAGCAAGCTCAGTAGGGTGGTGTAGTTGTTTTGTTTATTTATAAGCATGGCAAGTTTCCTGCTGTAGCTGCTATCACATTTAAATGATCTTGGCAAGAGTGAGGCGTATGGGGTACATTCTGAAGAAGGACCATGTCATTGCCTGGCAGGCAATTTCCTTTTTCTTTTAAGCCCAAAACACATCTTTCCAGCCTCCGCTAAATGCTATTATTTCTGAGGATATCTGACACAGGTAAAATGGTAGGAGTGCTAGAAGGGAGATAAACAAGGGCTCCAGAAAGAGACCTCACAACAACCTTGAGGCAGAATACTGAGGGCTCTCCAGGTAGGTTTTTCTTCCTCAGTACAACCACTGATGGCAGACAAATACACTACTTAGAACTTCTGCAAGGTATCATAAAAGTCATAGCATTTTAGCATCCCAGAAAGTTAAAAGTTAAGGAACATTTTCCTGGATCCACAGTAAGTCTACAGGCAGAACACTGGCATCTAAATCTATCTGAATTGACCTTCAGAGGAAGCAGAAATGTCTTTCAGGCAAAGCATATGTAAATGAAACACCTAGTTTTGCGAGGAGCCAGAAAAAAATATCCAAGTTACTTGGAAAATTTACAGCATTCAAAGTCTAGCGCAGCTTGCTAAGGGAGTCAATAAGGCTGGGAGTAACTGATGGCCCTAGAAAAGACAGTGGTGGTGAAACACCAGGAACCGGATGTCCCAATTAATGCTTTTTATAAGAAGTCTTCATCTCAGGTTTTAAGGAATATTCTGCATTTTTTCTGTTTTTCAGGCAAGAAGTCAAGGCTTTTTATGTTTGGGTTAGTTTTGTATGGGATTCCATGTTACTACGGAAGCTACAGAGGTTTCATGCTCTGTTTTACTGCAAACATTTTGGGTCATTTTTCTCCTTCCCCACTTTACTCTTCTGCCTACTATTAATGCCTCAGAAGAGCAAAACTTTCTAAGCATAGCCATATAATTTTCACCATCAGCCGGTCCCCACTAGCAAATCCAGCAGCTTAAATGCTCAGTGCTCCTGTGTAGTCCAAACATCTCACACCCCTGTTCATCCCTCCCCTCTCCACCCTGCTGCCTCATTTCCCAACAGGCAGAGGAAAGGGTGAGCTCTGAAGTGCCTGGGCAACACTTCTCCCTGAATGGGGCTATTTGAGCTGATGGAGGAAGCAAACCTGGCAGTCGTGAATCCCTCTCAGACTGTGCCCTTCTGGCCACTGCTGCTTATCTGCACAAGCAGAGCTCACCTCAAAGTGCCTGTACTGTGGTTTCTGTGGCAGGTTCATCCCGGCAACTTGTAGCTTCAGACACATGAAGTCTGTATTTTAGATATCACCCAGCATCACTCAGCCATGAGTTAGCTATTTCATATGAGTATGATGGGAAACTCCAATTAGCAAGTGATGAACGTGTTGATTTCAAAGTCCATCTAGACAGCACTTTCACAGTGTAGTGTATATACTTGCTTTTCATTGATCGCTGCATCCCCTATGATTTTGGGAGGAAATTAGTGAAATTGCTTAAAAGCCCCACATTGTGAATGTCAGCCACAGACCCATCTCAAAATAACATGATTTTAAAATTCATCCTAGACTCATTCTGCAAAGGATGGTTCTGAAATCGTGCTTTTCCCCCTCAGACTGGGAATTAAAATACAAATGCTTTGTGTAAGACAGCTAGTTTCTAGTGTCTACATTCAATAAGAAAATGTAATTGGAATATGCATTTGGGGTTCCTGCTGGCTACAAATCACTTTACAACCTGACCCACAAATGACATGCCATCTAGTAACCAATTCAACAGCTGCTAAAATTCAGCCATTTCTGGAACAAATGATGACAATTTCTTACAGGACCCTAACAGCAAAATTATGTTAGACACAGCCAGAAGTACAGCACCAAATACAACCAGATGAAAATTATAAATTTCCACAGTGTCAGAACTTGCTCTCAAAGTTATACAGACTGCTCAAAGTTTTGTCTGCACCAGGATGGGGTTTTTTTTTTAAGGTATTGATGGACTATTAAAATCAAGCCAACACACAGTTTTTCTTTAGCATGTCCTAGCTAGATGAGAAAACTTAGAAATACAAGTTACTTTACCCTGCTAGAGTTTTAGAGAGTGTCAATGTGATAGAACAATTTTGGAGGAAAAAGGAAAAGCCACAAAAGAAAGCAAACTTCTCCATCCCTCCTTTATTTTACTCTGTAGAAACTTGCAGCTCAAACTGCTCCCACCCTTTGAAAAATCATGCACCATTCACAGCTGCTCAGTAAGCAAACCTGTTTTATGTACTTGTGAACTAAATTAATTATTACACTGATAGTAGAAAAAGATACAGATACCAGTGTTTGATAATGGCTTGCAACTGGTTTCTATGCTGTTGAGTGAACCGTAACTTACACTCCCAATAGGTACTGAAATGAAGGATAATCCTCAGGTCTTCTGTGTACTGTTATTAGTAAATTGTTACAAAAGTTTGTGTGTTTGTAAGGGCTATTTTCATAAGCATTTGTTCACCCATTTGTTCATCTACTGCCTCATTAAAAATGAGCACATTAACCAGATAAAATGCAATTCAGGTTGGTCAGTGTTATGCCTGACTTCAACTACGAGGACTCTGAACCTGACTTTCTCCATACTCGATGATAGAGTCAACACACAGCTGGAGAGATGTGCATCACTAAAAAATAGCTTTTCCCTATGGAGCCACCCCTTTACTATGTTCACAAGTTCTTTGCAATGGAATAATCAGAAGCCAGATTCTGATTTCAGTTACAGTGGCCTAACTTACCTGTCATCAAAGCAGTGACTTTAGGTTTACCTCACCATAACAGAGATCAGTCTTGAATAAATATTCCATATATACGCCCATAATAATGTAATACTAACCAGTAAGTGAGAGCAAGACTAACACCTTAATGTGTTTATTTCCATTTGTAGCTTGCATCGTAAATTTATTGCAATGATAAGCACCTTTGTTCTTCAAGAGGGGTACTGATTTCTCTCCTCTTCAAACGCCGTATGATCTGGCAAGTCAAAGGGTATCATTTCAATGGTGAGGAGTGGATCAGGACATAACCCTGAATAGCAGAACTAAAGAAATGCCATTTCTGGGTGAGTTTGTTGTCGCATTAGCAGTGCTGTTGTATATGAAGAACCCCAAGCCCTATTCACGGACTACTGTCAAAGGCAGCTGGTGTGAAGAAATGCCTACCTGAAGACGGCAAGGCTCAGGGACCAGAGCACAAGTGGTTTCCTCAGTTCAAATTTTGCTCGCTTGTTCATTAGGTGCCGACCACCAAATATAAAGGCAGCATACAGAGCTGAAAATAGGAATGATTTCTTCCTGCAAAACAAAACAAAAAAACACCTGTCAATTATTTAGTTAGTATTAGATATACAACAGAGTCATCTGGACATAACTGCTAAGGGCTTGTGCGTTTCCCTGAATGGAAACTCTTCTGAAGACACTCCTGCAACCCAGCTGAGGTCATTAGTGTGTGAACCTACACGCCTGCACATCGGGCCAGGGCCAGGTGCAGGCAAAACCGACCCTGGGGAAGTTTCAAAAAAGGAGAGCCAAATTTGGCTTCCATTTTTCCCCAGCTTCTGAAGACTGAACTTCTGTGACAAACAGAATAGATACTGCAGAGCCCAGACACACTTCTGCAAGCACATGGTTGATACTGGTTGATACTTAAACTAGCTGATCATATTTTGTGGCTCATTCATCTTTTTCATATCAATTTTTGTTTCCTGCAGGCTCCTTGCTACCTGGCTATTTATTTTCCCATTGTTTCCTCCAAGAAGACACTTAAGGACCTTGAACACTGCAACAAAACATGAAGAGCCTCATGAAAAGTGAAGAACCTGCCAGGAGAGGTCAACAGCCCCATTAAGCAGCAACCATGCTGGGTGGCATCACCCTGCTCCACAAGCCCTGCCTGTGAGTGCCAGGTCAGGAAATCCAGTGAATTTGCTGAAAGGTCAAGCAGGGTTCTGCTAAGGAACTTCTGTGATACTCTTAGAATTGCAAGTTTTCTTTCTAAAACTGCCTGATAGTAGTCCAGCTTAGCAATGATCTACAAACATTTGAACTCTGCTACTATAACTCATTGTAAATCAACTATTAGAGATCACAAACAGATTCCGCCTGGGATTCCTTCCCACACAGCACAATATTACACCCACTAAGACTTAATGATGTACAGGATTAATGGTCGCCTAACTGGATGGGCATATATTTAGGAACAGATTTTACTCTACAAAATCTGTAATTATATTCACAAATATCAGTGGGCTATGGCTTTGCACCAAGAGGTGCTGGTTCCTTTTGGACCCCAAAAAAGACAAACACTCTCAAGAAAGGTCACTACTTCATTAATATTCCAGAAAAGGTGTTGGCAAGCTACAAGATCTTAGGTTCCTTCTGACACTGGGACCCTGAGATGATGCAGCGTCAGACAGACCTGCCATCAGGGCACAGCACGCCACCCAGACTTCCCATCAGGGGCAAAGTTCACCCGCACTGTGGTCTTTTAGAGTTTTCACACGATTTTCAACCGGATGCTTACATGAAAGTATGTTCCTTCACCTCAAGATGTGTTCATGGTGTCACTGCTGGTGCCAAGTAGGTGCCACTCCCAGGCTCTTCCATTACGGTTAGCCGGCTGAGGGTACCCACGGCAAGGGATACAGGCAGTGCAGCACGGTCCTGAAGGCCAAGCACTACCGGCAGCACAGTATGGCGCAGCACAGCGCACGCCTGTGCCTGCTCAAGGCAACTGGTACGTGGATCACAAGCTGCTCAATGGACAAGGGTCTTCCCAAGAGGTCCACAAAACCTAAGAAAAGCTGTAGCAGCACATCTGATTGGAAGCATAAAGAAAGCACATGCAGCCTTCACTGGAGATAAATGAGTTTTATATAAGTTTGAAGGCTAAGTGAAAGCGAAGCCCAAAGAGCCAGAGGCATATCAGTATGCGTGCAGCAGCACACCATTTTCTGCTCACTTGGAAACTCCTTGTTTCTATTGACATGTTTATAGCTCTGTGTTGCAAAACACAGGTGACTGCATGAAAATCTGACTGGTGCTCTGCACTGAGAAGAGATGATCCAGTGCCTGCAGTCCTGTGGGTGACCTTTAGCATCTGCACTGGCAACAAGCCCCAGGAACACCAAGATGACCACAGAGCCATCACCCTCTCACCTCGTGCATTGAGATGGTCTAACTGCCATGGCAATGTTTATCACAACCAGGTTTTGAAAACCACAAAGCTTCGCCCTTTTTTCATCTCATAATAAATAAAAAAGCATTCATTTTCATTTCTATGGTCTTGAATTCCACAGTCAGGGAAGGGGCAGAATTACCACATTTGATAGTACGATTGCAGTTTAGCATGACTGGAGGTCAGTAAATATTTGTTAACCAGTCTGGGTAGTGATAAACCACCTCAAACTTGCTCATACCAAACCGCCTAACTGTTAAGACAAGATTTATGGGTTATGGGACAGGAGCAGACTCTCAGTGTCAGGTTGAACTACACTCCCATCTCCTTCCCTCTGCAGCCTCCTCAGCAGCAGTATGCAGGGCAGCCCATCACCAACCTGTGCACAGGTGAGGAAGGCAGAGGGAGGGTGATGGGCTGTACCACAGTCTGCAGTGCTGTCCTGGCTGCCCCAGGGCATCAGGAGAGATGCCCGCTCTGCATGCTTCCGCCCCTTCAATCTCATAAAATCCTGGGCCCCCAGTACTCAGTGCAGAGAGCCAGCAATGCACACAACGAGGTACGGAGGGAGATACGCATACACACGTATGGCCCCTCGAGCCAGGTCACTTGCAGGGGCCCCACAGAGGGACCCTGCAGCCCCACACCCATCAGGGAGGTGCAAACCCCCCACCTCACAGCACTGCAGTGGGAGTCCCTCACAGCAGAGGCAGGAAAGGTCTGTCTTGCATTGGTCCATGCACAGAGCTTCAAAGCAACCAAGAGCAGTGCAGGGTGACATCTCGGTGCAGGGGAAAACGCTGCAACACAGTGCTGCCATGCAGCTGCCAACAGGACACAGGCTACGCAGGCTGGTACGGGAGGAAGTCAGAATTTAAGAGCAATAGCTAGAGAGACTTTGCGGGAAGGCAGGCAGGCAGGCAGCAGTTCAGTTCTGGATCAAACACAGCCAAGACTTCAAAGTAATGGTTCAACTTCAGTTCCAAACCAAGAAAAAAAGACCAGTCTGAATGAGTTAGCAGCTCAGGTCTGTGCTCTGTTTGACTTCGTTCTTCCTGGGCAGGATACTCTATAAAGCAACATTTCACAAAATCATAGAATCCTTTAGGTTGGAAAAGACCTTTAAGATCACCAAGTCCAACCATGTCATTTTACTTATTACTGAAACTATTTTTTGTGAGTTCAGTCAAGTCTATTGAGGTCAATAGTTACATTACACTAATTAGAACAGATAAATTTTAGGTCACTTTTAATGGCTTTGTAATGAGTTCAGCATTACTCACAGTGACAGTAAATGGTATTCCTGCAAAATACGGCTTTGTATTTGCGGTGGCAGACATGATAAGATTTGATTGCACACATGATGTGAACTGCAGAGAGCAGCTGTAAGCAGTTTCAGACAAGGAGGGACACAGTAGTATCATGTCCTGTCAGAGGTAGGCACAACACTGAATAACAATTAGGCTGATTTTGAAATCATCTCTCTGTTTTGACACCTGCTGACAACTTCTGCTAACTTTTTGCATCCAAAGGACTTTGAATTTTTCCCTCTTTGCAGCATAATAACGGTTAAAGGACTGGGTAGTCCAGGTGATACAGTTATAAATGGGTTGCAGAGGTATGTACTCTAAAGATAATCTGTTTAACTGCATTAGACTGGTACTAACCAGCTTCCTACCAGTGTTTTTATGATGGATTTTCCTGAAAGGTTCATGACTACAGCCTGGTTCCTGGGCTGGTGACACAAATAAATGGCAATCTGACAGCACTCAATTACATCAGATATGGTTTCAGTCAAAGGAGGCTAATATCAAACAAGCATTTTTAAAGACAGACTCTTGGAGGTTTTCTGGAGCACTGTAACGTTTCATTACTATTATCTGAAGAGAAACTAAATAGAGCAGAACGACGACAAAAAAATTAACCTTGAAACTAAAAAAAGATAAAAAATCCCCCAAAGTAATTCAGTAGCAGACTCGCATCCAATAACTTCAGTGTTAGCACATTCATATGTTTGTCTTCAATTCTGTTCTGCAGCGTAACACAGTAGACATAAAGACAGGGCTGCCAAATCCTCCACATTTTTCTGGCATTTCTGTTTCTCACAGTTGTCTCCCACCTTCCTACATTTTCAGACTTCAGGGACTAAGTACTATCTCTACTGAATACAACTCCATGTTTTCCTGTCGAAGATTGCCAGCTCCTTCCCCCAAAAGGGAGGCAGAGGAATTTTCTGGAGAACCTATAAAACACTCTGCTCAGGCTGGAGGTTACTACAAGAAAGGAATGCAAAAGTTTGGGGCTACAGGCTGAAGATGTGAGGCAGATCTTCCAGGACGCTAGCACAGAGGTGGCTGTGTCATGAGGCAAGGGGACAGGCAGAAGCAGCTGACACGATGGGAGAAACAGAAGAGAAAGGATGAATGATAAGCATGACAGCAAATGAGGGGAGCTGGCAGCCAAGAGATGGATGTGAAGCTGGGACAGCATGGAAGGGCAGGAGGCTTGAAGTCCTTCCTCTGCTGAAGCCACTGGAGGGATGCTGCTTGCACACATGGGCACACCAACGGGCTCAGGCTGCCCACGCTGAACACAGAGCTTCAGTCACTTTCCTGCAAAAATCCTGCAACAGGCACAGGCGGTATTTTCATCCCGTGGACCACAGCCCGTGCGTTCCACTTGTCCCTCTGCACTGTGTAAACCATAGGGAAGCGATGTGTTTTATCAAGGATGGATGGTTTGGGCACTGATGCACTTTTTAGTAGCTGAAATCCTTTATTAGGTCTCCCCTATGGCAGAGGAATGGAGACAGGAAAGAAGAAAACGAAAAGAAGTATAACCAAAAAGAGGGAGGCAGAAACTGGGACTGATAAAGGAAGACAGAGGAAATCCATCCCACCAGGAACAAAGCTTCTCCTCGTTCACAGCCAGGAAGTCCCACCCTGGAAAGTCCCCTCAGGCACCAAGGGGAGACAGGGAGACACCAACTATCCAGCCTCAGGCAGGAAAACACAACAGGGAAAGGGGCAGCAAATAATCCAAAGAGGAAAGCAATGGTAAACAGACAGCTAAAGAATAAGAAATCCTGACTCCCCCAGAAGTATGTTATTTATAAAATACTGAAAGTATAAGAATTACCAGAGTATTCTAAAATAAGGGGTCAGAGCCTAAAGGTGAGCCTGATGCACAGCAGTGCAAGACATCCCCGCGTCTCTGATGCAAAGTGAAACAGCCCTGAATATTGCAGTGCCGCTGAAGGAGGTGGTTTCAGCCCAGATGCACGGTTGTAATTTTTTCTCCTGAAAATAGCAGCCTGAGTCATTATTGTAGAGTTCTCTGATGTTAACATGTAAATGGAAATAGATATAGATATGTGCTATAAAATCTTAAATTTCCATAGGATTTTGTTTAATCATTAAGGAAAATCCTCACAGAAATGCACAAAGGGCAACCTTATCATAGACCTTTCCTTTTAACTTTCCTCTATCATGTAATACAGGATTATCCTCATAACAGCATTCAGTAGTGAGTACTAAAATGAAGCAGTGTTAGCCCCCTCTATCTACATTCTATAGGGTTTAAAAAACTTTTTCTTTATCAAGATGTATTTACTTTGCACAGGCAGAGCTCATTCTTGAATTCATCACCACTTCATAAGCTGTAAAGGGAGCATAACAGGTAAAAAAAACAACACTGTGGTTGCCAGAGCAGAGTGCTTCTGGCAAGTAAACAGGCAATTTCAGGCTTCCGATGTTTTTCTTTTGGCCTTCTTCATCACCATTTTATTGACTTAAAAAAAAAATAGATTTTATTGGGGAAAAAGAAGAAAAAAAAAAAAGGATGCTCAGTAAGATGGAAGATACAGGACTTTTTCTTACTGGTTTCTCACAGCTTTCAACAGAAAACAACAACCACTGGTGTTCATCATTGAAACTCCTAACTTGAGAGTCTAATTGAAGTGCTTTAACCTGAGCCAGTGTAAATCACGCAGCATACCCATGTCCACAGCTCACAAACAGGGGCTGTTAGCCTTGGCAAAGTTACTTTTTCTCTGGTGCTTATTTAAAAATTACACATTCCGTATGTATAAAAAAGGGTGTGAAAACACTTCTCCGTCTCTCAGTGTTTCTACCTCAGAAATACTGTCAAAGCAAACCTTTCTCTCTCTCTCTCCCCAGATATAATTTTGACAGAACCAGCAAGAAGAGATCCAACATGTGGATATGCCAGATCTGCATATGAAAATGTAACCTGTACTCCTGGCTTTGATTTGAGTTTCTGCAGCTGCTTCCCATTGACCATACCAGCCTTAATAACAGAGAGAAAAGGACATGCCGAAGAGGAAGACCTGCTGATACACACCCGCCAACACAGTCTGATTTATTCCTATAGCTCAATATCCTTTGACATTTATATTTAGAGCAGCAGCGACGCAGTCACATACACGAGTAGGTGACTCACTGATGATGGTCTTTGACGTAACAGGCTATCAGGGAATAAACAGGGATGTATCTCATACCAATCATCTGATCCCTTGATTTCTAAAGCCTGCCTCTCAAAAGACTATTTCAGCCTCCTCCTGACAGGTACTGTCAGATATGCAGGTCTGTGCTCCCCACTTGGCTGGGGCAGCTCCCCAGGCATCCCTCTACCTGCTGGGAGCAAGGGAAGAAGAGTCAGGGCCCCGGGAACACATCGCAGCCAGGGACTGCTATTCCCCCACAACAGCCTCTTTTCTGGGGTCCTGTTCCCATCACCCAATTCATGTCATTACTGACAGACAGTACCTGTATCACCAGCCCAACTCATTATCCCATGGAAATGAAGGAAACGCAACACCGGGAAGCTGCCAGAGGGACTGCTGTGGTAACTGTCCCAAGCTCAACGTGGCTGAAAAGGATGGAGGAGAAGAAGGACTTGTGTGTGCACTCCTTGATCCATGAGTGCTAACAGCTGAGCCAAAGCACAGCCTGAAGCCCAGGTCCCCCACTGCCCAGGTCAGAGCCGGAAGGGTGAGAGCTGCAGGGCCAGCAACCTTTGAAGAGTAGAGCAACTATATTTTTGCAGTGTATCACCAGGTCACAGCCTGCTGTGGTCTAGCTGGAGATCTGACTGGAGATAGCCCCAGTTCCTCACCAAGAGGCTCCCTGGGAAGCAAGGGGCTGTGCCCACCTGAGCCTCTCCCCACATGGCATTCAATGCAGCAAAGCGCTCCCAGGTCGTGCCGCTGGTAAGGCTGGCAACAGCCCTAAAATTACCCAGAGGAGAAACAAGGGCGCGGCACTGTGGAGACATGGGGGAAGGTGGCTCATGTCCTGCACCTCCCTGGTGGTTGCATTTGTTTTGTTGAAACGTGTTTGCTGGTAGTTTGTCACACTCATGCTTGTAGAATATAGGTGTTACAGTATTAGCCATAAAATAAAATGTGTGCAGTTAGGGACAAAAACAGCAGCAGCAAACTTTTCTTGCTTTCCCTTTGTAGTGGGAAAATGTAAGAGGAGTGTAAGGGTGAGAAAATGAAGTTAAAATTCAGGGACAATTATTTTTTTTTCAGATAGAAGATGCAAACTCACCTTTGAAGTATATGAAGTCCCTTTTTTTTTTAAAGTCTCATACAGGCTTAATGGAACAAACCATAAACCCTGAAAAACCCACAAGCTACAATCCCAAATATAAGCAATGTCACAAGAGAAAACTACCCCTCAAAATGGAAAGCGCTTCAGAAAAACACCAAAAGAACCTCCAAAACTTTTGGGTTTCAAATCAGCTTGCCCATAATTTTGTTATCACTGAAGGCAAATCAGCTTCATTTCTGACTTGGCTCCAGATTTCCTCCACTTTTAAATTACGCTTTGAATGGAGACCCACCCAGTGGAGACTGCAGGTGACAGTGTGCTCACAGTGATGACAGCCATCCCTGAGTTTTTACCTCACATGGAGAGCAGTGGAAGTTGCAGCCTGGTGGGCCATTCTGCTGGGGTGGGCTCCACTGTACCCTCCTACCCAGCTGGCATCCCAGATGACACTGCTCAGCCTGCGCCGAAGCCTGCATCACCCCATCTCCAATGCCGCCACTCCTCCCCAGGGATGGGCCAGCATCTGACCTCACTGTTCCTGACACTGATCGTAACAACCATTTTTGCACAAACTCCCCCCCGCCCAAGATTTATGTCACCAGAGCTAAGAATTGCATCTAGCCCCAGAAAAGTCATAGAAGCCTACCAGCAAAATCATGACCATCCCTGTCCCTGTTAATAGTCTTCATAGCAGGTCAGCCCAGTCAGAGAAACTCCTTTACTGGAAGCCACTGCTAAATCTACCTGTATCACCCTGACAACAGACCTAGTTCTTAATACCAGGACTTGGGGTTATAACAGGTGACAAAGTAGGATGTCCCAGTGTCCCCCTCGACAGACCATGGGTTTCTCCAGGCTTTGCTGGGGCTTTCAGGCAGTCGGTGGGGAGATGGCAGAGAGCAGGGAAGCTAATGTAGGTCACAGGCACTGCAGTTCTGATGAAAGGCTACAGTACTTTCACTTTTAATTTTATCAAGGTAAATTTAAACCTCTGGCCTCCACAGTAAAAACCTGGAGCTACTAAACGCAACTGCAGCTGAACTTGGGGACTACTAACCTACATCTCTGCCAGTTGAAGTCATTCTGTTTCTACCCATGTCTCACCTGAAAGCGGTTAATGAAGATGCAAGTGGAGGGATGTCATATAGACACAGCATGAAAATAACCAGGTCTCCATACCGCCTTACTCACTTGACCTGCTTTATCTGATCAAACCAACCAACGATTATGACATTTAGTAAGTTTACACTTAAAGGAGTACATCAACATAAGGCCTTCAGATCCAGGAAGATCCCTGAAGCAACTCGCAAATGTTATTTATATAGACAAGTGCCACTTTTTTCACTGCTTTGGGGATGGATACTTATTTATTTAACAGGACACAACATGACACTACAAGTAACACATCAATAAGAATACTTTCCTAAACCTACCTTTGCCCCTGTGTCTGCAGGAAAGCCTATGTACCACAGTGGCATGGTCAGGTCTCTACCATTGCAAATGCAACTTGTGAACAGTCTTGGAAATAATGTCTATTGGATCTCAAAAAATATTTAAGTAGGAAAAAAGCAGTCATTCAAAATGAAACATGGAAAACGCAGGGATCACAAGCAAGTTGTTTTTCTATCTATCCACCCTAAAAGACATAGCAGCACACATTGCTCCCTTACAGCCTTCTGCAATATGATCTCATAAAATGATGTTGCTACAACTGCCAGTAGATTGCAAAACACAAACAAACAAAAATCATTCTGATTTTCCTGAGAGCACTCTCAGCCAAAAAAAGACATGCAAGATTCTCCCACGGAGCAGAGCACAACCTTAGAAACAGGGCAACCAAAAGTCATGTACAAATAAGCCCTTACAGCTAGGGCTTGGTGACCACCTTATGGAAAGGATTACTTCATAACTCTTCCAGTGCTTGAAAACATTAAATTATCCTGGAAGAAACCAAACTGAGGGGATGCCTGAAAAGCATAATAAATTAGAATACACACTTACCACCCTCTTCCCCATCTAAAGACCTAAAACCATATAGACAGATCAGAGCAAGCCAGTAATGCCACTCTGTGGGCTAGGTTTGATCAAAAAGGAGATACTGGTACCAGTGACATTGCAGTAATGAAACTGCAGAATAAAATGTCTTGCTTTCAAACCCTCTAAATGCTCACATGCCCTGTTCTCACATGGAAGAGAAGGGAGTGAATGAAGTTCATAAAAAAATGGACATTTTGGTAGGGAAGCAAATGAAAGAATATTTTCCAGCATCCCTTAGTGAAGAAAAATCAGGTCATCTGGAGAACAAATGTCTGCTCTGACTGGTCCCACAGTACTTTTTGATACATGATGTCAAGGACTGCTTAATGTATCTAATAAAATCTTCAAGGACATCTGACCTTTGCCTAGTGCTGAGAGAGAAGTGACAAAGGATGCTAATGGAAACGCTGCACCAAACCTGGACCTGACTCTTGACTGATAGGAAAGTAGCAAAATCCAGAAAAAATATGGGGCAAGGTTGCCATGATCTTTACAACCACTTCTCTAAAACATAAAGCCCCGCCAAACAGCCACTTTCTTTCTTAATCAACTGGGAAGCCGGTCAGGACAAATACAAAGGCGTTTCAGCAGTGCTCAAAACTTGCAACAGGGAACAGTTTGGAGTAGCTAGGAGGCAGGTTTACATGCTGCTACCTCCTTACAACATGATGCTTTGCAGCTTGCCCAACACGTTCACCAGCAGAGAAGGTAGGTCTGTGCATTAGCTGGCTACGCTATCATTATCAAATAGCATTTTCATGAACTAAACCTCGCCACTCCTTGTCTAAGAATTTTATGCTTTTCATTCCCAGTGGAGACGTCAGTCCCCAGACTAATCTGCTAATAAATTTCCCAGTACTTTCAATCCATCACGATTCCTATGTCATTGACCATGACCTATAGCTTCTTCGTTAAATCCAGAATCACTCTACTTGAAATCAGTCAAGCCAGTACCTTTAAAGCAGGCCCTTTCAAAGATAAAGGAAAAGGCAAACTGGCCTGAATCCAACTAAACACTGTGAGAAATACTGTGAGCAACAAACCAGTAAAAGTAACTTCCTAATTACTGTCAGAGTTTTCAGGATCTGATGTGGACAAAATTCCTAAACCTGTAGTGGAAATGAAGATGGGACAGAGAAATGCAGCAAACCCTGTACAGTCACCAGCACCCACTCCTCAATTAAATATTACAGCCTGGCTGTTTTTTGGGCATTTCCTGCCAACATCCCATTGCAGTCCTGAACCAGCCTTAAACAACTGGAACAAACCAGCAGGAGTGGCACAAGGCAGTACAAAGTACACGGCATTAACGTAGCTTATCTCTATCCTGTCAGCAATATGTTGGTGACAGCTTGTTCTGGCTTTTCACCTCTGCCCGCAGCTTCACGCTTGGCACAGGCACCCTCGTCTCTCTTGAGAGGTGGCAAGACCCGCCAGCTCTCCCCAGCTAAAGAGTTTGGGTCTTCCTGCTTCCAGCCACGAGGGCTTGGCTGACTGCACCCTGCCCTTAGCCGCCCCCTCACCTAATTAGATGGGATACTAAACTGCTTAGCAGTATTTCACTTTCCATCGCGGTATAAAGAGCCCAGGTTACTAAAGGATTAGCAAGTATAACATTAAAGTGTGATATATACACAGAGTTGCCTGTCCCAGTCTCTGCTAAATGCTGATCACAGGGAACCTATAAAAGATAGGATATGCCAAAGGCAAAGAAACCACGGACAAACAAGGCGATGAATCTGGACTATGGTGGAAGTGGCTGCATACATGACACTGAGAAGGAAAAGGAGCATTACCAGGAGCGAGCACTAATTGACATTCAGCTTTTCTGGACAGGCAGACAAATGGAGCAAAGCAAGGGCATAAATCCGAGTATGTTTTTAAACAATTCAAATACAACAACAGTCAGAATTTCATGGCCTTTGTCATTAAGGGGAAAAAGGGAGAACCAGATTACTGCAAATTAACAGGACAGCCCGTCAGCAGGTCAGCAATACTATTCCAGATTTTTTTTAAACAGAAAGTAACTTCCCATGAAGGCTGAGAAATTAAATAAATGATCTGACCTTTGTTTTTTCCCAAAGGTCACATAACCAAAATTTGTTTTACATCTCCAGTTTGTGGATTTTGCTCAGACTTCTCTCCATGGCAGTTTGCTAGCTTATGGCTGGCCTATAAAGAGGTAAAAAAAAAAATAAAAAATCTGTTCCAGTAAAAAGCCAGGCTACTCCTAAACTAATTTCTGTGTAACACAGCTAGTATAGTAGAATACCCTCTATTCTCATCACCCTTCATGTTCTTACCACTTTCCTTTCATGTGGCTGTTGAAAGAACACCAATAAATCTGCCTCATGCACCTGCCCGCTGTCTCTGCCACGTTCTGACCAGATGTCCTAACTACACATGAACCCCTTTACATCAGTATCTCATTCAATGATGCTCTGTTGCTCTGCTCTTCTTTCATTTGCAAAGGGAATACAAGGGTCCCTTAGCACCTGTGTGTAGGATCTGGGGGGCAACAGAGAGAGGGAAGAAAGTGATCTTCCCAAAGATACTATTTTCCTAGAGGATGCCCTGAGACGCTCCAGCACTTTGCAGTGCTCCCACCACAGTCCCTGCTAGCAGCTGAACCAAAAAACCCACACAGGTACCGGTCACCCTCGCTGCCCCTGCACTCAGTGATACTGTCACACAATTCACACACACTGAGACTGGGCATCTTAACTGGCATCGTGCTAAACCAGCACAATCCAAGCACCTACCGCAGTCTCCATGGGCTGGGCACTCCAGTTTCTCTGCATTAAGTACACATTAACAATAGCTTGCTTTTACAAGCCTCTCTCCTTGGGAAAGGTAAATGCTATCTCTTTGAGGTTGGTAATGATCAATGCAACTGCGTATTTGCCGCCCAGCTAGCCTAAGAGCCCAGAGAAAGACCTGTAACACTGTGTATTCAACAAGTTTTTCTACTTTCATGATACCCTAAAGCAAATGGCAGTTTGCTAATGTTTACTGGTTTTGGTTTTGGTGGGGTTTCTTCCTTTAGCTGTAGTCTGCTTTGAGATTCATGAGTGTAAGCACACTACAAATGCATATCACAGACTTTCACAATTACTCTGCATCTGGACCGAGATTTCACTCCAGTATGTTTCCCATAAGGCAGCCAGTTTTGGAATTCAAAACACCAAAGGCAAAGAGTTTACTCATGTTTTAGGGACCTATGCCAGTGATTCCCTTCCTGTACCATTGCAAGGCTTTTTCTACTTCATTTTAATTTCTCTGGCTCACTGGGACTCCAGCCCACTGAAAACAAAAAATATCGTAGAGACCCTGACCTGCACCGACAGTGACTGACAAACACAGACACGTGCCCCTGTGCTCTCCGGCATCCCGGCTGCGGTACTGCTGTGTTGGGGCCAACCTGTACCTGCACTGAGAGCAAGTGGTAATGGTCTCAGGCACAATCTCTGCTTTGCTGCTTTGGGGTTCTGAGCTGCTATCCCCACATGGTCAGCACAGTGCAGGGGTGCACCTGCTCACATGGAAATTTCCAGCACAGCCCTTCATTTTGCTCCTTCTCACTAGCCTGAATCACTGAGGTGACTGCATGTGTAGAGGTATGAGTGGCAGAGAAAAGTCTCTGACGAAAAATATTCAAGTCCTCTGCCCCTTACTGAGAAGGCGCAAAGTCCATGTTCAAATTGCCTTTTGGTTCAGCAGTTTGAGACCCGTTGGCAGCGCAGTGTCCCGCTGGTCCAGAGCATCTCTTGAGTGGGCAGAGCCCAGCGTGCCGCCCCAGTGCCCCGACCAGCAATCCCAGCAGAGCTCCTGCCTCCCTCACCCGAGCAAGCGTGACAGGTTGGACCAAGCAAAAACACATTCAGTTTTGTGATTCATTGCAAATTATTTGCTTTCAGCCTATAGTTAATGTTTTAGTCCCTCTAGCTACCTAGTGTATCAGCAAAAAAGTCGGCACCTCCCTGCAATGTTTAGCAATCTCAGATGACACAGGTGACTTGTTCAAAGGCGTATCACACCTGCAGATGTTTGTTCTTTTGGGGGACTGAATTCTTATAAATACAGCTTTGAACTTCTCATCCACATTTCTGAAGAATGCTGGATCCGTGCTATAGCTGCCACTCCACCCATCCCGCCCCGCCCCTGGCAGCTTTTGCCCTAAATAAAACAAGGGTGTTACACCGCTACAAACCAAATGATGGACCTAACTAGACTTCATTCACAACAGTACCAGTCCTTATTACTTAAATCAGCCTGTGCTTCTTTTGTCTTCTGTCTGTGTATTTAGATTTTGTGGTGATACACACCAAACTCCCTATAGCACTGTAACACATTTTATTTAAGTCTCAGATGTGCTCTTGTTTGCTTGGACGGTGGAATGAACAAATCCCACTTCTGCTTCCCACTCACTCCTGTTATAATACCAATACTACCAATAAAAAACAAATAATAACGATAATACTACTACCGATAATATGCTAAGTGATCCTGGTAAATATATCAAAAATAATTAAAGAAAATAGGTTTACTCACAGAACAGGTAAGTACATGAGAATGTGGCCCCATGTAATTGAAACTTAACCCAACAGCACTGCTACATTTGCATTCACAGAAAGTCTGTAAACTTCGAGTAAAACTATATTCAAATGATTTGGCTAAATTTGGTGCTCACCGCCTGTGCTAGGCTGACACCTTTCTGAGAAGGCTCAAGAAAATGAATTTGTTCTATCTGACCTCCTAAAACCTACAGATGACAGGAGGTGTTAATAAGCAAGAGTTTGGGAGCTCCCTGGGACCAAGAAAAAGCTGCTAACGATGGGCCTATCTGAATTTAGTGGCTGCAGTTATCCAATACAGCAATGCAGAAATGCTCTCAAGCAGCTGCTTCTTTCTCACCGCGGTATGCTGAACCATTTTAAACCATGGAGTGGGTTAAACCGTAGGGGTGGCATATTAAGCAGCCTTGTGGCATACATCCTGCAGACAAAATGAAAATGTGAAAGTCCTGGTATGAAACTGAATCATCCTGCAGTTAAAACAGCTGAAAAGTGACAGAATACAGGCTTGATGTCCTGAGAAATGCTAGTGTGGTTTATTCTTGTATGCTAGTCCATTTTGGACAGTGTGAGCAGTCCTGGAAAACTTCCCACATCCAGGGCTCCCTGAACCCAGCAGGACGCAGGCTCCTCCTTCACACAAGGAGGGCTCCTTCACTGTTTACTTGGTTCCCCAGCAAAGCTCATGAGGTCTCCAAATGGCCTCTTCGGGGGCACAATTTTAGACCAAGAGCTGTAGCTCTGCCCTCACGCAAGTCAAAGCTCTGCATGCGATGTTTCAGTGACTTCAGGTCAGCCTCCTGCAAGGGCAGCTCATCCAGCACTGCTCGAATGCTCCAACCCCCACTGCCTCTCAGCGTGTCTGGAAAAAGAATCTCTGCTTCCCCCAAATCAAGCATTTTACAAAAGTAAAATGGGCTGGGGAGATATTTGGCTCTGACAGGCCTGAGGAAGAGGACAGCAGCCAGGCAACAAGAAGGCTGGGGAATGCAAGTCCCCACAGCCGCCTGCCAGCAACGGGCACCCATCACTGCTGCTGGGGGTCCCCCCGCTGCAAGGGTGTGTCGCATGAAGTAAGTCCATACCCAATGCTTACGTTTCTAAATTCATTTTCATGGCGTGCATAGGGCCAAATACAGGGCCTCTGCCATCCCTCTTGAAGCTGTCAGCACTGGACTAAAAAATGGAGGAAAAACATGGGAACAAAAATCTGAAGGAAACTAAATCCAGGTCATGCCTGTGAGTTGGGTCAACCAGCTACATAGTGCAGGCAGGTCCTTTTCTTTTCTTTCTTTCTCTCCTTCAATGCCAGACATGTTTAATGAGACTCTCCTTGAGGAATTTTCTTTTATAATGAACAAATGGAAAGGAAACATGCTCCTCTGCGTTTAAAAAAAACCCAAACCACAGGTGCCTTACACAAGCTATTTCTGTTTTTAAGACTGGGAAAAGGCTTTGCTACCTCTGCTTAAATACCATCTTACTTTTCAGCCTTGTTTAATTTGGGAGGGAGAGGGGGAACGAGTGAGTGTCTTAAATGATTGAGGATTTCTGCATTTATATTAAATCATAAACACTAACAAAATAACAGCGAGAAACAGTCTCTAACACACAGGCTGGGGCAAATTATCACAACAAACACAGCAGGTGGCTGATCCTGCAAGGTCTAAATGACTATCTTGACCCTCAGAGTGTGCTAACCACACATGCTTTAAATTTAAAAAAAAAAAACCCAACAAACAAACAAACAAAAAAAACCCTCTTGATGCCTCATATAGGCTCACACAACTCTTCCCTGCTACATGCCTATTAAAATAACCTGGCAGGTTGAGTTTACTCTCACGCAAGGGGGAAGGTATATAATCTCTCCACTTTTCTTGGCACCAGAGCAAACCCGCAGATGCTAGCCACTACTACACATAGGCAGAAAGATAACTCCCAACCATTAGGACATCCAAACTCTGGGAGACTCTGCTTTCCAAGTGCAAAAATGTTTGCCTGCTTCAAAGATGGCGCTTGGCAAGTTTGGAAAAAAAAATTAAAACCAGGTGAGGGGTTGCATGACCCTGCAGGTTCCTGACAAAATAAAGCTGGGCTTGGGCACTCCTGCCTGCAATCCATCACTTCCAGGATGCCTGCACTGAAAGTGGTCGCTGTGAACACAGACCCAGGAGAGGAAAGGCTCAGTGGTGCTTGGTACAGCTGGGTGTGATGTATAGAGAGAGGTGGCACAAGCCTCACCTCTACCCTACCACAGAGTAGTGCAAGCATGCAAACCTGGCACCTTTAATTTGCAAAAGCTTTTCCCTGCTTTCTGGCTCTTGCAGTGCCAATGCAACCCCCCTGCCCCAGGCTGCAAGGCTAGGACTTGTTGAGCAAGACGTACACAGTGAAACTGACTGCGACTCCTGCGCTGCATGATAGCATAGGAACAACAGAATGCAGCCGTCCTCTGCGCAGGCACCTTCCTACAAATGGCATCCTGAGGAGAGCTGCAGAGTTATCAGCTAGGAAGAGAAATTCAGAGAAGGAAAGAAGGAAAGGAAAAGTAAGCTTGCAAGCATTACAGGACAGAGAGATCGTGTCTGCCCTTTACACAGCCATCCCGTGACTGCCAACCCAGCCCAGTCGCTATCACAGCATCGTATCCTCTTCTGCATCCCTGCAGCGCCAGCGGCAAAGGCTGGTCTCTGTCCCCAGGGCCCCTGAAGACCAGACCTGTCTGAATCACTCTGACACTGCCCAGGAGCCGGGAGGAGGCCTGGGAAATGTATCATCACTGGGGACCCTGAGATGGGCCGGAGCAGCTGCAGCTGCACTGACAGCGGGGACCCCAAGGCAGCCCCTGGCAGGGTACCCAGCCTGCCTCCGGCACAGCACTCTAGACCCCGGGGTTTTGGCTGCACTGATAAAGGCTGGTAGCTCAACCCAAAACAAATAAATTAAAATTAACATTCCTTTGGGACTGACTCACAGCAGAAGCGTAGTCTTTTTACTGGCCTGTGCTTCCCTCCCTCCGTGCACTTGTCTCCCTCGCAGGCAGAACGATGAAGCACTGCAGTGTAGCCGAGACCAGGCTCCCGCAGCACCCCAAGCCAAGCCTGGCTCTGCTCAGTGCCCTGCATCCCTGCTACACAAATGGTTTAAAGGGCTCCAGTTCAGAAGGCAACTCAGAGCAAAATGTTTAAACACCTCACTTGGAAAACCTCACCGAGCTGTGCCCATGCACGGATTCCTCTTCTTTCTTCTCATTTATTTTGCTGAAATGCTTTGCTGCATCAGTGCATTGATTTGGCTGACAACAGTGCATTTCTGGGAACTGAAGAGTAAACTGTTTACTAACCTGTTTCTAGTCAATATGTCACTTCTAATAAGAGCACATTTTTGTTTGGCTTGGTGTGGATCAGTGGTATTTGTTATGCATCACCACATAATAAGATGAGGGTAAAGATTTCAGGGTTTGGTCCTCCACTGTGTGTGCAGAAAGCAGAGAGAAAGGGAGCCTGACTCTTGGAGATAACAGTATTTATCTGAGCTGGAAGTCTTGGTAACTAGAGTTTTTTACTAGCTGACGTTGGCAAGTCTTTGCAAGTCTCAACCCCCTTCCCAAGAGACTTCCTAAGGGACAGCACTGCATTGATGGCATTTGGCAGCGGACACTAAAAGGGCTGAAGGGGAATTAATGCAGTCACTCTCTCACTCCAGGTCAGGTCAGCCCAGGTGACAGCTGAGGTCGTGCAGAGAGACCTGCACCGACCAACACATAAGGGCAGCCACCAGGGCTGCCAAGCTGGTGTTTGCTCCCAGTTGTAAATTCACACATAGAAGCAGCACACTGTGCTTTACCACATCATTCTCTAGCTGTGACGATACATGTATCAAGACAAAACACAGTCATGGAATCATAGAATTGTTTAGGTTGGAAAAGACCTTTGAGATCGAGTCCAACTGTTAATCTAGCACTGCCCAGTCCACCACTAAACCATGTCCCTGAGTGCCACATCTGCACATTTTCTAAATACCTTCAGGGATGGTGACTCAACCACTTCCCTGGGCAGCCTGTTCCAATGCTTGACCACCCTTCAGTGAAGAGATTTTTCCTAATATCCAATCTAAACCTCCCCTGGTGCAACTTGAGGCCATTTCATTTCATCCTATCACTTGTTATTTGGGAGAAAAGACCAACCCCACCTCGCTACAGCCTCCTTTCAGGGAGCTGTAGAGAGTGATAAGGTCTCCCCTGAGCCTTCTTTTCTGCAGGCTAAACAACCCCAGTTGCCTCAGCCGCTCCTCATAAGACTTGTGCTCCAAACCCTTCACCAGCCTCACTGCCCTTCTCTGGACACGCTAATACGTCACTGCAACTTACTGGGCAGGAAGGGTAGGGAACAACCCTTGCTTAGGGCATAAGCTGGGCAGAAAGCATCCATTTCTACAGCTGGGAAATACAGCTCAGCAACGCCAAGCCAAACGTAAACACTGCAGGCAATGCCGCTCTACTGCCTGTCAAATAACAAACAGATATGCACCCTGTCCTCTTTATCTGCACAGGTCCAGTGGGAAATACCAGAGAGAGGAGGCCAAGCACTGCAAAAATTCATGGTGAAACTGCACAGAAGCTAGGAGAGATTGCACCTCTCTCTTACTGCCAGAGAAATGCTTAGGTCTGGTGCAGAGCTCAGGGGCATTAATGGAGAATTCCCTACAATTTCAAGGCACTTTGGAAAAGTTGCGTATTAGTTGGTGGGTATTGGTTTTGTCATTTGCCATCCCTAACTCAGACAGCAAAATTAATCAGCTTTAACAATATTATTTTATTTCTTACTCCCTCAAGGCCCTCATGCAATATTTTTTTCTTGATTAAGCAACCTTTCTTACAGGACAGATCAGCTTTCAGTGGTATCTCCTTCTGTGTGACCTTTTCATGGGCAGAGGTGCACTGAACATCCATTCCACTTCCCTGGGATTCCTTGTGGTACCTCTAAAGTGTCCAACACTGTTCTTTGCTGACTTGGTTGGCAAGACTGCCACTCCCTATGTGGGTGTGATGACTATATCTATACTGCTTACTAAGTGAAAAAAATGTTTCAAAAAGCTATTCCTCATCTAAAAACATTCACACGGCCAAGCTTCCAAGAGAGAGTTAAACAAAAGTATCCGAAGAGGGGAACTACACATCTGACCATGTTCCTGCTTTGGTCAGCTGCAGGAGTCAATTCAAGTCACTTACAAACTCTGCATTCTTATGACAGTCATTAGCCAGGAGCAAGGAGGGGACAGGTATCACTGCAGGCTTGCCTTCCTGCTTGCTGGAGATCATGCCTGTGTGACTCCTGCTCACTGCACGCAGGTGATGTTACCCCTCATCCCACTGCGGCTCAGCTTCATCTTGAGACAAGCTGAGAAGACCCCAGACTGCTGAGGAACATTCCACATGAAGTAAGAGCAAGGTGCTCTCTACTAAAGAAAAAATCCAAGTTGTCTCTTTCTATTAATTGTTGGCCTAACACAGCTGAGCCCATTACAGTTCATTTCATTGGCATTCACAGCAGTACTACAAGACCGTATTTGCACTGGTGCCAGGTTGTCTATGCTGTGAATTTGCCTTGAGTAACTCCTTCATTATAGTTACTCTAGTGCAGGTTTCCCACAGTATGTCTGAAGAACAGAAATAAAACCAGAACTTACTAGGAGCAAAAGTAACTGAGCTTCATCTTTGGTTTACAACAGCTCATTGGAAACAGCGTGTATGTTACATATGTAAGTACCACCTCATAAACTTCATTGTAGGTCACTTGAAGTATCTCACTTTAGTTGCCCAGATGTAAAACAAATATACAATGATAGTTTCAATGTCTGCATTGTCTTCTTAAACTTTGGAGACACCATCTCCTGCAATGTGTCTGTAACACAACTGTGTGTGCTAGAGCTTGTTAACAACACAAAAAAAATAGATAGCAAAGCCCAGAGGGAAAACTATCTTTTCCCCTAGCTTCTCATACCTGTGCAGAATGCCACAGTATTATGACACACAAAGACATGCTAATACGTTAATATGGATAGATTCACAGTAATAACTAGCAGTAACTTTTACTATATACTCATATACAGTACTTTTCCTAACAGTGGGCTCTTTGTAAATGCAGCTGACTTCAGGCCACCACGACTATACAAACTGGTTCATCTACCTTAAATACCTGTATAACCTTGTTACTGCTCACACTCTTTAATGTTTTTACTTCTCCCCAGAAAAGGACAGTGCCATTTCACAGACAGGATACTGTGGTACAAAAATAGAGCTGGCCACATTCCTGTCTTTGCTTTTGAGTCCCTTCCGTCGGGAAATGCTGTCCACTGGCAAGAATGAGCAGAAACAGATTTATGACTTCTTCTTTCTCTTTCCTCCTCTACTCACTCACCCTTGGAAAGAGATAAACATATCTTAGACTGTAGAGCAATTAATTTCTCATAGGGCCTAGGATTATAAATACGGTGCTCTCCAACGATCCTTAGTAAAGGACTTCCTCTTTGGGGTCAGCCAACTCGCAATCTGTTGGGGACTGAAGGGGAACAGCTTAATGGCTTGGAAACCCGTGAGACTTGTCTACAAACCACTTTTAGCCTACACCTGTTCCTGGGTCCCACATGGAGCTGCTCCCCCGCCTACCTGCACACACACGGAGGAACAGGGCGTTTCACTGGCCCCACTGAACACCTCTTGGACCATAAATGACCACACGATGAGAACGACTTTGTTTTTCATTCTTAAAGGCAGCAGGTACCTCCAAGTGTGTGCCTCCACGGTGTCTCTGGAGCACATGCAAGTTTAGGAGGACATGGCAAAGGAGGGACAGCAGCAATGGCAGACAACAGTCCTCATGGCAGAAGTGGGACCAGACCTCACCTGATACGCTATACTGGGTGTGGGAATGATGATGTAGACAAGTTCACACACTGTCCGCAATCCGGAGTAATTGCGGTGTCCGGCTGCTGATTAGTGCTCAGTAAACTAGAGCTGCTCTATCACAAACTTTCCTGTGATCTTAAGCAAAAACCTGACCATGTCCTTAGTAATGATCAGATGCCAAATTCCCATAGAAATCACCCGAATAGATACCTTGTGGCTCTGGTCAGATTTCCTCAGTGTACCCAGGTCTCATTTCTACATATGCAAACTGATCTTGATACTGGGTTGAGTTTGATTTTATCCAAGTCAATGACAACTCTCCTGCCCCCAGACCTTTCTTATCTTGTAGACCTTTCAGTGTCTGAGGCACAAAATATTGCCCAAGACCCTTCCTTCACTCAAACACACTTCTGATTATTCATTTCATTAATTGACTGCATTAGGGAACTGCAGTATCAACCACATCACATTTAGGACACATCTGCATTCTCCTTTTTAATACCTCTTCATGATTTGCAATGTATTTCTCTCATTTAGCAGCAGAATAACATTTCCTAACGCAGACTGAATTTATTCAGAAGCACAGAAGTCAGTTGCCTTTACTACTGACAGATGCACTTCAATGTAATTAGTTTCATGACTATTAATGAAATAACTCATTTGAACTTTTGCCACTAAAATGTTAATGAGTAAGACCGGATAGTGGTTTGATAATGGGATACAGATCCTTTTACACATTGTTAGTTCAGATCTGGCCCATGTCCACCATGACCAAAGGTCATTACTACCTGAAGACTATTTGATAATCTGCGTGAGACAAGCTGGTAGCATTAAGCCCACGCTTAGCAAGAAACAGCCTTACAATTTGCTCTCAGCAGAAAAGCAAAGCAGAGAAAGGTCACTGCAGTGTGCTACTTTTACACAGCTGCGGTCAGAAAATTTCAGTCGTTAAGACTGTTCACCCAGCACCTTTCACCAGCAATGAATTCAATGAAGGTAGAAGAGAAATAATTTCAGTTGAAAAAGCTTGTGGGTTTTTTGTGCGAGATAGACACAATTAGCCCCTCTGACTCACCGCCGCAAAGTGTTTGCTTTTAGCACACTTCTAGAGAGAACTGGAAAAATAAATACTAAACCCATAAATGATCATACTTGGTGTTCCTAAGTTTTAGCCAGTCACTCATTAGGTTCAGAAAAGCATTTCAGAGATGAACCACGTTATTTCTGGTATATTGTTCCCCATCACCATGCCAGCAAACCAAAAGGTTACGCATGACCTTCAATAGTGGCCAACACATACTGCATCCACTCTTTTAAAAAATGATGCTCTTCTGTTTAGGTAGTGATATAACTCAGCCCATACATATACACATCCCAAAATTAATAAATTCACCCTGTGCAAGCCTTAAGAATTATTGCTTCCTCTTCACAGCCAGTAAAATGTGACATGTAACAAAATTGTTTGCTTAAGGGATTAGGAGGAACTGGGACTGATTAAGTTTTCATGGGGAACTTTAGGGAGGGTAGGCACAACATAATTACTCAAACAGAAATTCAAACACTACATTCAAGCTGGCAACCCTTCTCTTATGACTGCACATGGGCTTGACTGAGGTTACGTGTCCCACTAACAGGATGATACCTCCAGCACCATATTCCTTCACATTGCCATCTAACTCCTGCCTTTACACTGAGCCACAACACCGCCATGTAATGAATCCTGAACAAGCCCCCTCTTGAAACACTGATTTTGAAACAAACAGAATATATATGTAATAAATGCAATAAATATATGCAATATATGCAATAAATGCAATTTCCTAGCTTACCTTAGCTTTCCCCTTCTTTAGTCTTCCAAGAATATAGTTTTATTTGGACTAGATTATCTTCTGCAAGAGATCACTGGTGACAGATCTCACAAATCCTCACCATTCTTCTTGGCCACGATAAAGGAAATTAAAACTGAGTAGCACCCAGGCCTGTGTGGTTTTGACACTATGATGGGAGCACTCTTTCAAGTGTAGTTATGGGCTAAGGTCATCAAGCATCCATGCGTGCAGATGTAGGATAAATGAAGTGCTTGTAGGGGCCGGTATTCCATGAATTTTTACAAATAATGATGAAGACAAATTTCAGTTTTGTGCCTTTTTTTTTTTTTTTTTTTGAAAGGCACATCATACAAGATAGTAATTCTAGCTTAGTCTTTTTTTTTTTTTTTTTTTTTTTTAAAAGTGTCACAGCTTGGATAAAAAT
>JAVJGI010000001.1:67676503-67700204 GCA_035590275.1 Ibycter americanus | reverse complement strand
ATTGAGATGTGGGAACAACCTCCTCTTGCACTGGGTAAGTAACATGGAACATCTTCAACTCTCAACCAAGCTTTTTTTTTTTTTTTTTTTTTTTAAAAGTGTCACAGCTTGGATAAAAATCAGTCACTCATTTAACTGGGCAGCTGTCATATATTTACATACATGCACATATATATCACTGGGCATCAGCAATTCACAATACATGAAACAGCCAAGAATTTATTGAGCTGTGATGGTTTAGATTCACAGGGGACAGTGACTGTACATGCCTGTGGTTTTCAGATGCCAAGATCTTTGCTGAGTCTGGATTTTAGAGCGGAGCTGCTCGGTATCTTTTGCAAACCAGATTCTCACAAGGTGTTTCTGACTAGGAACCTACCGGGGAGATACTATAACCATTAGTCATTTGAAAACCTTGAGACAACAGTAGATATGCAAGGTTGAGCATCTCACTTCATGCACATTTCAATGGGAATCTTTTACATCACACCCCATAGCCTTAACTCTATAGTTATTGGTCCACTCAGGAGCAGCCTTTTTCCTCCATTTCCAGCTTTCACACAAGTATGTGCAGCAGACTAATGAATGTCATATGCAAGATCCAAACAAGCAATTCATTAATTAGTTAAGAACCCTCCAAACCCCATAGCAACATAAACAAATGTGGTTTTCCCCATGTTATGCATGCATCCTTCAGTAACAACCCAGCTGCTCTGTGCTTTCACTTGCCCATCTCCGGCTGGGATATGGAGTCTCCCCTGCAATCCTTAAGTAAACCCCTGATTGCACCCAGTCCGGGATAGCCTCTTGGTAAACGCCTCAACACTAACAAGGCTCAAACCAAAAAACCTTTGACTCACTACTGCATCTTGATCTATGGCTAGTACTTTTATCTAGGAATCCACGCTGCCGAGCGGTGTTGTCTTCTTAAGTACAAGTGCGTTCAAATTACTTGTTTATTGACTAATACTTAATCCAAACAGACTGGACAGCAGCTTCTGAAAACATATTGATATTATGAGGCAAAGATGACAGAAGGCTTACCTTGACACAGCAAAACTGAATCTGTCTGAATTCAGAAACTCAACAGGAAAAAAAATGCACTTTTAATAGCACTGCTTGAATACGATGCTCTCTATAATGGGGCATTTTATGCTGTATTTATGTTTTTCCTCAAATGGCAAGCTATGGCACTGTTTTCCTATTGACAGATCTTTTTACTGTTTGCAGTGATAATTTTTTTTTTTTTTTTTTTAGTATTTGGGATTCTCCTGAAGTGGGATCTTCTGCACTTCACAGTGACGTTCCTGAAATAACTTTGAAGAAGAAATAATGAGCCTCCCCTTACTTTACAGGTTCTCTAATACAATGTAAGCAGCTTTACAAGGCTTAGCTAGTCTCTGCTGACCTAACTGAATATTTTACTCCTACAATAAACTAAAATAAGCAGCCTGCTTCCACAACAATTGATTTATTAGCATAGTGATTTTCTTAGGTTCTTATTAAAAAAAATCATCCTGGCCTTTCAAAAATCAGACATATCAAATAAAAGTGGATAATATTACTAGAAAGAAAGACTGACAGACACAGACATCATCTCAATAAGCAAATCAGTGTTGTGCTAAGGTTGTTGTGTGGGGTTTTTCTTTTGATTTCCAGCAAATGTAGAGGTTTTGTTTCCTTTGCCGCCGATTCATTTTCTGAAGTGCAGACACCGTGTTCGAACCCCTGCTGGCTGCTGTGTTTGACCGCTCGCCCGTCAGCGCTACGGTGGGTGTTTACGTGGGATCTGTCTGCTACTGAGTCACTGCGTCCCTGCAGAGAGCATGAGGTCACTTGCTGCTGGATCAGACACCAGCAGGGACGGCCGGAGCTGAGCCAGGCTGTGGCTGCGTCTTTTACATAAGAGGCAGGCTCCTCTCCTCGGCCTGCCATCAACTTTCCTGCCTTTGCGCCCGGAGAGGCCAATAACGGGCTTTTTATTAGCAGACACATTTAGGAAAGATAAGCACACGGAATTTACTATCTGGACCATCTATGTCTCTTGCACTGTGTGAAAGGGATATATACACTGTATATATACTGATATTGGGAATACCGGGAGGAGAGTGCATTTAATTGGAAAAAAACCCAAAACTGTTTTCTAAGGCTCAGCTTATCACTCCTGTGATGGCACACAGCATTCAGATGTGATGCCCCCAGCATACTTCTTTTGTGTTTGCCGACAAAGGAATCAGCAAGATGCCTTTAAATTGCTATCATTAAACTTCAGAACTCGTGCCTTATGGAAAAGAAACTAGGCAGCATTCAATTCAGTTCAAGCTATCAGGCAGAAAATTGCATGTTGATGCAAACTTACTTCAAAAGGGTTTAATCATTTCCTTTTCATGGATTTAGTTCTATCTTATCGGAAAATTCGGTTTCTGAAACCCAAGTGGCAGCTTTGAGAAGCAATACTTGATCAAAAACATGTCATCCTTCGGCTTTGCCTACTGCCAACAATTTTTGCTTTCAGAAAAAAAAAAAAAGTTTGCTATCCATAACCAAAGTTCAATGTCCATTTTTCAATGGTATTTTTCAATTCCTCATTTTCAGAGCTTCACCTTCTGGCTGATTTATTTGAGCAAAGATATAAATAAACTAATGTGACAATCCAGTGGGAAATGCAAGGCAATGGTATCCATACATATTGCTACATCCATAGCATGTAGTAAACCTACAGAGGTTAACAGATTAAACATACACTTAAGCTGATCCTGTGAATGACAGTGAGCAAGAGCAAAGAAAGGGATGCAGCTTTGTCTCCAGCAGCTGTTCATGTGGCAATGAGCCTCCCCTTCCAGAGATGCCACCACAAGACTGATAACACATGAAACACTATGAATGAAAAGCTTGTATTATATAAAATACATATAAAAAATATATAATATTTATATTAAAACATAAATTAATTTATTTTTTTTTAACCTTGTCTCACTCAAGAAATTCCAGAAATTCAACACTAAAGGCTTCTAGGCAGGGACTTAAAAATACATGCTTTTTCTAAAAATGTGGCCATGTCAAGAAGACAGGAAAATGGGCAAAATCTTCCAAGGTGCCAAACATTTTTACAGGGCTCTCATTATGTAGCTTTTCAAGTGTTTACTAAACTGATTGGTGTGTGTTTATATTAGAGTGAACAAGACAACGCTTTGGGTTCAAAATCAGTAATTTATTCACAGCTAAAAGGCCAGAAGGGGCCGTCATCTATCTGTCCTTCTGAGCATCTCAAATTCTCACATTTAATCTAGGAACTCCTACACTGAGCTCAAGAAGCTGAGTTTGGCTAAGGCGTATCTTCCAGGGAGACATCTGCTCTTAAGAGGAAGAAATCCAGTGATACACATGTACCAGTTCCTTTACCAATTTGCTCCAGTGCATGATCAGACTTGTTACGCGTCACAGCTGCTGTGCACAGGAACCTCACCTCTCGGGCACAGACCCTTCTTCAGCCTCCCTTTGCAAGACGGAAGAGCTCTTTAGCACTCAGAATTTTCTTTCCTTTCTAGTGCTAACATGACAATTTTGGATAAAATCACCAGATAAACACTCTAATTTCTTCCTCAGAGGGCATCTTCTGTGGCCCCCAAATCATCTGCAAGCTCTTTCACAACTTCTCCAATCTTCCCAATAACATGGTCAATGCTGGAAATAGGCGTAATATTTTTTTCAATATCCAAAACAATCTTTCACCTTTCTTCCATGTTTGCCTCTCTGGACATCAACTCAAGCATTTTCTGTGGAAGGAAAAAATCTGTCTGCCTAAAACTGTAACAGCTGATGCACAGGCACAACCTCCAAAAAAGCTGTTTGAAATCACGGGACCTCCAAGCATCCCTGTATGTACCATTAAAGTCCGTGAACACCAGCTGTGTGTGCTTGTTTTCTCTATAAGGCACTTCTACCAAAGATTAAAAACATCAAGAAAAGCTGGGACTTCTTCCTTTTTGGCTATAAAAAACAAACACCAAAGCACTCACTGGCTGAGCAGCACAAGACAAACTGAAAAATGGTTAAGCTACCCACAAATGTTTGACTGGAGGTCATTCTCAGCCCTCGGGAAGAAATATCAAAGAAGAAAAACTTAGGATGGCTACAACCAAAAGCACAGCCTAAGACCTTAACCACTGCCTCATCAGAAGTTAGCACCAAAGCCTAGAAGGGCTCCAGACAAACTGCTACTGAGCACCTGCTTAACACATCTTTTACGTACCCTTCTTGGGGTAAGATGGCTGAAGAATCAAAGGAAATGCTTGCACACTCATTACGCAATTTCGAGGTGAAATTTTAACTGCACAAAAATAAAGGCCTTTGGCTTTATCATTACAAAACCAAATTTATCTTTGTCCTCTTGCCATGTTTGAATTGCTCTGATTGTGCAAGTGAACACATCACCCAGTTGCGCAAGTTCCAGCAAGGTGACGTTTATTCAGAGAACATATGTAAGAAACTGAACTTCTAAAATGTTAGATGCATAAATGTAATTGTTTGCTTTTCTGTAATTATTCTAAGCTGCAATTTAAATACCATCCCTCCAATACAGCTATATAAAAAGATTAATTCTGCACCATGCACATAGATTCAAAAGGCATCCTTTTCTGTAGCTGTGGATATATTATCAATCCAATCTCATATTTCATGTTGCATGAACATAAACCACTTTTTAATGAAAATTTATGGGGTGGAAGCAAAGTGGCACTTCACATAGAAACTTCTAAGCCCAACCACATCATCTTGACACATGTGTTTCAATAACACTGAGAAGAATCACCTTGCCAAAGAGTACATGTATCACCAGCCAAACAAAAAGAAAAAAAAAATTATTTTGAGTTACAACATCGTATTTATTTGTTCTTTTCCTTTCTGTGGCTTACAAAGCATTTTTTGGCACTAATCCCCCTATTGTGTTATTTCATTGTTTCTCCGTAAAAATTGCCTTTCAGAAGTTTACATGTATGCATCCATACATACATACGTCACAGCTACATACACTGAATAATCCAGATGAATAATTCAGCAAGTATTAGAAAAAGCTATAGTTTTTAATTGCAGACTTACAGGGGGACTTAGAGAACTGTTCCCTGTGTCTTGCTCTGAATTAGCACTGCACAATTCTGGAAAGATCTTAGTCCTCTTGGGCAATTCTGGAAGCTTTCTGGCTCATGTGTACGCGGTCAAATGCCTGTACCAGATGCCTCAGAGCTAATGCATCTCTGAGGCCAAATGAAAGTATGGTACAATTCTGAGATCTTCACCAGTGATAAAAGTTAGCAGTGGCATCTTGAGTAAAGTGTGATATCATTTAAAACTGCCTCTGGTCTTGCTCTTTCTCAGTCAAGAAAACAGACACACCAAGCAGTGGCCAAAAGAAAGCCTAGACCGATGTTCACCTGCTGCTCTGCTTTGGTTACTGCTATTAATTATGCACAAACTCCTTGAACTTTCAAGGGTTTATGGATATCTTGTCCTAGTTTCATTCTGCTGGCACTTACTAAACTTTCAAAGGATTTGCCTGCCTCAGGTGGTCTTTTCTTCTTCCAATTTGGAGCTGCATCATTACTACAGCGACATGGCAACAAACAGGGAGCCCTGAGGCAAGAAGAGCGCCTCACCCCATGGAGCTCGGAGGATTACACATGGTATTTATTTGTGCAACACACACACAACATCCTGTGTGCCCAAAGGTCTGGGGCGGGCTGCTGGGGTTCCCCAACCACGCAGTATGACTACCCGCAGCCAGCACAAGCTGTAATCACGCCAATCCTTCCCTGGGAATGCCTGCAAGGGGGACAGTGCCGAGCCAGTACCGTCCCACCTCCCGCCTGCAGCTGGCAACTCAGGCACAATCTCTCTGCAACTCCAGTTGCCTAACCAAGGACGTCATCCACCCCTCAGTATTTTTAGATAGCAAACTGAGCTGAAATACCTTTTATTACACAAGGTGGGTTGCCTAAATCAGTTCCAAGCAGGCATGTGTGGAGGCATCATGTAAAGTGTATCGAGACACATCACACAACCAAGGGTGCAATTAAGAGGAAAATTCTCAAATGGCTCAGCCTACGGTTCTGCAAAGGAAATGCGATGGAAATAGAGCACCACACTTCTTCTCTAATTGCTTCCTGTTTACATGAAACCCAGCATTGAAGGGTCCTGTGGTGGGTTGACCCTGGCTGGCTGCCAGGTGCCCACCAAAGCCGCTCCATCACTCACCTCGTCAACTGGACGGGGGAGAGAAAAATGTAACAAAAAGCTCATGGATCAAGATAAGGACAGGGAGATCACTCAACTACTGTCGTGGGCAAAACAAACTCAGCTTGGGGAAATTAGTGTATTTCCATTCAAATCAGAGTAGGATAGTGAGAAATAAATCCAAAACTTAAAAACACCTTCCCCCCATCCCTCCCTTCTTCACGTGCTTAACTTCACTCCCAATTTCTCTGCCTGCTCCCCCCCAGCAGCACAGGGGGACAGGGAATGGGGACTGCGGTCAGTTCACCACACGTTGTCTCTGCCACTGTCTCTCTTGGCCAGCGGTGGGTCCATCTTGGAGCCCGCTGGCATTGGCTCTGTCAGACATAGGGGAAAGCTTCTAGCAGCTTCTCACAGAAGCCACCCATGTAGCCCCCCTGCTACCAAAACCTTACCATGCAAAACAAATACAGGGCCCTATAAAGGCAAAGCCCCTAATTGCTAAGAGCTGCCCATGTTAATCAGTTCTGCAAAGAGACGTCCAGACTATGCCTCAAAGACTGTCCTCTTCTCTTTCAAACTCTCTCTGTCCCAGACTCAGAGGAAGAGGTTTCAATGTACAAGGCCCTTTTCTACCGACGATTAAGCACATTCAGGTTTAGCCATCTCTACACTTGAGAGCCATGAGGAGTGATCCAAAAAGATTCGACAGAATACAGAGAATTCCTCCTGGCCTTGCAGCAAATGGCAGCTGTAAGTCCCTTGCAAAGAAGCTAATTTTCTAAGCCTTTGAGATGTTGACCAGGAGGTTTCGGTGGTAATTTTTCCTGGACTCATTCTAGAGTCTTCCTGCTTATTTCCCAGCTATTTTAACTGCCTAAACTACACTGAATTGGACTAAATCTAATACAGATTTATGTAATCATCCTAACAACAACTTAAAAGTACAGAGGCAGCCAATGCCTTCGTTATGATCTAAAATGAATTCAAAATTTGCCTTTTGCAAAAACTGTGACTGACCCTAAAAACATCACAAACCTGTGATTTTTCTCTCCCCACACAGACACTGAAATGCAGAAAAGAACAGATGGATCTCTGCACAGTTCTGCAAGCATGGGGCTGGGGAAAGAGCACCCAGTGTCTACATGAGTTTGCAGCTGGGGGCTGTCCGTTGCTCTGCTGATAGACAGTAAAGAACAGCATTATTATAATTCTGTATTGGCTACTCCAGTTTGGTCACACCAATCTGTGCAGGTTATTGCACTGCCTGCTGTTACTGAGGAATGTCTTATGCAAAAGCTAAGGTATGATTTTATCACCTTCGAAAAGGTTACTGTATAAATACAAAGCTAAGTCCGTCACCACACTTATGTGGTCTCATGTGAAGTCCCATGCAGAGCATCGAGATTCCCACACGTTACCTGTTGAAGTTTCAGTGCTCTCAGGGACTTGGGTATCTCATTTTACATTATTCAATCTGTAGGAAAACCTTTGCTTTGGGAAAAGAGTACTCCACCTATATTTGGTCTGCTATGTCTATTTTATGGTTAGGACTGCTATTATGGTCCCATCCATGGAGAGCAAAAAGAAGCACTAAATAAGAGAAGAAAGCCTTGGTACCCCAAGTAAAATGATTATTTTATAACTGAACAGTAATCATATTAGAGATAAGCTGTTAGCAGAGAAAGTACAACTCTATCTACAGAATAACTTAAAGACAACAGTCATCTTTCCTTGGAGAGCTTTTTCTGCAAGGTGAGAACATTTCACATTTCATAAAAACCTGAAATGGTCTTGTGCTTTTTGCTTCTGGGAGTCTGTACTTTATGCTCCACTTCCTACTTAGTTGACTTAAAACTTGGTCCTGACTTATGAATCTACCTGCAGAAAAGCTGCAGAAATGCTGAAAACTTTGCTACTACATTCCAGCCCACATTGCTACAATGGCATAAGTTTAAGTTATTTTAGGTCTCACAAATCAACCTCTTATCAGACTTAGGATGGTTATCCAAGTGACACCAAAAAGTACTGTCCTAACATATTGCTGGAGAAGTTAAGCAATAAAATTTTATAGAAAAGAACAGTAATGATGGTTGTTCTATATTTCACCTGGAAAAAGTAAACCTGAAAGGTCTGAAACCTCTGAATTCAGTGAAATGGATTTATCTGACCTTTAAAATGTACAGCACGTTGGGATTTCAGATCTAGTTCATATTCACTGTAAGAGATGAATAAGAATCAAAATCAAAGATTTTTCAATATTCAAAAACTCCAATATAGTTGAAACCCGGGCCTGTATCTTTCACTTTGTGCAAGCAGATTTTCTGGATTTTCATCCCAAAGTGGAACTGGAAGCAGCTCCCAGAAGTCAGAGAAAGGGTACGACCTCACGCAGGACCACAGTCCAGGTTGGTATTGAATAAAATGTGACACTGTAACACACAAAGTACACACAGCGCATAGTGAAGTGGAAATGGAGTTTATCCCCATGTGTCAGTGACTGCAGGTGCGGTAAGCCTCCACAAAGCAATGCTCATTACATTTCCTTTTGAACAGTGCCATAAAATTGGGACACTGCATGCCACTACTCAAGGATTGTACTGTTTTCTACTCAAGGGTAATAAAACAATGTTTTTCATTAGCATAACTGCTGCCTGCTGAATAACGTGCTAACCTTTGGTGAGAAGTCCAATACAAACATATTTATTTACCTAACCTGGGTTAGAAATAGGATTGCCATTTAAATACGTTTCAATGTCTACTGGGATAAGATATTTCACAGAACAGTTACCTAATGGCATAACTGGACACCTCTCTCCACAAAGCCCTGGACACTTTACAGAGGGTTTATTGCTTTTGTTTACAAGCCAAAGATCAAAAAAATGCTTTAAGCTGAACAGATCATAACCTGAAGAAAGTGAGGAGCAAGCCAAGAAAGTCATACAGACAGAGCACAGAGGCCAGGAACCAAAGGGTTTGGTTAGATGGGTTTCATCCCATACGCCTTAACCACTGTGTGAAAATGCTGCAGCCCTTCATAAACTGCCAGGAAGAATTCAGAGACATACTAATTATGATATACTTGTAAAAAACCAAAATTGCGTTAATATTTGCACAAGAACAGGTTTAGTACAACTTCTGCAAAAACTGCACAGATCTGATGGAAAATACCTGAACCAGTGCTTCCATAGGGTGCAAAAGCATTTTGTCACAGTTGGGGAAGGGTTAATGAACAAAATCTGTCATATGCAAGTACCTGCAATATGACTGCAATACATCTGTGGGGTATTCACATCAGCACCTCTTTGACTCAAGCCGATTTAAACAGAGACTGAGAAGTATTTACTCATAAATCAATCAAATACATAAATTCCAGGATTTGCACACATTACCTAAAGTTATTAGATGATGAAAGCTGAGCCAAGGAAGGTCAGCAGGCATTTAGTGCCAATGTACTCTTCAGGAAAATCATATAAAGATTATCCCTGTAAAAGAATCAAGTCTTTATAAGACTTTGACTCTCTTCTCTTTTTAAGTTTGCATTCTTTTATGGCTGCTCATGGTAAAGAAGAAAACTTGTCCTATGGCATTAGTGGAAGCTTTTTCCCAGCAAAGCATGGCAGGGCTGGGCTTGCTTCCTGAAACACAATAGCAAAAACACAGCAGCCACAAGCAGAGACTTAAAAGCTCCTTTTGTACATGTTTCTGATACCAACCACAAAAGGTATCCCTCCAAAGAGATATACAATCAATTGGAAGTTGCTCTCTGATTGTTTTGCTGCAGTGATACACCTGCAATTCTGAATAAGCCAGGAAATCACAAATAATCTTTACTTTAAAAATGAAACACTGATTCTATTCTTTAAAATAAAGCAGATGTACATGTAATGTACATCTAGTCTAAAACCTGACTTAGTAGATCAAAACGCCTGAATCTTGGAGTACCACCAAAACCTACTAGCTAGATTAATTTTTAATCACTGCAAATCAGGACAGAAATTGCCAGCTAGTAGAGGGCAAGTTAGAAGTGAACGTAGTCCAGAAACTTTGAAACTTAAAATTGAATTGCTAGATAAGCACTCATGCCAAAAGAAAAGATGTTCAAACAAGACAGAAAAAAGCGGTGGCTGACAGTTATTCTGTTGTGCTGTAACCAGCAGGATGTTTCTCCTTGGGAGTCTGAAGAGGGTTGGAAGCATCCTGAGTTAGGCTTCATTTCAGTAAGCAAGGTCGTATGGTCTGTTGGGCAGCTTCTCAGACCTCCTTGGCTGGTACAATGTTTTATGCCTCATTTAAACCAAACCAAATCTGTTTCTCTCTCTCCCCATCAGCCTTCCACACAACACCTCCGTCCAGCAGACACATACAGGCACCCTTTTCAAAGTCAGCCAGTGATGCTGCTTACAACCACAGCATCAGGCTCCCTTTTCCAGATGGTTCTAAATTTTAGTCCAAATGCAAACCTGAAGTCTACATTGGTTAACAACAGCAGAAAGAAATTCATCCAAGTATCTGGGACATTCAAGCACTCTTTCAGACAGCTGCCAAGTCTGAAGCTTTAGAAAGTATCAACATACAGTGTGGGCCAATAAGTAGTACTGGATTAAACATCAATGCTAAATGTCTATTAAAGTCATTAAAATGAACTTAAACTTAGACTTCATAACCTCTAACTGCATTAAGATGTCTCAACATGCCTGTAAAATGAACAGCTGGAAAGCCTGGCCTAACTATCCGTGTAACTAATATATGGATATTTCCTTGACTCTGTCCGTAGCCCAAAGCATCTTCTAGAGGTACCAATCTTTTCCCTTGTCTTTAACAAAAAAGCAAGTGGCCAGCTTTGGGCTGGGGAGGGAATATGGCACGAAGCTACAGGACCAGCAGTTCAGGGAGCCAGCAGGGTGGGAACAGACTTAGGGTTTCCAGCCTTCGGTGGTACTCTGGTAAGGCAACAAAGCCTCTTCCTCGACTCTCTAAAAGAGGGGATTTGAAAGTTGGGTGGCAAGGTCCTGCTTTCCTTTTCCAACTCTGCACTGAAGCAGCTATTCATCCCAGAAATTTGTCATGGAGCGCACAAGGGGACATAAAAATGCACCTTGTACAGGTGCTGCAGCCTGGATGTGGAGAAGAGCTCATCTGCTCCAGTACTACTGCTCACCCCGTCATGTGACAGAGTGCCATGCTGAAGAAAAAGCTTATTGTTCACCTTAGGTGACAGAAATGAAGAAATATTTTTGTAGAGCAGATCTCAACAGAGTACACACTACCACTTACTGATAAAGATAAGGCATCTTTTTTAAAGCTCTAGTATTACTGTCTGTTCTGGGACTGGTTTCTGTTTACTTGGGTAAAATAAATCTAAATTTATGATGCACAAATAGGTGATGCCAGATGCTCTTTGCCAGTAAATATTACACAAATTCAGAGGAAACTGGGAGAGAGAAGGTGGACTAATATAATGTAAAATAACAGCTCTACTCATCATTTAGTTTTCACTGCATGGGTGCAAGATGCCAGGCACTGCTTTTGAGAATCAGTAAAAGTGGAGGCAGTACACCTCCTGATACTGTTTGTGTATATATTTAGTCCAATATTGTATTCAGAATCAATGACAAAAATGTAAATCCAAAAGTGAGTAAAGCTGGTCACACACAAGTCCTTAGTATTGCCACTGAAATGCCTGGAGGGCATTCAGAGCTTGGTTCAAGAAGGGGACAGTCATTTACACTATGAAGAAACAGGTAACGGGAAGACCCCAGAGAAGCTGCATGTTTAATGCCCTCCAGCACTTATAAAAGTCACAATCAAAAATGCCAAGATTTTCAAACCCAGAATTCCTGTTTCCAGATGCTAAATATCACTGATCTCATTGAACCTGGAATACTGAAACCTGCACTAAGAAATGCCGTAAATACTGTTTAGCTTGAAAAAAGCAATTGTACCTAAAAAGAGCAAAAAAGGCAGCCCCTTTCCAGGCTGAAGTTCCTTAAAGCAACGCTACCATGCCCGGGCACTCAGAGGGGTGCCTCTGTTCAGGTGCCGCCATGCAGAACTGGCACAGAAGGGCTGTAGTTTCAATGCAGGGAGGGTTTCGAAGGCACTGTCAGTGCTGGATTCTGCTTGGTGACGCTGGGGAGTGCTGCCTCTCTGCTCCCAGTCTGACACAAAATTGATGAGCAGGAAAAGGCATGGAGAGGGAAAAAGCACGCTTCATTTGCGGCAACACTGCTGCAAGGTGATGCTGTGTGGTACAGTCTCCTGGGAATGCATACATAACTCTCTTTGAACCGTGAGGGAAGAAGTTGTCTGCTAATTAATTCCCTGGTAATTGGCCATGCAATGCCATTTCTTGCACGACGACTGCTGGGAAAATATTGGACATCATCTGATTAAAACAAGAGGAAACAGCGTTATGTGATGGCAACCTCATGAGACAGGCTTCAAACTAACCCTAAGCAAGCTGGACAGGAAAAATAAATGGTGGCCTGTTCAGAAGAGATTGAGAAGACAAGACAGTCACAACCATCTGGGATACCCATAAACAAAGTATAGGAGTCTGGGCTGTAAAGGGAAAAAACCTGAAGATATAATTGTCCTTGCATACTAACCTGGATCCTCAAACAATTTAGGAGCGTCACTTAAGACCACTGGTATTTGAGAAGACATGCAGGAAATGATCCATAGCTCCAGGAGGACACGAGCATTGCACAGCAAGAACAGATATCCTTTGAAGTGGCAAGAGACACGGATGCTTAATGGCATCGGGTGAAGGATCAAAGTGGGAAAGCAAGCAGGGCTGCTAGGGCACAGGGCTGCTGCAGCAAACCCGGAGAGGAGGAGCCAGATGAAGCCCTTCCAGGAGCACCCTACGACCAGGGCAGGTGGTAAGCAGGGCCTTTGATCACCCACACGCCTCTGCAAAAAGCAGGACGGTGGGGACCCAGGAGCTCTACCACAGTTCTCTGCCATGCCTGTGTACAGCTCCCTCCCTGAAAACGCTTTCACACACAGGCTGCCTGTGTTAATGTCTTCTACAGGTGAAAGCATGAGGCTGAATTTAAATTAATCAGTCAAAATAGCACTGGGGAGCGGGAGCTGAAGAGACAGTAAGACTGAACGGAGCTGGTGGTGCTGAGTCCCAGGCAGCGATGCTGGACATGGCCCTGCCCCGAGAGCAGCGTTTCACAGCCCTCCCGCCCACGCCGTGCAGGGGTTCAGGCCCCTGTATTTTGTTGCTATTATTCACTTGCCGGTGAATTATCTTAACATTTGTACCCAAATGTAGATACCTCCCACTGCCACGGGAGCCAAACACAAACACGCTGATTATACAGCGTCTGGGGCACAGCCCTAGTAACAGAGATAAAAATCAACACATCCAGGGAACAAGAAAGAAAAAGGCAGTGCAAGAGTGAGTCAGCAAATGTAAGCAGTACGTTAGTCAGGCGAGCGTTTCTGAATGCACGCTGCAGACAGTCACATCCCTGACAGCCCGGACACCCCACCGCCCGCTGCGAGGGACCCCTCCCTTTTGCAAGGGGGCCTCTGCATCTTCACACTGCTTTGGGGAAGGCTTCAATGCAGATTTCTTCCATCGCCCCCCCTCCCCCTTAAGTCAGGGGAAGGAAAAAAATCTGTGCCGTGTTCAGAAAGATGAAGATGTGAGCATGGAAATCTGGTAACGCACAGGAGGCCAGCTGTGCCGCTGTGTCAGGTGTCATGATAAGGGCTCCCCAGTTTCCAGGACTAGCCCGGTCACTTTGCAAGCCATGCAACATTCTACCAAGCTTGTTTACAAATTAGCCTATGGTATGGCCCATCCTCCTGCCAGCCCACATTTCTCTGCAAAACAAGGGACTTAGCGCCTCAAAGTACCACCACAACGTGCCCCCATCGGCGGGCAGATGTGCCCCTCTGCAAATGGCCATCCCATGGCAGGGCTGAGTCGCTCCTCTCTCAGGTCACACACACCACAGATGACTACACCAGGTTCAACGGACAGAGCTGCAGAAAGCAGTGAGTGGGAAGCAAGGTAGGAGGCCAGCATGTTTTACAAAACTCACCAGATTTCAAGTCACCAGCAAACGTATTTGCAGTTTTTCTGATCTGAATCCTGTTTTTCTGCCACTTTGAAAATGCAGACTCTACTTAACTCGTACTTTTATATGCTCTGGCACCCTGAACAGGATACTTGCTTTTGTAGATGATATTTATAAAGCAAGAGCTGTTTAATACCTGCTTAATATCTATCCATAACCTTCAAAATTACTCCTATGAGTCAACACATCCTGATTCAAAGTGACATTTCTCTCCCCCTTCTGTTCCGTAAGGCCTTCTCCAGCTTATGGCCACTACCCCAGAGCATGGCAGAAGGCAGCTTAACTCCCTGCTCGCATTAACTGGTTCAACACTGGAGACAGGTAGTTTTATTTTGGAAGAGGAGCACTTGCACAAGGAGGACTGCGCATAAACTAGTCTCTGGGAAACAAGACCTTTTCAGTTTCATCTTCATGCTGTCTAGTGATTCCCCCACATATTATCATTTACTCCATAGCCACATCCTGCATTTACATCCTCTTCATCAGTATTCCTGCAGGAACCCTGGAGGATGGCAGCTTATTCCAACTTCAGTAGCACTCGTATCTGTCTGAATCACAGCTATGGCTAATGCTAGAGCCATCTCATGTACTCATGCGCAAAAATGTACATCCTCTTCCCATCCAAGTCACAGGCATGTCTCCCACTGACTTGGATGAATCCCAGACCCCAATTTTAATAGTGAAAGTCCTTGAAAGTCTGTAGTTCTCTGGATGGGTGCCTTACCCACTCTTTGAACAAAGCAGGTTGAGCAGGATAGTCTAAGGACCAGACTTCAGGCTGTTATCACAGCAGACTATGAGACGCAATTAGAGGGATTCGTATAATTTACAGCATAGAGTATTTGCCGCCACTCATGCAGCTAGAAGGAAACCACTCAGGCTGCATGGGTGCAACATTTGGGGCACACGAGCCGTGAGCACCTCAGCATACATGCTCTCACGGGTACTAAATACCAAAGACACATCATCTCCACCTGTGCTGTCTCTGGGACTGCTTTCAGGAATGCCAGGCAGGCAGCCTCCAGGCAAGGCAGCTGGAGCAGTTTGACAATTCACCGCCTCTGCTGGTCCCTTCCACTCCACCCTGGGAGGTCACAGCCCCAGGAGAATTCACGACAGGCAGCCTTGGCACAGGCAGCCAGCTCACCTCACCATAGCAGTGGTTGCATCTGCGTGGCACGGGGCAAAAGTTCAGCCCTGGGAAGCTACTCCAGTGCCAGCAAACCCATGGCAACCCACCTTGAGATCACCCCCTTGTGCAACCTGGGTGACTGGAAGGCCATCCCTGTTGCCTCACAGGCTGGCTGACATTCAAGGGGCAGAATTTCACCCAGCAGCCAGGGAAAACACACGATGGTACCAAGTTTATGTCTGGCACACTTCAGCTTTCTGTACGTGCAATGGGAGGCTCTCCAAAGTGCTGGCAACCAAAGTCTGTCTTTCTTTTAATGTCATATAGCACTTGGGAGCTAAGAACAGAGACCTCAGCTGAAAGTCAGCGGAATTGGTCATTCTAATCTGTCAAGACTTCTAGTTGCAATGGCTTTGGGCAGTTCTCAGAGCAGTCCTGGTAGCTGTGCAAATCCACCACTTTCAAGGCATCCCTCCTGATGTTAGAAATGTTACATTATAAAGGTTTCTGTCATTACAGCATCTAACTCACCAAGAACGTGACTGTGGGATTCAGTCTAGACCTTAGCAAAGCGCAAAAAGATACTAAAATACTGTAACTCTCCATGGTAATACAGTAAACACAAGTGTCCCTCTTTCAAGATATACAGCTATTTTAACAACACCAGAACTATTTGAAATTCCAGAGTCAAGACTCATTCTTGAAAATTTAAATAAGGCAAATGGGTTAAAGATGTCTGAAGCCAAATTCACATCCCCTGTAAACAGATCCAACGCTATCGAGTTTAATGGAAAGAGGCCTAACTCTCTGCCAGCAATAAATATGGATCGTAACTAAGGTCATGAGGACAGAGCCTATGAAGACAAAATGCTGGAACATAATACTAAAAGAAATGCATAGGCAAGACACTTGTGGTCTGTCAAAAGCCTCCCTCAATTGTATATGCCATTTTAATTGATGCAATTCAAAACAGCTCACCATACTTGCAAGAGTTCAAGATAAACCAGAGGACCACCTTCAGTATCTCACACACTTCGCATGCCAACCCTGAAGCCACCAGCATTTCATTAGAGAAGATGCTCCGTGACACAACCACTGAAGTCAGTGACTGCTAAGGCAAAAAGAGAATTTGGAAAGTCTGAGGTTGGTTTGTTTAGAATTTTTCCAGCTAGTGACTGGAAACAGGCGTTTAAAAGAGAGGCCCCTTTTGTACCAGGATATGATGGGGGCCAAGGAAAGCTACAAGCAAGCACTCTTCCTTTGTTATTGCCCTATTCCAGAAATCCAGGACCAAGCCACTTCATGGGAAGGTGGCTGCAGGACTACCCCAATGCAGTACTTTTTGTGTTCATCGAGAGACGGCTCAGGGCCAGGCCCGCGCCGCCCAGCTCCATCAGCCCACGTGCATCAGCCGTCTCCCACTGCACAGGCTGTTTTGCGTAAGCACACGGGGCGTCCCCAGCCACCTGCGCTGCTGGCTTGACTGTTCCCAAACAGGAAAACAATATACAGAAAATGAAAGAGGGAAGGGGAAAGGGCGATAAAAAGGAAAAATCAAATAGACTCTGGAAAAAGAAGAAAATGCATGGTGGGAGAGAAAGGAAGAAGGATGATTGGGTAAACTATGGTACAGTTAGCTCCCTGGAGTCTCTCTATATTCGGTGCAGAGAAGGGAGTGGTTTTAGGATGCAACCTAACTCTCTCAGCTCCTTATTTCAGGATGAGATGACTCAGACACCTTACATAGCAGGTGTCTATGTGTGGTCAGACAAATGCCATCACCAGTGCCTGCAGGGTGCTCAAAGGACTGAATGAGTGAACAGTAATATAAACTGTATGTGACCAGCAAATACCAAGATCCCGGACATGCAAACCTCCCAAGCAGGATCAAAAGACCTACGTGAAGGAATCTGGGAAAGGCATGCACTCTAACTACCATCTTTATACAGGAGTACCATCACACAAGGACCACCTCCCATGAACATCTAGGGCCGAGTTTTCAAAATGTTTCTTTCAGTAAAACATTTTCTTTAATTTCCTAACAAGCAGGAGCATCTTGGGTACAACAGCCTTGTGACAGCCTGGATCTAAGTCTTGCAATAGGAACACCTGGTGCTGATTCTATCTTCCAACCTAAATTCTGAAATTTTTCCATGATGTAAGCACTGATGTAGGAGGGGAACTCTTGGAAAATGCTGGAAAGGTGATGGGAAATTGTTAAAAACAAAACAAAACAAAAAATTCAAATGTGATACTAGAAGTCAGTGAACAAGGACACATTAACTGAGGATTCCTTTCAGTACTATAACATTACTTTTACCCATGGTGTTTGGCTGTCTGGAGCTGTCCTTCCTGTGCTGGGACAGATGCAAAAACCCCACCAGGTCACAGAGATGGTGGCAATATGGCTGCACAGATCTGGCTCTCATAGTCCAAGCAACAGTTCAAACCTTTTCAAAAATAAGAATGGTTTTGTCTGCCTGGGGTACTACTAGTCTTAAAGTAAACCCAGAAGCTATTAGGAGCAAGACAAAGAGTTTTTCACAGCATCCATGCGCGGTGCCTTGCACAGGGAGAATCTCGCCTAGCATCAGACCCCCAGAAATGCTGCAGTACGTATGCTGGGCATTTTCAGCATGAATTGCCAATCCAATGACGATTTAAAAATAATTGATTTAACTCCACAGTATTTACAGAGTTCTGAAACAACAAATAATGATTTAACAAAATAAACCGACGGTCTGTATACACAGAGCCATTGCAAGAGGGAATGTCACTTCTAGACAGTTCTGGCATGACTGGTACCAAAACTAGTGTTTTCTTCATCAGGCATGTGATCAAAAATGGGTATTTTTAAGCACACAGAAGCGATCAGGTCAGATCAAAAGTTGAATTAGGTCAGCATCTTGTTTCAGACAGTGGCCAAAACCATTATCTTACGGAAAAATGTAACAGGGAAATGCCATCACAAAATAATGTAAAGACAACATCAAGCATCTTAAAATAATTCCACCTGTTAACCTGTTTCATCAGGGGTCTGCTATCAATGCTGTGCATTCTCATCAGCAGTTCCACTTAGCACACCCTCACAGCTTCAGTTTTTACCTAGGAAACACAATGAAATAGCCAGTGGGTTTTTCTGTGTTTGGGTCAGTTGCCCATGAGCACAGAGATGCCCATGCACAAGGGCTGGGTCCACATCCACATCTGAGAAAGGGGCTGGGGATTGGTCTTTCCAGGTGTATTTATACTATTGATGGCTGAAGACATACAGGGCAGATATATGCCCTTACTAATGCTCTTGACTGACCTTAAGTTTTATGTTCAGGGATTATTGAGGCCATCAGATATCAAAACCAACACATTCAATTTGAGGAGCTCATAATCATGGATGATGTCCAATTAATTTTTTTGCTCAGTTTGCAGGCTTCATACGCTGAAACTAATTACCAACAAATGGTAAAATTCTATTTAAAAGTTATCATCATCAGATGTTAACAGTCTGAAGTTTTATTGTACTATATGAAGGACAGTTCCTCCCGTAACTTTGCAAATAAGAATGGTCTGGACTTTTGCAGTTTAATCCCATGATACCAACAATAAACTGCCTTGCCTCTGATATTACAGCTGCTCTTCTTACTCCTCAGTTACCACAATCAAGGAGACAAACTTTGCCCCACATCCTGGACAAGAATAAAGTATTCTTCGATGCTAGTACAAGTGTAAAGCTGCACAGCAATACTGTAAGACCATGATGTTTTCTGTACTGTTTTAACGTAGTTACTCATACGGGTCTTACCACTTCAGGATCACCTTTGTGACACGGTAAAAAAACCAACCTCGAGTATCATCAGAAAGGAATCACTCCCCATTTTACAGCTGAGGAACTGAGGCACAAAGAGCAATTTTCAGAGATGACATGGGTCCCTGATTTCCACTGAAATCATGGGACTCAGGCACTTTCCGAAGAACTGCACCTGACTGACTGATGCCAGACTTGTACAAGGCGGCTATGGCTGCATTCAGTTTCAGGTCAGGCTCCCCGCAGCCTCAGAGACGTACCAGTCATCATTCCCCTGCATGCCACGTAGTGCATAAACCACTACATGTACCCTGCAAAGCACAAAGTCCCCTGGCATGAGGTAAACCATTGACGTGCATCACCCCCGCTTCTTCTCCACTCCACCTACTAGCTCTTCCCACAGGAGGTCAAGGTCAGCAGATGCAAGATCTGCCCATCATTTCATGGCATATCTGCTCTGCAGGATCTGGGTCCATTCGCTAGCCAAACTGAAGTCATGTTGGTTTTGGAGTTCTTCCACCTCGCTCCTAGCCTGTAAGACTCACAGCAATCAAAGGGCAAGATGCCCCCACAAAAGTCAACAAGACTTGCAATTTAAAGTTTGCAATGGAACACATAATACAAGACACACAGTGAAAGGCAGGATCAGGTACTGTTGCTACTTTGGATCTGTAACCAGCAATAACCACATTAGCAAACGCTGCACATGAACTGATACAATTTTCTCCTTGAATTAGCCTGGGAGCAATCACAGCCCTGCTGTTTCCTGTTCTGCTGCTGGCTTGCTTAATGCTAAGCTGGGTGTTCCCACAGAGCACCCCACTGGGCTGCACCAGCCTCCCGCAACAAACCCAGCACCAGGGGATGTGATGCTGTGACACAAATAGGAGCAGCATGCCTTGTAGTAGCAACAGTATAGGATGCTTCAGTCAGGGACAGGTCACCACTGTGCTCGGTGCTGTGTAGACACAGAGTAAACACAAAGCCCTTCAACCCAGGACAAGGCTCAAGTGGGCTGACAAAATGGTTGGCAAGAAAAAAAGTATTGGGTAGCAGAGTGCGGGTAACATGATTACACTGATAACTCACATGCTGATATAGTCTGAGTCAGTTAAAAGTTTATTTTACATTTTAGCTGATGCTAATTTACATTTTAAAATAATAATATGTTTTAACCTCTGCCCATTTCCATTAAAAGAAAAAGCATCTAAACTCTCTCTTGATTAAGCTTTCCATGAAGTGTTTTACATCATCTTGTCTTGTGCAGTCCCAGTGGACTCTGTACTACAAAATCATTCTCAAAGCTGTGGAAAGCTCCATAAACACTAATAAAAGTTTACCCTCGAAGCAAAAAAAGAAACACCAGCTGTGTAGCCTCCAACATCTCCAGCTCTGTACTAACAACACCTTTGCAGAAAAGGGTCTCTGCATTCCTCATCAGTCTGTGTTCCCTCCCTGGACCCCCAACACACCAGGGTACCAGCCTGCCAGTGCTAACACAGTCATGAACACAGAAATACTACAGCCCTTCCCTTACAAATTGTTCTCCCTTTTTGTCTCTATATTTATCGCTAAAAGTCAGCAGATCAAAGTCAACTGAAAAGGGCTTGGGATAGACTCCTGAGCAAGGGGCAGAGATTGCACAATGACATAAAGGAAGAAAGAAGTACAAAACATCCTTTTACTCCCCATACCACTATAGATGGCTGCGGAGAAGAGACCGATAGCAAACAGCACATAAATTTGGGAGTTAAATACTCAGCTCGACCTTTCTCTGCTGAGACCAATGGGAACATGACCACGTTTGACTCTAAGGAGCAGCAGATGCACTGGACATGAATGCTCACTGTGTTTTCAGCAGGGGAGTCAGGGAAAAGGGCAGTTCTGTTAGGTGTTGCAGAAAATGGAGTAATCAAGACCCCTAATCATGCAGCGACTTACAAGCAGCACCTCCTGATTATCCTGAGCCCCATTAAAAGGCAATATAATTAACAGCAATTAATAGTAATAAAAGGCACAGAGGTCACTAAAAGACTAGGATCTAACAGATTGTTTTAGCCTGTCCACAGTGCTTCTCTTACCAGGTTACAGACAACCAGACTGTGCCCGTCTGAGGGAGGAGGAGAATACGGAAGCTGCTCACACGTAAGTTTTATTCACCGCTTTTAAAGAAGACATTTTTTTAAAGATTTCTGTGTTGCAACACATATACATATGTAGTGTTTGCCTCAGAAAAACTAACAGGAGGAAAAAATGCACCAACCTAAATAACAGTGGCTCATCATCAAGGTATGCTAAAAAATTGGCAATCACGAAAGGAATGCTGCTACGGTGCCTAGGAAGAGCCCAGAAGCATGTGCATCCTGACAGCTGGACAGCCAACAGCAACTCACGTGCCATCACACAACCTGCTGTCTTCTTGACACGGGGCAATTACCTCGGCCAAAGATGCGCTTTGCGCTCAGGCTGCCTTCACCTGGGGTTCAGAGGGGCCCGTGGAAGTTGATTTCAGGTTGTACTTTTGCCAGGACTGATCAAGTATAGACACTACCACGTAACAGGAAGGATATCTGCCGCGTGCCACCCCAACACAGCATCCTCGTGAAGCTATGGCTTGGCAGACTGGAAAGTTGGACCAGCACACTGGTTGCCTCCTCCCATCAGCTTCGTGTGGATTTAACCAGAGGAGTCTGTCTGTCTGTCTCTGCATAGGTGCCTGTATCTACAAGCTAGCAGAAATAACCACAGAGGTGAAAATACCGTCTTCCAAGGCAAAAACTCCCTGTGATTCAACAGGGCCAGGGCATTTAGAGGAGGAAGGAGATAGCTGGGCACTCTGCACCCCAATCCTAGGGGAAAATCAGCTTCTTCCCATTGCTCCTTTGCCCCTCCACAAAAAGCGCCCTGACTCCAGGGGTTCACGCCACCATTTGCCACTCAGCCTGTGCTTGCACAAACACCCTCTGCTTTCACAATGTATGCCTAGTTGAAGATATGAGCTACTTTTCCAAAAGTGCCGAAATAACCCAGCATCCTGTATCTCATCCCAAATCAAAACGCTGCTGAATGTCCACATTTGCTGTTGAAAACGACGGCAAGCTCCTAAATTACTTCTTGCTCCATTCTTACAAGTTTATTATTCCCACAGGCACATGGTGTTTCACAAAGTAGAAGAGATGTCTTCACTCTCAGAGGCTTAAAAATTAATGAAGCAACATGATGAGAGATGCGTTCATACTCTAGGGACAGGGTAAGCAAAAGGCCAAGGCCTGTGTGGCAACGGTAGGCTGAATCCAGAAGACACAGATGTATTTATCTTCAGGATGAGGATAAATTTTTGTGCCACCATCTTTTTCTTTTTTCCTTTCGGTTTTTTCCAACCACACACAGAGACAGAAAATACCTGAACTCTGAAAGGACATGTACCGTTACTCCCCATAGACTCCATCCTTGTACTTTCAAGGAGCTAAAGCTCTGTGACGCTCCAATACACGGGCCTTTTGCTCAGAAAGGCCCACGGGATGGAAGAAAGGCAAAGGAGCAGGTATCCTCTAACCTCTGCAGCACTAACGCTGCCATGCACCGGTGGCCCTGTCAGTTTTATGGCCAGTTAGCACAAGAGAGCAGCAAAAAGCCCCTCTGGGGGATGGAATGTGGAGGTAGGCTAAATTCTTGGACTGACTGAATTCTGCTCAAGTAAAACAGTCTCTCTGTAGTAAAGAGCAACGCATACATCTTCCCTTTGAGTCCTTGCTGCAGCAGAGAGAGGACAGGGTGATTGCAGTGTCCCCTCCATGCACTTCAACTGGCATTTAGCAAGAGCTCAGGAGGGGAAGAAAAAAAACAAAGCCACAACAAAAACCAAAAAGTAATTTACATCAGTTTTTGGCTGCCACACACATATGCCTGGAGAGATTCACGCACAGCTGCTCACTCTTAATTTCTGCATGAGGTAAGAGTAGCTTAAGTGGGTGAGGGAAGCTTGGGAGTTTAGGAAATTTAGGAAACACACCTGTCTAGGACAACGGTGCTTGTGTGAATTATTAAAAGGCAAGTGCATTTCCAGATCCAGATGAGCTGACCCTCTGCTCTTCCACATCTATCTCCAGTTTTGACTGGAAAGAGAATCACACCAAGGGATAAATGTCTTTCAGCACTGGCTGCAGTTTCTGCCTCTCACCACATAAAAGTTTCAGTAACAAAAGGTTAAAAATAACTTACTGCACCAGGATGTTTTTCTTCAAACACACAAACATTTATACTCATCTAAGGTTCGCAAAGTCAGTTTCAGAGTCGAGTCTGAGTTTACAGAGCCCTTTAAAACCAAGAGACGTCCAGCTGCCCTTACACCGCGCTCTCTCTTCACTGGGGGCTCAGTAACGAGAGCGGCCAGTCCCGCAGCAGCGCCCACCGCGCCCTGGGGGCACCACCAGCGCC
>JAVJGI010000001.1:67623019-67671559 GCA_035590275.1 Ibycter americanus | reverse complement strand
CCCCGCGCGGGGGGCACCGCTCGGGACACGGGCAGCCCCAGCGCTCCCGCTGCGCACAGGCACGCTCCGAGATGTTATCGTATGGACGGGGCTGGTGGAGCATGGGGCACAGACCCGCGTGAACGATCATCCACTCGGCTTTTCCCTCAGCCAGGGCACGCAGTGTTTACATATCCTTGATTTTGCCTTCCCGTCTCATCTGCCACATGCTGATGCCTCCAGCTGAGTTCTTCCGACTCCGGCAGCGCCCTGGACGTGCTTTACAGCGCGAGCTGGGCTAAAATAGCGGCCCCAGCCCGCACTGAGCTTGCGGCCTGGAGGCTGGAGGAGAACAGCTTCTGTGGCAAGAACGCCAGCCGTAAGCGAGCAGATCTGGCACAGGTCAGCACGCTCCTGACTCTAGTGGACTTCAGTTCCCATTGACATGGAAGTGTTTGATGTCATTGAACCCAAGCACTGAGAAAAAAACCACAATAGAGCCCTCAAGCTGTGGGACGCCAACAGCTAACCAGTGTGACGTCCCTGCTTGCATTTTGACTGTCATGCTCTTCAGAGTCATGCTTTTCAGCTTTTCTCTTCTTGTTCCCTGACAATTAGAACTTTTCTTTTTTCCTAATGAGGGTTGAGTTTCTCACATTGTCATCTGACTGGGGGTTTTAAGCAAAACACCAACCATCATGCTGCTCACACTGAAACTGTAAGGCGGTGCTAAATTATTATTTATTACTATTTTAGTCAAAGGCCCTCAACAGATCAAGGTCCCATAGTCCTTTTCTCAAAGAGATTACTGTCTGTATAGACAAGATGAAGGGAAAGGGAAACAGCCCTAGCCTTGCTTTCCAGATGGAGAAGCTCAGAGAGCTGCAGGAGTTTGCAAAACTGCCTTGCATCAGCTTTCCATGGCCACTGAACTTGCTGGTGGAGTAGCATTTGGGCAAAGCTGACTTCATTTGCACTCCTGCTCCAAAAGATCTGCCCCTAAAAGCATGTGTTAGTCTTCCAAATCTCCACCAGCAGGCAGTTTCAGTGGACAGGGACCCAAAGGCGGATGGGGGGAAGACAGATGGAGAAACCTCCAACACGGTCATAGATGACATAGTGTGGCTGGATGTAGCACAAGGTGAAGGGCTCCTCGCAGCTGCAACACTTGAGCGCAGAGCCATGGGACTGCTCCATGACATCATGCTGGAGGCTAAATGCTGCCCCATGGCAGGCAGCCTGCATCTCCTGCTCCTCTGCCAGATGTGCTTCCTGTAGGATTATACACAGATGTGCCACCTCCAGCTGAAATACCTCCTGGTAGTGCCCTGACCACGGTGTGCATCAGCACTTGCTCCATTAAAGGCTTCAGGTGATATTGCTCATCCATCTGAACAACACCTTTAATACAGAGATGTGGAGAAATTAACGTGATACCACAGCTGCTGGTGTATGTCAATGCTCTTTAGACAAAAATGACTAGGAAATAAACAAGGAAATCTGGACCCCAATTTTGAGAGAATATTTGTGTGTCTGGTACATTTACTTCCATGGAGGAGCGGCATAACATTTATTCTAGCTTAAAAGTGGAGTTGTTACAGAGAGACAGTTACCAAAAATTTTAATTTGGGGGGTGGGGGGTGGGGAACAACGAATATCCCTTTTTATGCAACTCCAAATTATTTTATTTTTTATTAGAAACTTGGGTGGCTTAATGGCTTATCCCATCTGATTATTTCATGAGTACCTGGTGGGTTGAAGTTTATGGTCTGGGAGTTTCTTTCCCCCAGAAAACAGTTTTCCCCAGAGAACAGAATTGCCCCAAATGCAAGGTTTCCAGAGTGCATTAATGGATTTTAGAAATCCTGGAAGCAGCTGATTAGCCAGAAGATCTGAGACCTGCTCCCTCACACTGGTGGCTTCCTAAAGTCAGTGCCAGAGCTGGTGAGGTGGACAGGATAAAGCTGAAGGTTATAAAATCCTATGGCAAGGGTTTTTCTAGGGTTAGGACAGCCACGGCGCTTCAGATGAGGTTGACTATTGCCCCCAGGGTTTCTGTCTGGAAATATCTGCCCTGGGAACTCAGCTGCCATCCAGACTCCCAAAGCATCTGTGTGGCGTTCAATGCTCATTCAGGAATGCTGACTGTGCAAGGCATCGCACAGAAGTTAAGTCCCAGCAACACTTGAAAATCAGCTGTAACAGTTTCAGAAAATATAGTAACAGTCTCCAAACACTAAACCCTACTGGGATTAATATGAGTCTCAAAAGCTCTCCAGGGACTTCTCCAGGTTTTCTGTAGCTCACAGGACTTCTACGTGGGTTAATCAATCTGCAATGAATCACCTTCCCTTCCTGTCCTGGTCTCATGGGGGACATGAATACCTGAAAATTGCCCCTAGCATGTGACTATCTGCAAGTTAATACTTGCAAGTTAATATGAAGTGTGGGATCACTTACAAAATCTGTGTGGACAATGGAAGAACATATAAAATCTTCTTGGCCTTGAGGAGTTTGTAAGCCCTGCTTCTAGTTGTTAATATGAGTTGCAGTCAGGAACAGTAAACAAAAATATATAGTATATTTTAAACAGAAGTAACTTCTATGTAACCATTTTTGAAGTAATTTAATTAATTCTCACAAAAACAGGAACTTGAAGTGAAAGCTGCAAATACTTTTCAGGAGAAAAGATGCAGGGAGAATGGTGTGGCTTCAAGAGACAGGAAATACAACTTTAGTCCCTCTGTGCCCATTCACGTTCATACTTTTATATCTTTTTTTCCTATGTGGTGCCCATCTCATTCAGTAATATGAGTTAGTGAGCATTACTTTTTATTCCCCTTATTTAGCATGTCTCCTAAGACTGTATAGAAGGCGTAGCAGCTAAATACTGCCTTTTCTACCAGATATATGTTAATGCCATTTCCATTTTACCCAAGACCCTTTGGTTGAATAATGCAAGCAGATTCATTCAGGATTTACAAAGAACTGTCTAATCAGATTGGGCACCTTACCATTATCATTCCTGTTACTAAGCAAATACTTTTTCCTCCCTGTCACAGTGTTAATTTATTGCAAAAACCATTAGGCTTCTATTGCTGTAATGAGTAATTTTGAATAGTTTGTCGTACTGATGTATAGCTAAGTCTCAACTAAACCCTTAGCAGCTGCTGGGAAATTAGATGCTATATTGCTGACAAGTCAATATAAGGTATAGTAAGTGGCAATGAGAGTTGGCATTGTGATTTAAGCATAACATCAATAACTAAAACAAACAAAAACTTGAAGGAGGCCTTGTGCTTGAAAGCTTTTTTCCCAGCTGTATCAATTCATGCATTAAAGGACTTAATCTCTCTGTGATTTTGCCATACTTGAACGCAAAGCAACATACAAATAATGGAAGCCATGGAAAACTGGTTTCTCCTATATACACCATAATCTAGAAACAATTGAGTGGTGCCCTTGGACACGATAATGGGACCTGTATCAAGAATGAATAAGGGGCCTCCCTAGGACTACTAGCCAGTCCTGACTGGTCCTAACAAAAAGAAAGGTTTCATCAAGTGCCATGGAACAAACAAGAAATGACGAAGGGATGTTTATGGGCAGCCCAAGTCTACCTGGCAAGTCAGGCCTGCAAATGACGTTAGTCAGTGCCACTGCGTTATGCCTGGACTCAAACACAGCCAGCTGGGAAGCTGCTTGGACGGATTCCGTGGTAAGCCTAAGCAAACCCTATGAACAAATTGCTGTACTCAGGAAGTGTCAGCTCATAATAAACCAATAGTAAGCACTAATCAGAATTAAAGTGTCATGAGGGAATTTAAAGCAGAATTATTGTGTCATCTTTCAGGTCCATAAAATAACCCATGACGCAACGTACTCCCGTTCTATTGTGCTACAGTGAAATGGGACTTCAGCTTGATCACGCGCTTAAAAATCACCCATGTGCTCTGAAACCACCTAGATCTAAGCCTTCTGCAATATTTTTAATGCAGCTTATGCCAGTTACAACAGAAATGACGGGCAGCAGCAAGGTGCAGAGTGCACTGCAGGGTCCAGGCAGCAGCTTCAGGGTGCAGCCCTTGTGGGTAGCTCAGACAGAAATCTGCCCCTCCTCGTTGTCGGGTCTGTGCCTTAGATTGGCTTGATAAAAGCTCACTGTGGTTGTAAGTGGGGTAGTTGTATCTTCGCCTTCACATGGTCCGCCTCCTTAGCCCCTCTCAGTACTTTTTTCACAGCTATAAGAAGCAGAAGCATTTTCCAATTCATGCTGAAGCTCTAGGCCATGGTTTGTGGAAAGAAGTGGAAAATCTCTGTGGTTTCAAAGCACATGAAGTCTTGTGCATAAAATACAATCCAACAGCAAGACTTCCCTCATTATAGCCATTTCCATATAAATCACAGAACTGGAATTTCCCATCTTTGCGTACACTAGTAGCAGTTCTAAGCATATCCCAGGTGGTATTCATTCATAGGCAGAAGACATGAGGTTTTTTCTACATTATCTGCCAGTACATCTGCAGACCTGCGGAGTGCTTCATCCCCACAAGCTGGGGAGAGCACGACACCAACAGCATGCTTCCTTCCCTACAACCTTGGGTTGGACGATATCAGTAAATCTGAGAGAAAATAAATCGACTTTCATTGCTGAGAGGTCAACAAAAATAATCTGTTTTGAAAGGGAAGGAAGTGAGAGAGAATTGAAAGGCAAAAAGTTCAAACATGTGCATGTCAGTTTGGAGCTGGGTGCCTTCACCAAACTGCCTAAGTTTGCATGCTGAGGTCATGCTAAAGGTCTATAGCAGAGGTTGGAATAGAAACCGACTTTTATGATGTTTGATGTCAATACATGTATTTGCTTGACATTCCTACATATTGCTTTTTAATTGAATTAGGTTTAAAAATTGAAAAGGTGGTTGAAATAATGGGGTCTGTGCAATCATGTTCTGAAGACTAATTTAATTTCATCTTGCAGTACAAAGAGCCACAAAAGCAGAAAGCATTACTTCAAGTGATTAGTGCTGTTATTACAGCTGTCTATTTATGGGTGGGTATGTGTATATTTTGGGTGATGAGTGGAGAGATACAAAGATAACGAATTATAATTGTGTGTACTTCAACCTTAACTTTCTGTGCTTTTTTATACTTCGAACTTGCAAGCCTGTTTCTGCATATTTCATTATCTTGGAAAGCATGCAAAAAGCTGACAAGCACTTCGATGAAGTGGCTGCAGAGCAAAATACTGGGCACCCTGAAAATCTTGTGGTCGGGTTTTTGTCTTCACAGTTTCAGCCTCTAGCACGGAGCTTGCCTGCCAGCTGCAATTGGGAAATTGTCATCAAGCAGGCCTTGACTCCTCACCTGCTTCTGCTCTGTGCAGGTTTAGCTGCTTCCAGAGCCAGCATCAACTGATATTGCTATCTCTCCTGAACAAGTCAGTTCACTCCCTTCCCTAAAAAAACTGATAATGCAACAGTGGTATTGCCAAATGGCTCATAGGCTCTACCCCACTGTCACAGCTTGCAGTACATACAGATCGTGATTCTGCTACAGGGTTTTATGCTGTATCTTGTAGTGGCCCTGGAAAGTCCTGCTGACCTCAGCAGGAAAGAGATGCGGTAGCACGCTTGCTGTCTGAGGCAGTGGAGTCAGTGATGGGATTTGGAAATAGTGCTCAGCCCACTAGCTGCCCATTCAAAGACGAAAGCCATCACTTGGGCTCTTCAGTAGGAAGGCAATAACAGGATTAATTCCTGTTAATTATTGCTTAACTATTACAGTTAAGATTACTATTACTTACCACTGTCATTAAATCAAATGTGAATGTGCTACACAAATCCCATGCAGAGGTTATTAAAATGAAGGACTGAAGGATGGGACTCAGTCATCAGTTATGCTGCATGATCTCCCTGCTGCTGCTGAGATCGTACAGATATGCACAAAGGCTCACTGATTAGAAAGGGGAAAAAGAAGGTCTCACTCTTCCATGTAACAATGTGACATTTAGCCATACAAATATTGATTGTATTCTATTTCAGGGATTTGGGGGAGGAAGAAAAAAAGAAAACCCACCACAAAAAAACCAATGCCTAGGCTGGTTCTTCAAAACTGAAAATGGGAAATGATTGCTGAGCTTTTCTCTTGTTCTTTCACTTCATCAGTTGGACCAGTCCTGTAGTCCGTGAGGAAAGGGGTACAAAAGCGGAGTAAATCTTTATAGTCACCTCCTCTAAAATCTTTAGGTTTACATAGCAGTGTCACTTGCTCTGTGCCATCTGGAATCTGTGCAAAAATAGTCTATAAAAGAACTTTACTTTGCAATTTAGAGTTGCATGCACTTTAGAGTACAAGAAAGAAAAGTTGTATGGAGTAGTTGCACAGTTGCACAGAGAATGTTTTTAAAGGGTTGGCTTTAATTTTTAAACACATCTCTGTACATTTTCTGGAACACACAGGTATTTTTTGGCCTCAGAAGTGCTTTTTGTTGGCATAAAAAAGGTGTTCTATGTTAGCATTAGATTGAATACATGAAGAAATAAGAACAAATTAAGATGATAATAAAACTGCCAGGATTTTTGTAGGAATTCAGTGGGGTGAAGGGGAAGCTTTTGTACCCAGCTGTATATTCAACCTGCTGTTACTGTTTCAGAGGTAGGGCAGGCTCTGCCGCTGCTGCTCAAGCCTGGGAGTACTCCATCTCCCAGGCAGTTTTATCAGTGTAGCTGGAGCTATGTTGCATCATTGCTGAGGACTCTAACTTTAGTTACTTCAGCCTCAACTCATTTTCAGAGAGACGGGTGTCTGGGGCTGCCATGTGACATGTCCTCCAGTATTCCTCCTGGCCTCCAGCAGCTGTTCCCCTAAATCCCATGTTCTATCTGCTGGCCCCAGGGATGTGCTGGATATCCTAGCCACCTACCCATGGAAGCAGACACCTGCACTTGGGATACATGGCCATGCCTGTGTGCCACGAGCTGTTTGCATTCCAACAGAGAAGCCACAGGAATGACTCTTCTGGAGGCTGCCAGTTGTTTGAAGGATGAATGCTATTTGAGGAGTGTTCCAAAATAACAGGTCATCCTGCTCTCTGCGCTCCAGCCAACTGTCACACTAGCAGGCAGAGACTGCCTGGGTGGAAAGGCTGAGCCAGCCTGGTTGCCACGGAAGGGGAATTTCTGCTCCCTGCTCTCCTGCTGGTCATGCACCCACCGCTTCCAAACCTCCGGTACTCTCCTGACCCCTCCATCAGCTCACTCAGCTCACTACAGTGGGTGGGTAAGTCACCTTAAAAAAAAAAAAAGTAAGTAAATAGCTTGCCTAGTGAATTGCACTGGCTCCCTGAAGGGTCACATCTGGCTCATAGTGGGGGTGAGTAGTGTGGCTGGTGGTGGAGCTGGAGTTGGGATCCCCCTTGCACTCCCTCCCAAAGGGGCCAAGTGAGCCAGCGGGTTGCAGGGGCCAACTCTTTCAACGGGGCACTTGGCCTGGGGGGGCTGCGGGATGGGCAGGGGAAGAAGAAATACCTGCTAAGTATGGCAAAGGTGCTAAAATGTGAAGTGTTGATTCTCTTTGGGTTTTATATTCCTGAGCAGACAGGTCGTTTCTCAGCTATCTTCTTGGTTTTATCTTGTTTTATTGCTTCTGTGGTCATCTATCTACCAATCTGTACAACGGGAAATGCATATTGCTACAGCCAGGTGTTGTCCAAGGATAAGTCTGCAGCAGTGCAAACTTACAGCAGAAACAACTTCTCACTAATAGGATCAGAGTGCTTGAAACAGATTAGCCCTAGGACAGCTATTCTGACCAGAAAGAGGCAAGTTCAAGTTTGCTTGGCTTGGTTGACTTGTGCCTGAGGTGGGAAAGGACTCCATTTGAAGTAATCTTGGTTTGGAAATCAGGGGTTTCAGAGTTCTTCTGGTATTAGGGATTAAGCCATAAATTGTCACATGGACATAAGGTAGGATGTGAATACATATGTTGAAGTATTAATGAATATGAAAAACAAAGGGTGATGAAATCTGGAACTATGATTATTTTTCAGCATTTTTAAAGGTGCAGATGCTGGGAAAGATGTTTTCAGGGATAAGAATAACCTTTCCATAGGAAGATACAGAAATATACCACTATCTTTGATCCCATACTCCTTTTCCCTCTCCCTTTCCCAGGACAATCAGAAGAAGAGAGATGAGTTTTCCAGCATGCCTATATGATTATCAAATGAAAGTTTGAATATGCAGAGGTCAGATACGACCACCGATCACCATGAGAACCTGACCAAAGGAAGATTCTTTGCATTTGCATCCAGGGCTCTTCACTAGCTTCCTTAGGAAGGACAGTGAATCGAGGCATTTCTTATCCGACCACCTCATGTTCAAACCAACACCCAGAAGTCAGGAAACTTCATCAGTTGCTCTACATATGTGTAACTTGTGTCACCAGAAACTCATGGCTTGGACTCCAAAGGTCAAAGTGCATATTCTTCATTACAGGAATCAACAGAATATTTGTTGGACTTCAGTCAGGCCCCAGAAGCAGCCATGCAAAACCATAATTTATGGTTATACCAATATATCAATATATTCAAATGGGTCAGTGACAGAGTTTCCAAGATGCTTCTGAAGTCTCTTCTCTGCTTCAGTTTTTCCCTGAAGAGCAAAACTAACAACTCTCCCAACACAGCAGGTACAATGAGACTAAATTCATTATTGAGCGTTAAAAGTTTGGAGGCCCTTAGAAGGAAAGTGTTAATTTTACCTATAAAGCATAAATATTATGTTGCTTATCTGCTCCACACATTGTCCACAAAATTAAAATGTACCATATTCATACCATTAATAGTATAAAAACTTGTCTGCAATTTGTGGTCATCAGTGAAGATCTAGATGCCATAGCTCTGTAGCTAGGTGTTAATTACTGTCATGTTGTATAATGCAAGGATTGCACTTGGCATGATGATCTACTGAGACAAATAGAGAAAACTCAAGTGTGCTTTTAATTATGCTGTGGAGAGCAAGCCCTGACCGGAGAGAACACAGAGCTAAAATAAGCATTGGAAGGCACTGTAGGAAGAAGGGCTCCCTGAGCTCTCCCTCGCACAAGGAGGGCACATCTCCTGATTTGCACCCCCATGAGGGGCGAATATCAGTTTCCCTGCACATGCTGGCTCAAAAGGATTGATGCTCTTCATCTGCTTTGGCCCCTGTAAAATTCTGCACAGGCTAATTGAGGGAAAAGGGGCAGAGCTGTCCCAGCTCAGAGACGAAAGGTCTCCGTGCCCCCCGCCTCAGCCCCACGGCTCACGGGTGGGCTAGGCACAACAGCTACAGAAAATTATCATCTTACAAATTAGACCTGGTCATTTTCCTGGTTTTTGCAATGCAAGAAAATTAATCATTGAAGGATAGTGGCCACCAGGTTACCCCCAAATTAGTGGAAGGTTTTTGCAAATAAAGAACGAGGGGCAAATTCTGATCTCCATCATAAATCCTGACCGCATATCATTTACTCCTGGATCTAGTACCATATGAGTGGGAAGAAGTGGTAACCCTCAGTTGCTACCTCAGGAAGCCTGCCTGATGCATGTATCAAACATAACACTGCAAAAAAACAACATTCTGGTTGTGCTAGCTTCCTTTCACCTGCCCAGACCAGGTGAACAAGTGCTCTGGTGCCAAAAGGAGATGCTGCGCCTCTTTTGAAAGTGTGAGGGACCAATGTGCTTTTAAAGGGGAACCCCAGCTCCTTTTAGGATGCAAGTGGGGTTGGCAGGCTAACTGCTAACTGCTGGGGCATCTCTGCTCCCAGGAGCATCCTCCTGCTCTCTGCCTCTGCCGCTGCCCCAGCTCCCCACTTCTGCTGGGTGTCTGTGCCCTCTGGTGGAGCCTGCGTTTTGGACACTGCTGGGTAAGGACCAGACCCAAAATCAGGCTTGGGGCGAAGGTATCAGTCAGTGCTAAAGTGCAAGTAAGCCATTCACAGCCCCCCTCCCCTCTCATCAGCGTCTTCCCCAGGCTGCTGCTTCAGGGATGGGCCGGTAGTGGCTCTGCCACACAAGTTTTAAGTCCCTGTTGGTTGCAATGGTGTCACTGTTGGTTATGGGGCGGTCACTGAATAAAGCCCCCCAGCAGCCCTAGAGGCAGGCATCCGAGCTCCAGCACCCTGCTCCTAGGTGCGTTTTAGGCAGAGGGTGCAGAAACTCTCTCTGTTGGTCCCTCTTTGCTCCAGCAGGGGTTTAATTAATCCCTGCAGTCTGTACAGCAATTTTCAGCCTGCTAGCACGCTTTCTTCCTCAGTGCCCACTCCATCTCTCTCCAGTGCTGAATAGAGGGAAGGCAAGCACCGGTCTTGGGACTGTGAAACCCCGATAAGTGGGTCCTGCTGCCAAACTAGCTTGTAGTGTTGCTTCCTCCCCAATTTGGCTGGGATAATCAAGACTGTTGCACCAAGAGGTAATTTGGAGTTTGGCTCTGTAGGGTGCAGACTGCGGGAGGCTTTTGTCAAGGCTTCGCTGGATGTTTGAGCTGTGCTGCATTCATTACTAAGTACCATCTTTTGTACTGTCCTGGCTATTGTTAGGTACTTGCAAGCTATTTCTTTCTGTGCAGGGAAACACAGTTCATACAGAGTTAAAATGAAGCAGATAAGGCAAATACAATGCTCTGCCTGTGTGACTTAAAATTTATAAATCCTAGGGGAATGAACCTAGTGAACTGTATACTACTGAAGGATGTCCAGCTCTGGAAAAAGGTTAGGTAGGAAGAGGGGCACAAGATGGATGAAGGTACTTTGTGAAACTCAGTTGTTAATAAGAGACAGATTTGGGTAAGGGCCAGAACTACTGGGGCAGATTTTTACTGGGCGTCAACAACTTTAGCTGTATGGAAGCCGGTGGAGGTAGGGCAGTTTACATCAGCTGGTCCAAGTCTGCTATGAATTCTATCACAGCTCTTTCCTCTGCTGACAGTAACGTAGGGAAGGACTGTATTTCACCTTCGCATCCAGCGCAAACATCCCCAATAATGTTTTCATTAAATGGTTTTGCAAAGAACTCCTAGAGACCAGAACGAATAATAAAATGTATCACTGACTTATTCTCTCTGAGATGCCTCTGTTGATGCACATGATCTGCATTTTGGGTATAGTTTCTGCTCTTACATAAAAGAAGGGGTGTGGGATCACCTTGAATTTACCTTAGAATAGTTAAGCATTTTCAAGGACAGACTTCTCGTAGGGAAATTGTGCTCTGTGAAAGTTAATATTCATACACACACACAAATTACTATGGTCTACACATAGTGATGGGAAAGATTTTGATCCCATTACAGACCAATACAGGAAAATCCTCCCATATTAATAGCATTCTGGCACCTATAAATGAAAGCTTCCAGACTGACTTGCTGTGGACAATCTGAAGTGTCCCCTCAGGAGCCCTGAGGCCAGTGCTATGGTGCCTAGATAAACAGACCTTGTAGTGTATCAGGCCCACAGCTTATGTAGGTCACAGTCACTGTTTCACTCAGGTAAACAGGAAACAGGCATATTTGTTCTGTATTTTTTCTTCAGTTCTTTGATAATAGCAGTCTTTTAGGATTTTTTCCTGGTGGTTTTCTTCTACAGGCTTTCCAGTTTCATTTCATTTCCCAATTTAGTGACCTGAAACCTGTCACTTCTCAATTCACCCAAAACTGGTGGACCTTGGTTTTGGAATAATTGAGGGAATAAAGATGGCAAACAGCACTACACAATGTATAGAATAAATCATTACTCCAAAAATTTCATAAAATAAAAACCCAAATACCCAACAGAGCAGAATGAAATCACATCTTTATACCCATCTGCACACACATGCCCCAGAACCTTTCAACTGTGCTTGGCATTTTGTACTTCTACACCACAAATTTTTCTAAGCACATTGGCCTAAATACTTCCTCGGTATAACTCCAGTGACATTAATGACTGGCTTTCACAAGGGCTACATTTAACCTCAAAGGCCCGATGCACTTGTTGGGATCAGCACCGCTCGAAGGGGATCCTCATCATTTTCGGTCTCAGGCAAATCGGTCAGACTGGCTGTGAGACCGTACTTCTGATTTGTGTTGCCTGGCTGGACCCTTGGAAATTTCCTGTGAAACACTGCACCTGAGTGCATTTAAAATAAAGCCCTGAATTTCCATAAAAGCTCCTAGACTTTGTCTTTTGGCCCTTACTCTTGTGTAGTGATGGCCAGGAAGGCGATCTGGAGTCAAACCAAGCCCCTTTTGAAATCAACGGCAAAACTCTTCTCATCCTTGTTTTGTCTGCAGGGGGGCCCGTGCTCTGAACTAGAAGACAGAGAGCAGGGACAAAAACTACTGAGTATCAGTGAAGAGAGGAGAGAAAGGAAACTGAAGGAAAGGGAACTATTCTTGGGAGAGTGTTAAAACAACTTTATTCATTCAACTTTGTCACCACTGATTTTGTGTATATAAATACTTAATGAAAAAATAAATTTATTTTCCACGTCTGTGTTTTACACAATCATGCACCTTACTTTGCCATACACCTTATTAAAGGTAAACAACATCTACCTTTAATGTAAAATATCTTCTAGGTATGTTGTAAAATACAATGTAACATGCAATAAAATAGTATTTTGTATATTGTAACCTGTTTGTAACACTGAAATGAAGTAGGACCAGAGATCTATTCAGCACTGTATATACCTACATATATCATGACTGACGTGCATGACTTTTTCTATTTGATGGCTGAAACTAAGGACAGTTCTCCTACTGCCTTTCAAAAAGCAATCATCTGCAATTTCAGCCTGGAAGGTCACCACCCTCTTCTTCTAACAAGACAAATCCTCTCTACAAAAAGCTGTGTGGTAGCTCAAGCTGCAGGGAAGACTGAGTCAAAGTACAGTATGATGATGGAAATGCAGGGTTCGGGCTTTTATAGTATATCTGTAGCCTGTCTTCCTGCTGGCCATAATAATCACCACCTTGCTCCAGCATCTGTTTCTTCATTCTCTCCACATTTTCAGAGCCTGGCTGACAAACGGTGATCTCACTCAGTTGGTAAGGAACTGAAGACAACATCTGTTGGCTGATATCTCATTTATTCAAATAATTCATAGATAGAAGGGGCATAAGGACCTTAAATGCAGAAGGGTAGATCCTGCTTTACAGATTAAAAGTATCCCTCACTCCCTAGGTAGCAATATTTCATGGATCTTCTGGTAATATTTGTCTAATCTGACCAAAGCAAGTACTAACACTTTTTAAACCTGCCTATCTTTACCAAAATCAAATCTTCATTCATTCTATATGTCATTTTTATGACACCTTTTCTTCGACATCTAAAATGATTTTGAATCAGAAATCTTTTTCATTTAAATAAAAAAATAAAAAGGAGTGCAATTTTATGAGAAGTAACATTAGAGCCAGTCATGGACATGTGGGACCTATCTAGACTACAGCATAAGTACAGTTGTACCATAAACTTTAATTTTTAAACAAAAGAAAAAGAAAAGAACTAGGCTGGATGAAATTTTGTTAGCACAGGTAAGTGTAATTAGAGAATTCAGTCTCAGGTGATCACACAAGAATACAGCTGAATTAGGTTGGATTCTGTGCTCTCATCATGCCCCCAATAACTGCCTCCAATAATCCAAAATTTCATCTCAACACCTTTGAAATCTAAAGGTTCAAATTTTCATTCTGAAAAGGTTTTTCTTTTTAATTCTCAGCTCAAGAGTAAAACTAAAGGCTTCAGTTACCAGAAAACCAGATAAATGGCTTCAGTTACCAGAAAACCAGATAAATATTCATTTGTGGTTCCATTCTTTTATTAAACAAAAACCAAACAAACAACCCCAAAACCCACCACCACCACCAACAACAACAAAACCCAGACGAAAGACCATTGTAACCAGATTCGGGCTCATTGCTTCTGTTCCCAGCCTCTCTGTGGCCCTGCACGCCTGCCCCAGGCTCCCCGCGGCGCGTTGGCACTCCTTTCCTGCCCTCCCCATCGCCTGTGCACGTCTCAGGCCCCTGCTACTACCCTGGGTCTTTCAGCCTGCGCTGGAGATATTATAATGGGAAGCACTGACCAGCTGTAACCGTAGGTTTCCTTTCTGGCTCTTCTGCTCTCTCTTATGGAAAGGAATCTTTTTACTCTTTCTTTCCACATCAGAGCGCTGGGAATAGGTACAGCCAGAGCTGTATGTACAGAAATGTTTCAGCTCCCCTGTACACAAACATACCTAATTAAACCCGCGTGCAGGTACAGCTATAATTTGTGAGGTGTGCACTGAAGCATGCAGGCAATGATCCTGGCATTGTATTTGACAAGCAGAACAATAAGGTGCTCTCCTGTGCAGCTCGGCTGCTGACAACTTTCTCAGCTCTGCCAGAAAAACAGCAACCCAGATTTTACAAAGCAGAGCTTTGCTGCTGAAGGTGCCAGGCTTTTAAGAGCTGCATGAAAGCACCTGGGAACTGGCTGAGTTGAGGTACTGCTGTATTCCTACTGCATTACTATGGGATACTCGGTCTGTAAGGATGATGGTTATAAGGAGCCATAGAGTTAAAAGGTCATGGGGGAAACCACGTGTCTCCACTGAATGTAGGAGCTGAAGCAAGCAATAGCTTTAATGGGCACCTAAATTCCTCTTAAGTGCTGAGGGAAGCAAACTGTTTTCCATTTCGTTTAATAATAGTTGGATCCTGTTGGAATTGGTCAGTATTTTCTAAATTTCAACTTTGAAGACAAAATGCTAACTGGCATTTGAATTTTGGCACAGAAAGTGTGTTTTTACTCATTCTGCAAAGGTCTGTGGTGTTATTCTTTACAGCCAGATTTCTTGCACGCTTGCAAATGAAATGGACTTCTTCCTCTCACTCCTATTGCACCAGCAATTCCCCTTTGGCAAGGCAGTAAGGTGTCCTTGAGAGCCTTGGACTGCAGGACCGAAGGCCAGTCATGTGTCTCCAGAAAAGAAATAGCAAAAGCAGTGTGTGTGATCATACTGGCCTCCAGAACTGGAAAGGCAGATGAGTTTCCAGGTGCAACCCTTCCTTGCAAGTGCAAGTAAAGCCAAAGTGATCTCTGGGATCTGGACATGCATCTCATCAGAGCCAGGCTGCCAGTGCTGGCTGTGTGTGCCAGCAGTGATGGTTCTGGTCACTAGCAACTGGGATTATATTTAAACCAACAACCTATAATGGAAAGATTTTCCCTTCTGCTGTCCCCTAAAATGACCTGAGAAACCTGAAGTTTCATGAGAAACCACTGATGTTATCAAGGCTCATCAATGGTGAAGTTGCTGCAAACACCTTCAGTTAGGTTTTTATTCCTTAATGGAAGCTGGTCACTGTTGTAAGCCCCCCCTCCTCCCACACATTGCGCTGTGCACTCACTGTTGTGCATGACTGTGTAAGGGACGATCAGTGTGTTGCTGAAATGCTTATTTTGTTTATAATTTCATTAAAGTACCCTGGTAACATTTCTCCTCCATTTTCTCTACCTGTTATCTTTGCATTCCCAGATAATTTAGTTAGTTACAGCAGTGTCACTAAAAAGAAAAAAAATCAACCCTTTGATCTCAGTTTCTTTTATCAGGCTTAGAAATAAATAATCTTTTTAACCTACCTCTAAGCACAAAATAGTAGCAATTAAAGGCTGTGGTAGAAATCACAGTCCAAAATATCCTCTGTCCCGCCTTCTGCTCAGTGTGGAGAGGGGAGGTGTACACACCACAGCCACTATTCAGTACAAATCACACTGTTACATATGGGTTTTAGCAACAGCAACAAAACAAAAACATAGTATTCCTATTATACAAATACAGTATCCACATAACTTTGGTGATAAAACGGTCAAGCCTAGCATGTATCCTTATGCTAATTACAGCTGATAACTAATAAATAAGCTAAGTTGAAGGCTGCTGCCTCATAAGTGTAGGATATTACTCTTCTGAGGGAGAATTTTCTATTTTTTAACATACCTAAATCTCAACATTTATGTGACTGCTACATTTACCTGACTGTGCAAGTAAGAAATTGGGTCTGCACTCTCAGGCAAAACAAGGATCTTGCTTCTTCCTGAATCCAGTCTGTCCCAGGTCTAGTAAACAGATGAATGGAAATGATTGGAAAAAGAGGGTATCTGCCAAGAAACGTGGAGGATGGCAGGACAGTTAAGATTGTAGAAGTCTATGTTCTAGTTTCAGTATCTCCAAATTTTGCACAATCCTCACTTATGCCTTTAATTGTTACACTTACAAAGCAAGCTAGCAAGAGGCACGATGCTGCTCCAGGAGCAATGGTAGCTGTAATCACGCAGACATAATTTATGCACTTATGCATTTGCAGAAAGCTTTCAGTGATTCTGACAGGAGACAGGCGCCTGGATTCTGTAACAAGGTGGCGGCTGACGAATATTTATTTTTTCCTTTGGTACCTATCTTGTCTGATTTAATTGGCTGCTTGGGAATGCACTTGGAAACCCAGCAGCAGAACACTGACATGCTGTCTCCACCACTGTGGCACTCTGAGGTGCAGGTGGATGCCATCAAAAACATTTGCGTTTTAAACTCGAGTGGCAGTGCAGGAAAGTTGGGAGATGATCAATAAAGACTGATAAGGTCTATACACCTGATCCTATGCAAGAACAATTTCCCTTCCTCTTCTTTCCCTTCCTCTCCTTGCTCTGCTCTTGTCTGTTTAGGATCTACCTTCTCTGAGGTAGGGGGTATTTTTTCTTAAGTGCTTTCTTATATTACTTAGCATAGTGGGACTGCCATACAGAATTAAGAGAAATAACAGTAACAACAACAACAACAATAATAATAATAATAACAAATTGATGATGATGATGATGACGACAACAACACAAGACTGTCCTGGAAAAAACCACAGACCTCCCATGAACCTGAGTTCTCCTGCAATAAATACAGTTGTTTCCTCCAGAGTTGAATTTGGCCTATTTTGGAAGATATTGAAACAGGAAAATAACCTAATTTATTGGGGTATGAGCATTCCAGTGGGAAAGTTTGCAGTCATTACCTTTTAAAAATTAGGCTATGAATTTTTCTCTTTGACATTTTCTAATGGAAGTTGGTAATCAGTAATTTTAGCCATCTTCTGGCAAGATTAGAATCACTGGAGGGGCGGGCAGAACAAACAAAACTCTCTTTTCACTACAAGTTGCTGAATTAACTGAACCTGAAATGCTTTGCAAATGTGTGCCCATGTCAGTGAAATTTAGAAAGCAAGAAAGCAAGATCTCTTCATCAGGTTTCTTGCCAGTCCCACTTCCCAGTCACTTGGCAGCTCTCTTCCCTGGGGAAAAGATGCCAGGGAAGCTAGTCTGCCTGGCATACAGATCCCTGGCAGGCAAAAATTTTGGGGACTTCCAGGACTGAAGGCTTTAGCAGAGTCTGCCATGCAGACAGCATTAGTCAAGGGTAAGGATGCCTTCAGTGCTGACATGTGGGACTCAAAACGTTTTGGGTTTCCACTCAAATTAGGGCAAGACCGAACTGTGAAATCTCCAAATCCTCAAAGGCATAGAATTACATTTCTCTTCATGGATTTCTGGTTTTGGACAAGTCACTCATTACATTAGTAAGAGGTCTGTGAATGATGGTTGGAAAGGCAATTAGAAATATTCTCCAGTGGTAAAAGCTTGGCTTCACTATGAAAGATTCCCCTGCTTGTCAGAAAACACCTACATTCGGCATATTGTATTTTAAAATGGAGAGTGCTTGTATAGGCCTGATTTTTTCCCCCATTTAAAGGTTAATCAACTGTAGCAAAACAGAGTTTCACCTCCATAACAATGGCAAAAAGATGACAAAATCATTTTATTTTCCCTTGTTATTTTCTTCCAGTGACAAAGCTGTTAGCACTGCCTGGACAATAAAATACGAGGATTTATTAAACTAATACTAACAGAACCTAATAGTTACAGGAAAATTGCTGAATGAGTAGCAAGACCATGAAAATATTACTGTTAATGGAATATCCTAGCTGCTACAGAATTTGAGAAAATAGAGGTACGAGTATTTCACACTGCCTCTGGGCAACTGCTAATTGCACGCTGTAGTTATAAGCGTGTTTCCTTAACTAGTCTAAAGGGTAGGTATGTAATGAGAGTGAACTGTAGTGTTAACTCCGTGCAACAAGCATGCCACATCTTTTTATTTCCAGGACACTTGCATCTTGCAGGTGTCCAGTCGATGGCTGTGTAAACTGTCTGCTACTGGTCCAGCGCCAGCGCGGATGCGTCTCTCTGCTTCAGCAGCTGCAAACAATTTAGGGCCAACACAGAGGCCTGTGTAGCTATGAATATTACCCTGCTATGGCTGAATCTGTGAATAATAGATACCGTAACCGTTTGTGGCAGTTCTGAAAACTGATGAAATTGTGACTGATGATGCGATAGAAGTTACTGCTATGGAGGGAGCAGCAATTCGGCATTGCGGTCCCATGACAAGTTTGTGGCCTTATCAGTATGTAGGGCAAAGCAGCTGCTGCAATGGCAAATGACGGCTTGGGGTTCCTAGGCTCCTGAGGTCTCTGAGAAGACTTGCGATTCACAGGCTGGCCTAGTTTCCCCCTCTACCAGAAAGGAGAAGCTCATATGCCATGCTTGCCTCAGCAATGGTGGGGAATATCAGTTCTGAAGCCCCCTAAGCTAAGATGAAACGCCTCCCAACCATTGCTCACCCGGACCAGTGGGTATCAGGGTGATAAGTTAGTGATGTTCAAAAAGGCGAGGAAGAGCCGGGGCTGCGCACTGAGCTGCTAGGGATCCCATTTGTACCAAACCAGCACAGGAAGGCTGTCTGCAGCCTCTTACAGGAGGAAACAATGCTTCTCCATGCAATTACCATCAACCTCATATCACACATCCCCCTGCTTTTCCTTCCTTGAAATCAATTTATGTATCGTATCATTTTTAAAACTATTAAACATTATGGATAATTTGAAAATATCTATTTCATTTGTTTTTCAAAGCACCTGCTGCATTTTCTTATGTATATTAGACAGGCATTAGGTGGCAGTATGGACTGGAGACTTCAGGATGGGGCAATGGGCAAGACATTCATATTCCTGATTCCAGTTGTAGCATGGAAAAATCCTCTAAACTTTCTTTTCTGTCTGAAAAATGGAGGTGTAAGTAATGATGCACTGATGCCCTGTGAGGATTAATTAGCTAATGTCTTTACAGAGCTCTGTGCATGAAAAATGCACTCCATGAGTAGAGAAATAGTCAAGTAGAAAATCTTTCTTTGACATCAGTTTAATGTCACACATTTTGTGTGTCCTTGGTTCCTGCAGTGACACATTTGATCCATAATTCAGCCCGTACATTCTCAACTATTCTATTTTTAGATTTCAGAGAGACTCAGATAGGAATTTATAGCTAAATCTAACTTGCCAAACCATAGTCTGACAGGACTGATCAGAGCTAAGTACACAGTAGTTAGTGAAAAGCTGACAAAGTGCTTTCATAAAGTCATCACAAGTTAAAGATGGAAAAAGCCTAGTGGGTCATCTAATCCATCTCCCTGCCTCTGAAAGACTTTTCTTTATTGCACAGTCTTGCTAGTGCTGTATCTAAGCTGGCAAAAATGTTAGTTTTCTAGGCAATCCTCTGTCTGACAACCAAGGAAGACGCAGATTTCCAGATCAGTTGCAGCCTCATTTTCCCCCAGTTTCAGCCCATAACTTCCAGCAACACGCCTCAATCTAATCCACATCACTTTTCAATGTGCAAAGGGGATTTTGGCTAAAGCCAGTCAAATATCAAAATACCCCAGCTAAATTCCAATCCAAATATACTTCAACCCACACCTGGGTCCTGCTCGAACTCATTTTAATGGCTCCAAAACTGCCTTGTATTATTGATAAATCAACTCGCAGGGCATGTAGTTCTGTTCCCAGGAAAGCAGAACATTAGCAGAGCAATTTCACCTGATGCTGTACCTGGGAACTGGCAACAGACTTTCCTACAGGTGGAGCCTAGGCTCCAAGCTTGTGCTTTTACATCTGAAATCCAGAACTAATGCCATCTTTTATGCCACCATACCACACTGCAGACTCATTTCACTGGCTCTGTGCTCCCATTTTTGCACATTTCTTATTTTTCATTATAGCTGCTCTGTACTATTTTTCCTTCCTTTGGATTATTTCCATCTTTTCCTTTGCCTCAGTGAGTTAATTTACATATTTTCACCCCAAATCTTACAATGTTATTCTATGCCCATGTTGTTATCACCTACAGCTTTTTTTGTCTCTTCTTTTCTGTTTCCTCCAGGGCAGTTACTTATACTTTGATACCATCTGCAGTTTCCCTTACTCTCACATTAATGAGGATACCTGCATAAAAAGTGAGCCTAACACAAATCCCTACTTCACGCATTTTCCTTTTAGGATTCATTTCACCCTCATGTTTGTGTGAAACCCCACTCTTCCCAGACCTCCTTGCATGGCAGAAAGTTACTGGGCTTCTCTGCTACTCTCATTGCTCCACAGCTTACCCATGTTATTTGCCCAGCCAACCCTTCTCGCTTCCAATATCGGATTCCTTTTTCATTTTAGTCTCAAACACTGGAACTTTCTTGTATCTCTCATGACAGCCAGTGTGCTGCAAGGTGCCTGTTTTCTGTGTACCTGTGAGCAGTTTAGAACAATTTTCTCAACGTTCAAGGCGGTGTAAAGAATTGATTTTAGTTAAGACCCTGACCTCATGCTTTGTATTTATGAGTGTGTGACTGATCATGCAATTTTAACTCATGTATTGTTTGAGATATTCTCAGCAGTTTTCTCAGATTCATAGCTCCTGAGGCCAACAGGGATGACTCTTGAGCAGCACTCCCCCATATTAACTCTCATTTAAGTGTAGTCGTAAGGAGAAAAAAAACCAAACCAAAAATAATAGTTTTATAAATTGCTACCATAAATTTTAATGAGAGCCTCACTATTAAATCCTGTAAATTTCTAGTCCCATTTTTCTGGCTGCAGAGAACCATCACCAAAGCTTTCCTCCCTTGTAAGCTCTTAAGGTCTGCAAATCAGTCACCCTTTAACTTTCTTTTTATAAAATAGCTGACTAGCTCCTAGATCCAGAATTTTCTGCCCATAATAAATATTTTCCAGCTTCTTAATTGTTCTCATAACTCTTCTCTGAACCCATTTCAGTTTGCCAATATCCTTCTTGAATTGTGGAAGACAAAACTGGACACAGTATTCCATTAGTGCTCTTTCCAGTGCCAAACACAAATATCATCATGCCATTGCTATTTGAGCTGCCTCTGTGTATACATCCAAGGACTGCAGTAGACACTACCCTGTCAAGCAGAAGCTTATTACCCACGCAGCTCAAATCACCTTTCCAATCCTTTACAGAGCTGCTGCTTTCAGAGACTCAGGAGGCTTTCCTCCCCTCATTTTTATTCTAAACTGCATCCAGATCATGTATTTGTGTAATAAACTTCAGGTTAAGACCTACATTGATTAGCTTATTCTCAGTTTATCCAGAGAAACACGTTGTTCTGTATGGCTTTTAAGCCCAACATTGCTGTTATTGTAAATCTTACTTGTTACTGGCAGTAAGTCAACAGCCAAGAAGCAGTTACCTGCTGACCACTCTAGACGCACGTATGCTTGCTTGTGGCTACCTGCTTATAGCCATGACTGAACACTATTCATCTATCTTATTGTTAAGATGCCCTATGGTAATTTTGTGGCATTCTTATTTATTATTCAAAATATTACTTAAGATCTAGTAAAATTCTTACCAGAAGTCTAAGTACAATGTACTCCCAGTGTTATCCAAATTTATCCTATCTTTATCTAGCAATCTATTTCAAATATGAAAGTATCCATTTAAGGTCTTTAATAAATAGTAATAAGTAATAATTATAAATCCATTAATTCTCACCTCTATTTTCTTATTGTACCCCATCTGAAATATTTTACTCAGAATGAATGTCAGAACAAGAAATAACAGTTGAAAGCATCTGGGTCATGCCGTCTTCTGATTGTAAACGTTGGCATAGCACTAGAGATTCCTCTTCGTCTAAAGAGTTATTTAAAAGTCATCCTAGAAATCCCAAGGGCTTCAGCCAGCTCACTTAAAATTTTTGAGTGTCAAGAAAGCAAAATAGTTTCCTTCTCTATTTTAATGGAGATTTTTAAAACAGTTTTTGTCTAAGATGTCTCAGGCTTGTCTGGGAACACAGGGAGACTGTCTAACAAAACTATCAATGCCAGCTCTAGGTAGGTGCCCTCAGGATTTCTCTCAGCTGCCACCTACCCCTGGAAGCAGTAGTATTCCCATTGCATCTGTACTTCTTTCAGGGACTACTCCTCTCTGAACAGTCAAACTGGTACTTCTGCTCATGTATCACACTTGCAAAACCAGCTCTTGCAGGGGTCCTCTGAACGAGTATGTCAGGCATCTCCCAACAGCCCCTTTAGTCTGGGCCCTGCACAAAGTTCAGTGTGGGGTCTGAACCCCCCATGCACCTTTCCAGGGAGGTGACCTGCAGTGTGAAAGGCAAAGGCACCCGCTCCTTGGGGCTTTTCGGTTTGATTTGGTGAGACAGGAGCTAGTTGTGGTCCTTATCTCCAGAGAATGTTCCTGGTTGGTGTCCCCCAAAAGGATTCCCACCAGCCTGGATTTAAAATGAGGTGAAGGCTTCAAGCCACACTCCCTAACACATCCATCCCCACAGCTGGGGCCAAGGCCTAGCAAGGACCCCCTTCCCACTGCTTACAGCCCAGCTCTCTGTGCGGCCAGTGATGCATGTGGCCCCACCAGCAGCACGCTCCAGGCACAGCTCATAAAACCCCTGCTGGGAATTCAGTCTCCAGAAGGGCACATTTGCCCACCTGAACCGCCCCATCTAGTGCGTGTTTCCTGGTGGGAAGTACAAGGAAAGGATGAAAGAGACATATGGACTTGTAAGTTTATGGCTCCAGACAAAAAAATATAAAAGGTTCAGATCCTGTTTCATACATAACCTGGCCTCTGGATTTATTCAGCAACTTCTGTGTTAAGAAAATGTTCAGCTGACAGGAGAAGGGGAGAAGAGAGTGAGGACCTTAAAGCTGTTTTGCTGCTACAGAAAGGGTGAGTGAGAATAAATTACATAAAAATAATCCACATAAAAATAAGTAGAAAAATAATGCTAATCCTATTTAGACATGGTAATTCTCACTATATATTTTATTTATGGAACTGTAATCCTAGAACAGTAAATAGTGCTATTCTTTGCTCTCCCATGAAGATAATGTGGTAGAAAGAAAGGTATGTAGTGTGCAAAAAAAGCACACTAAAGGAAGAAATTGATCATGTAATTAAGAGAGATTTTTTTCATGGAGCTTAAGAGTGTTTTAAAACAGCCTTATATAATGGAGTTTTATAAGGGATTGATTTCGCAAAGCATATAGTACAATAAAAATGAGGAAAAAAAATTATGCAAACCTGTTATGTTTCAACTATGTGACATTGCACAAACCACCTTTGTCAACTGTAAAACCAGACCGTTTCAGCTGAGACTTGTTAGCAGGAACAACTGCAGCTACTGCAACTGAGAACAGGCTCATGTATGCCAGCCTGAACATAAGCCGCACAAACTCCTCATTTGCTCCTCAGTTCTTTCTGCACTAGTTCCCAAGGACTATTTAGCAGCGCTGGTCACCCAGCAATCCCCAGTGGTTTCCACACTGAGCTAAACACTGCCTTGTGAGGCCCAAGGGTCTGCCCATGACATGCGATCTGAAATTTGCCTTGGGGAAGGAAAAGAAATGAGAACTGTGGCTGGGTCAGAAACCAAGGTGGAATTTCCTGGCTGTCCAGAGATCTGAATGAGCTATGTCCTGATTTTGTGCCAAAACAGGGTCTAAGTTGAGCTGGAAAAAAACATAAATACCTACCATGGTTTTGATCTGTCACCTAGCAAAAAGCACATGATTGTTTTAGTCAAGTAAAGACCCTGTTCTTGGTTTTATTCACCCAAAGCTTGATTGCACCCTAAGAGGCAACAATTAGTGATGGAACAGAATTAAGCAGATTTGGCCTGTGAATCCAGCCACTGCAATAGCTCCTGCTCAGGACTCCCACTTTCATTCATTCAATAGTCATTATTTGGGTTTGACATCTCAACCTGTGTGGTAATGAATACTGTAAAAACACCTTGTCTCATGAGATACACAATGACCCTCTCCTTTGCTGTGATGGCAGTATTCTGAGAGCAGGATGCACAGCTTTCTTACTCTCCTCCTGGTTCTGCAGACCACTGCCCCCGCTTTCTTTGGGGGCTATGTACAATGAGACCACCACCCATGACTGCCTTGCTAGAGCCTGACCTGTAGCTTTCTGCAGGCTCATAAATTCCACTGCTCACTAGGTCTACAACTCTCTGAAGTCCTGTGACAAAGGTATAATTCTTTAACATATTTCTGCACCTGTAAAATTGAAACTCCTCTCTTCCATGGAATGGCAAAACTCCCCTAGCCAGGGTGCTGTGAGAAACAGCTGTGCTTCAGCTTGGTTCCTACGGCTTGATACTTCTATTTTTCTGAATCTTGAGGAGTTTCCACAGCTATAACAAATGTCAACTAATTCTGAAAGAAGCATTTAATGTTTTTGTTATTAATTTTCTAAAATGCATTAAGGAATTGAGTGAAGTAGTGTTTAATTTCGAAAACAGCATTATCACAGTCTGTAGAGATTGAAAATGGAGGACTGAAAAGGCACAGAAGTGTATAACAATACAGTAATCGTCATGAATTGATGTGAATATGTGTGTATGTACATGTTCAGAAGTACTGCTACTCATTCACACTTTGTGTAAAGTGGCATATTTCTAGCAATGGCAAGAAATGGGTGATTTACTTCAATGAAAGATGTGACCCACTGGACATATAAGGACATACAAGAGCATTTCACAAGCCCCTGATGATGCTGAAAGACAAAATCCATGAGGATTTTGGTCTGACTTTTCCTTGAACCTGGAAGAGGAGCTGAAGACTATTCCTGCCATCTAATTTGAAGCTGACAATTGGATCTGATTTGTTACTGCGTTTTCAAGTCTGCCCTTTCCTGTGAAACTCTAAAGGCTCTGAGGGAACTGCTAACCCATCAGCATTGAGGAAAAAGACAAGAATAGTTTCAGGTACCCCAAGCATCTTCCTCTTTTCACCACATCTGCTGAATGAACACAACCAGAATGCCATGTATCTCTCCCAGTAGCACACTGGGACGCACTGTGTGACACAAACACAGAGCCACAAGCACCCTTTGTCTCACCTGGAACGAGGAAGAAAGAAATAGCCCTTGAGCAAACCGACTGATGAAACACCTATTCAACCAGAGTACCTGGCACTGCTGTGGGAGGCAGTACTGCACACTCACATACACACACGCACACACAGACTGATGGCCCTGAGCTGCAGCAGAGACATAAGTGAGATGGCAGCAGAGAAGGATTTGCGATTCTCTAGATGTGAGGGGACCAGTGGGAGGAGGAGTGGGAGCCTTGTGCCAATCTGGCACAGAAAGGGAGCTTCTAACTGGGGCTGGAACCACCTAGAAATGTTTTTCAGCATCCAGTTCCTTGAAACCAGACACAACTCCTTCCAGTGCAGTCCTGTATATGCTCCTATTTTCCACTTACACAGAGGTAAATGTTGGGGTGTAGCATCATTATCATTACTAATGCTGAATGTTGCACAGCTCAGCGATAAGTTTCCTGACAGTGACTTAGATGAGCTGGGTTTTATTCCTGCACTTGCCATTTAGGCAGGCACCACTGCCATGATGACAGAACAGTGCAGATCTAACTAAGCAACTCTTTAGGTTAGCTACTGCTGCAGCAGTTTTACCACTGCAGCATAAAACCCACTGTTGAAGTAACCACTCTGCTACTCAGCTTCTCCAGCCTGTTTTGCAGCATATTTTACACTCCATGGTGTTGTGGGTACAACACCCAGATGTTAGTCGCTTTATTGCAAACTAAGCCCTCCTGAGCCAGCTGGAGACACTGCTACCATGCAGTGTGCCTGTTGGGAGTGAATGGAGAACCTGTGCGATTAACAACTTGTGTGTCTATTCTGCCTCTGAACAAGAAGGATACTGAGGATTGTTGCTTACCTTCGTAGTGCTTTGAGAATAATAACATAAGCAATTTTCTACTCATCAATTACGTTATGCCTTAGGAAATCAGCAGGGCCACAGAGAATCTGATTATGCAGGATGGGAAACAGTGTCTACCCACAAATTGGAAATAAAAATCTTGACCTTATCTTCTTGCTTCTGTGAAGGCCATCTGGTGGTCAATTGGGCATTGGTTATGCAAGTGATGATGTTCACACACTACAGAGAAGCTTACAGAAGAGCACAGCACTGCAGCAGAGCTCCTCCAGTCCCTGCTTCACAGCTTCCAAAAGAGTGGAGCAGAAGTATGCTCTTCAGACAGCAGTCAAGCAGACGCTGGCAATATTTCCAAACCGGCAAGAACTGCTCAATGCCCTTGCACACATACATGTGAACTGCTGCCAGCCATTTCCCAAAATTATCCATTCTATTACTTTAAAACTCTGTACTTCAATGGAGGCCAATACACTGCTGCAGTCATTAGAAGGACTGCAAGCAGAAAGGAAAGGGGCTAGGATTTGCTCCTAGGCTGGCCCTGGCATACATAATGCTTGGTGCAGAGCAGGGGCTGTCCAAATTAAAAGGAGAAAACCTCTTTTTTTTTTAAAGAATATACTTGAAATAACCCGTGTGCTTGAATTACAAGCAATCCCAGCTTCAATGATTTTTTTTCCCTGTTGCAACCAACTGTTCATATGTAGCATAACAATTTCTAAACAGCATTAAACTATCAGAGAAATTTTGAGACTCCTGAGTAATGTATAAAAAAATTAGGTTGCTGTTTACTCTTCAGTCTGAAAAAAAGAGCAAGTCACCCTACACTAGGGGAATTTGGATTGTATAAGGCACATGCTGGCTACTTTTGAACTACTGCACATTTCAGTGTAGAAGCCCCATCAGCACTTTACAGTTGTCAGTGGGGTGCCTGGCCAAGAATTAACTCCTGAATTAGATGTCTCTCTCTCATACAACTATATGGCAATCAACTTCTCTGCTCATGGCCAGTCAAGACAACAGCATCAGCCCCCACCGACAAAACCTCTTCTTGCCTTTCTGCATGCTGGGCTGTAGCTCTTGGCTGGAACTCTGCACTGCAGAACAGACATTAAAAATCATTTTGCTGGAAACTGGGTGGCTCAGGGAAATGTCAATGAGTGGCTGCCTTTGCTTTTTGAGCACTAGAAGGACTCCAGCTGGTCCCTTCATCTCCTCGTTAAAGGCAACTGAAAGCAGCTACCATCTGCTTGCATAACATTTCTCCCTGTAGACTTGGTATAACCAGTCAGTCATAAATGCCTGTGTCCATACAGACTATGTACTTCATTTTCAGCAAGCAGTTTAAGCAGCCTAAGGGACATGAAGATCCCTGAGTTACAGTTTTGGTCTATGGATAAGTAGTGATTTTGCCTTGGCAGTAGCTGTATGGGAAAAACATGGTGCCCGTTATACAGCATAATGCTGACAGTACTCCATCTCCTGTGCAAGTAGGCAGGGAGAGAGGACTGTGGTCTGAGCAGAAGCTTGCATGTACCACCAAACTGAATTTGTCTTTGGAGCCGTCTGTGCACAGGGAGAACACTTTGGATCTGTCAAGGACTTGTCCTATCTTTCCAGTGGAGCAAGGAAGCTGAGTCATGGAGTCCTGTCTGTGCCTTGCCAAGAACAGCATGCCAAGGGAGACTCCAGCCCCTTCTCACCTGCTCTTGCAAGCACACTTCATTAGCTATTTAGATATTTATATGCCCAGCACTTTACACCTCCATTTACAGCAACATCTTTAACAAAAAACCAATTTTTTGCTGTTGTTGGCCCAGCTCCATTACCAGAAAAAAATGTTAATATCACAGGGTAGATATTCTGCTCCAGCTTGTACCTGAAAATAAATTTTTTTCGCAGTTAAAGCAGGCAGCTGAATTTAACAGTCAGGACTCTGGCTGGAACTGAATTAGCTGCTCTTGCAGGACAGTGCCCATAGCTGTCTCAGAGTGCTAGTACTGATTATCCTCGGGTGATCCCATATAAATGGTGGCTGACACTCAACATTGCTACTAATTACAGATTGGCGTTTTGGAGCTGATCCCAATATTTGCTTGTGTGTTTAAGACAGAATAGGATACTAACTGAAGGAAAGAATATATTCAAAGATCAAGTAATCAAAGGGAAATTACATTGCTGGAATTGTCACCCGCTTCTCCCAAATTGCACACTGAAATTAAAAAAAATTCCAATATGCATCTGGATACTGTATACAGCTGAAGGATATTATATTAGATCACTGTATACTAGATACAGCTAAATGCTGTTTCATTCCAGTGTCTCCTACAGTGCTTTAAGTGGAATGTAATTAACTATTAACTATTGATTAGTTAAATATCATTAGTTGAAATTAAATCAATGACACTTTCCTTCTTTTCCCAGAGTGAACATGATCTGCAGTATGAGCGAGTACCTTCTTCGCTTTAGGTCAGTTGGATATTTACATTTTGCTTCAACTATGCAAAAAGCCCTTTTGATGCCATAACTCCTACTCCACTGTCCTGACTAAACCACATCCTGACTCATTATATAGCCCCAATGCGGAAGGTGGATTTCACCCATGTGAATGGTACTGTCAATTAAGGAATAAAGTAGTAATACTTTGGAAATGATAGTATCTCCTACTTCCATTACAGAACTTGGCATCAAAGTTGGTCTGACTCAGCAAGCTCTTTCCATTTAAAAGTTGACTATCAATCTTATTCTTCTTACAAAAAACCCTCCAGAGATGCTTATCATAACATTTTATCCATAATCAGTAAGAAAGTGCATCTGCTTTTTCCAGGACATAAAGATATTTGTGGATAAGCAACTTCTACGTTTTATTACCAAAAGAAAATCCTGCAAAGTATGATGGAAATTTGAACTAGGGTTAATTCTTTGCACACTTTCATTGGTGTGAATGACAGGGAGCCTGGGAGGTCAATGGCCTCAAACAAATGCAAGCTCCTCATGTCTTCCCCTTGGTATGACTGCTTGTTTCAAAAGCTTATCTGAGAAACAAACATTTCTGCAGTGGCAGAAATGAATGGAATTAAAAATAAAATCAAATTAATTTTGTGTTCAAAGCTCCTTGATCGACAGTCTGAGAGAGTCACTGGAAATGCACTAACTTCCTCCCACACTTTCCCATAAATATGCCTCAACACTTGACAGACTGCATAAGTAAATGGTGGATTTGTGACCTTGAATATCTCAGCTTTAAATCAGTGCCTAGCAGCACTATCAGTCTTGGTTTATATAATCAGATAACGATAGGTGGCAAATTCTCGTTACTATCAGACAACTAAGTGCAGAAGGTATGAAGAGTTACATCTGGTCTACTCTGTTTCCTTGAACAGGTTTATAGGACTGACTAAATATATGGGTGATTCCAGCATCCATACTATATCAAATCTATGGAGACTTATTAAAAAAACAATGAGAAATAGTGTGGTAAAATATTTAGCTTTGTTTCTTTCTGCCTTGCTTGTATCTCTGCTAACACAAAACCATGGCCCTCCCTTGGGACCAAAATTGTGCTGCTGTCTGGATGGAAGCACAATCTAAATTGAAAGATTGTTTTCTGATCAAAACTGCAGGGTCGTGTTTTGAATATTTAAATTGTGGGGATTACAATTCTTCAGAGCAGCATCTCATGACTACTAACTAACTTACTGCACTTTCAGGTTGCTGCAGCTTCTCATAAGATTGTCTCCCACTCGAAAACCCAACTCAAAACAGAAAGGTACTGCTCAGCTGCTAAAAATGGATGTAGACAGGTAGCAAAGACCTGGTACAATCACTGGGCACAACATGCAGGAGCAGACTAAAATGCATGAATTTGTTTGAGTGAAGCAGCAAGGCAGTGCTAAGGGACCTGTGGAAGCATTGCCATTCAAGGTTCTGCAATCTCGCTGAACATTTCAAAACCACTTTAGCAATTTCTTCTATTGTACTTGCCTGACAGGCATGTTGCCTTTCTGCTAATTTGGTGGAAGGAGGAGGATGGCATTTAAAACTACCACTGTCTGCCCGCAGCTCTGCTGTCTAAGAGACAGAGAAAAGATGGAATGACCTGAAATAAACCATTTTATCCAGTAAAGCAACTTAATCAAGAAGGGGCTAGTACTGTGCTGTCTCTAGCTTTTTTTGCCTGTATTTCTTTAGATTTTATCCTACAGCTTACCTATAAACCTTGCCCGAACATCTGGACTCCCTTTTTATTTGGCAGCAGATAAGGCAGAGAGGCCCTTAGATTTAATATAGCTTAGAGATGAGGTGATAACGCACCTCAGTGAAAGTGCTGTAGCTGAAGTTTGCTTACCTGCCCTGTCTCCCTCCAAAACTCCAGGTGTAGCACAGTTACATTCTCTAACAGTCCCACGGTGCAGGACACCAGAAGCACATGATAAGGGGCAACCACTGCCCCGAAGCTGGCGGGACAGGGTGGTGGGCGTTGGAGCTGGCTGACCTGCTCGAGGAGGACCCCAGTGAAGGGCAGCGGGAGCTGCTCTGGTCACCTCTGCATCCACCAGTGTCTGACACTGCTGCGCCTGCCTTTGTGGAGCCTACAAAAGACCCTGATGTATGTTTTGATTATCCGCTTTCTGGCACTTGCCTTGAATCTCTCATGTTAACACTTGAAATGTAGCTGCAAGTCTGCTAAAAAAAGTAATGTTTTGACAGTGCTGAAATTCAAACCATATGCTGAACATTAACTTTTACTACTACTTTGTAAATAAGGTTATCAAAGATGTTGGTAAGAAGAAAGCTCTGACGATGACAAAGTTGATTACGCTGCAGCACCAGCTCTTCTCTCAGCTGCTTTTTGAAAACTCTGAGAGTTTTGGTATCCAAAAATAATGTCTCAGGAGTCAACATAACAGCTGTTTCCCACAACGACCTATTTTCACTGTAAACTCAAAAACAAACAAACCAAAAAAAAACACCTGCATGAGCGTGGTGAAACTTCGGAGAAAGTAACTTTGCATTCAGTGACAGGGAAGCCCCTGGGCCCGGCGCACCCAGGGTCGCACAGTGGCGGTGGCACAGCCCCTCTTGCCAGCCTCCAGGGCAGAGGCACCAAAGGCGGCAGCACCTCTTTGCCACGAGGCAGCTGCCGCTGCCAGCTGGGCTGTCCCCAGCAGCAGGCACGGCTGACTCGGTACTGCAAGGATGATGCACGACAGCTTCTCTGCTTTCTCCCTTGCGTCTTTAAAGGCCACCGATGATGCCAATAGCAGGCTGCCTTTCACAGCTTGAACATACTTTTTCCAAAGTGCTGTACAGTCAGCTGAATTGGTGCAGGCCTCCTTCCCTCCTTTTGCTGCTGCCTAACTCACTTTTCTCTCCTCTCTCCTTTCACCCTTACTCTTTTTTCCTTCAGCTTTCTGCTACTGTGTCATTTCTCTTTACCTTGCTGAGCCCTCTGAATAATGACAATTTAGATAGCTGTAAATTACAAAGATAGTCCAGAACGTTATGTATCCTTGTCAGATGCTTTGCGAATTTAATGTGTATTACAGCTACCAATTCCTTCTCTGTTTTATTTAATTAAAGTTTAGTTCCCATCAGTTGTAAAAAATATTTTTCTAACTCAGCTTGTGTTCTCACACAAAACTATATTTTCAGGTACAGTTTTATTCCATTTGCAGAAATCCCAAATCTCTCTGTTTATCCAAAAGAATCCAGTTTAGAATGCAGCTTAAGTTCCTTTTGCAAATACGCACGGTACTATCATATTTTAAGAGAAAGGGAACAGTTCTTTATGGAAAAAAAGCACAGTCAATATCTTTGGGGTACTTCAATGTGATCTAGTCCCAGCTGAATAAATTAAGATTCAACAGATTAAATTAAATGAACATTCATGACACCAAGCCGGTTGGTGTGGTTGACATGCCTGAGGGACAGGATGCCATCCAGGGGGACCTGGACAAGCTTGAGAAGTGGGCCCATGTGAACCTCATGAGGTTGAACAAGGCCATGTGCAAGGTCCTGCCACCTGGGTTGGGGCAACTCCCAGTGTCAATACAGGCTGGAGGATGAAGAGAATGAGAGAAGCCCCGTGGAGAAGGACTTGGGGGTCCTGGTGGATGAAAAGCTGAACATGAGCGAGCAATGTGTGCTCGCAGCCCAGAAAGCCAACTGAATCCTGGGCTGCATCAACAGAAGCGTGGCCAGCAGGTCAAGGGAGGTGATTCTGCCCCTCTACTCTGCTCTGGTGAGACCTCACCTGAGGTGCTGCATCCAGCTCTGGAGCCCTCAGCACAGAGAAGACATGGACCTCTTGGAGCAGGTCCAGAGGAGGGCCACAAAAATGATCAGAGGGCTGGAGCACCTCTCCTGTGAGGGCAGGCTGAGCAAGTTGGGGTTGTTCAGCCTGGAGAAGAGAAGGCTCCAGGGAGACTTTATTGCAGCCTTCCAGTACTTAAAGGGGGCTTATAAGAAAGACGGGGACAAACTTTTTAGCAGGGCCTGTTGCAGTAGGACAAGGGGTGATGATTTTAAACTGAAAAAGAGTAGATTTAAACTAGGTGAAAGGAAGAAATTTTTTACAATGAGGGTGGTGAAATGCTGGAACATGTTGCCCAGGGAGGTGGTAGATGCCCCATCCCTGGAAACATTCAAGGCCAGGCTGGACAGGGCTCCGAGCAACCTGGTGCAGTTGAAGATGTCCTGCTCACTGCAGGAGGGGGTGGACTAGATGATCTTTAAGTTCCCTTCCAAACCAAAGTACTCTATGATTCTAAGAGTGTGTGGAATGGAATTATATTTTTCACTATTGAAAGTTAGAAATTTAAAAAATGGGTTTAAATGTTCAAGTGTTAAAATAATCCTTTTCTACCTACTATGAAGTTAAAAAAGCAACAAACAACCTCAGGCTTTCCCATTCAATGGTGCCAAAAAGAGAATAGATCTCAAGGAAGTTGAAGGAGAGTCAACTGAAGAAGCAGAATAGCTGCTGCAAGAGTTATGTAGCCACTTCTTTGATCTCGTAAAATAAATCTTAGGTTTAATAGCTTAATTTATTAAGTTATAACAGAAGACAATTGTCCTTGTTGATTCAGCAATAGATTCAAAGCCACCAGGAAGGTCTTCACTTAGGAAGGCCACTTGTCTTTAGTCATCCCTTCTCAGGCATGGGCAGGATCTGGTCCAGCCATGAGGCTGGAGGAGTCCTTATTGGAAGAAAGCCAAGTCCCTTGCAGGGGGGAGTCAAAGCATGTCCCATAAGATCCCAGGTTCACACTCCAGGACACTGCAGGATCTACCTACCCCATGCTACTGTCTCAACCAACGCATCCCAAAGAAAGCAATGCAGATAGGATCTGCAGGATGGGCAGCTATAGCCCTGAACGGTGACATCTTTGTTTTGGCTGACTTATATTCCATTTAGAGAGGTTTTGAAGGATTCCTGAGGTCTTAGCTGGTCTTAGCCATACGGACAACTGAGACAGGGAACAGGTCAGCACTCTTGTACACAAGGACATGGCAGAGGTAGCCCCTGCTAATTTAGTGGGAAGATCTGTCTCTGTTTCTGACCTGTCTCATGTAGGAAAACTTCACTCAAAGCATCTTTGCTTCCTCAACAGACCTAGGAAGATCACCTAATGAAATGTTCTGTTTCTGGGGTCTTGTTTTGGCCTCCCAATACATTGTACTAGGTGCCCCAAAGGAAAGAAGTGGGTAAAGAGAGCCAAACTTCCCCACAAAGACAACGTCTACAGAGGGAAGACAACAGAGGATCAGTACTCCCTGGAACTCCTTGAAGCTCTAGATGTGCTTGGAGTTTGTTGCTTTTGGGACAGTGCAACTGGCCTCTGTTAAGAGACATCGGTAGAATTTAGCCCACTGCACCAAGCACTTAGACTACATTTGGCAATAGGGAGCTGGATGTGAAAGAGCAGAAAGCTCAGCACTGTGCAGGCTCACCTCCAGTTTCAGTCAAATACAAAGACAGGAATTTCGCTGTGATGGTTTTTAAAAGAAAACGGTTTGAAATGGCGTCCCACATGGTATGGTTTACTCTCAAATTACTTTTCCTTGGAATTCCTTTTTTTTTTTGCCTGCTCTAAACAGATGACTAGAGCCAGAGGAGTGATCACACTATGCAGATACTACAGAAAACACAGAATAATACTTAACACCTAATCACAGTTTTTATCTGCAATGTACTTTGCAAAGCCTGACCTTTTGCTTTGCAGTGAGCCACCCATAGGCAGATCCCACAAAACTGAAGAGAGGTTAATGCAAAAAAGCAATGATTAACAAAATACAGCCATATTGTGTATTAGCCATTCACAGAAACACAGCTATCACAAGGGAAACACATGGCTAAATGAAGTAGTTTGAAATCCTGCCCCAATACTGCACAAACAAAATGACTATGAGGTTGTAATAATGGTGACAGCACCATTTATCTGGCTGGGATTTTTAGCAAACAAGTAGTATTGCTGAAAGAAAGAGATCTGTGCCCCAAGATATTATAGTAGAAGTGGCAATTAAGAGTAGATAACACATTGCCCTCTTTACAATAAACACAATTATGTAATGTTATTATGCAGTGATGTTTTTCACAGCCTGCTTTTGCATATATGTCATTTTAGAAACACAACAAATAACTGGAGGTGTTCCTCCCAGTAGATTGGACTGCCTGAGGTTATTCACATACTAGAGATTCAATGCTCAGAAAGCTTTAAATAAACTGAGCCCAAATAATGGAAAAGAAATTGAATGCACTGTTAGAAGAATGGAAGAGGGTTTATTTTCTCAATACAGTACTCTATAGGAGTTGTGCATCAATTGCAGGTCTAAGTACAAATTGCAAACAGGGGCTTCCAGGCTAAAGGGTACTGCTAAATGGGAACTGCTAACAGTAGGCTAGATGCGCATTGCTTCTCACCTGCTTATCTTTCCTTCACCAAGCAAAAAGGGACAGCTTTTCTTCTCAGTTGCTCTCAGTCTCACAGTTCTTTTTCTTTTTCATGCTCAGGACAAAAACAAGGATAATGGAAAGAAAGACATAATAATCACCTGCACTGAACTTTTTTCCCTCAGCTCTGTTGTGCGATGTGACAGCAGGAAAACAAAGGGCAGAGGGTAGACTGAGAAAGGGGATTGATTATTTTTGATGTGGGAATCAGAAGAAAAATGATGGCAACTATTAATGAAAGTTTCCTGCTTGATTTGTAAACTAGGGAAAGGATGAAAAGTCATTAAAAGCTTGCAAGAGAACTCAGAGTGTGTTGGTATAGTCAACCATACTAAATCAAAACAAGTGTAGATCTTCACAGGGAGAGGGAAAATATATGAGTAGTGCCTTCAAAATAGACATTTACAAACAGGATATTTTGGATAGATTCCGAGGATTTATTTTTTAGCCTACTTCAATAAAATCACAGTTAACATCAGATTCTTCATCTGCATGAGCCTATTCTGAGACTTAAAGTGCAGACTGCAAACACTTCACCAGTTTTCAGGAAACTGTCATTTTCTATGCAAACTCTAAAGCAGTATTCCTTACACCTTTTGCAGATGCATCTCCTTTCATGGTGCCTTCCTTTCTGTGTTTACACAAGCCAGGAGAAAAGCTACTTTTAACTGCTGACAGGACATGAGTCACACCAAGATGGATATTAGACTCAATTGTAAAGATCCCAGACTCCTCCTCTTTGATCCCCAGTGCCCACAATACACTGTCTGATACACACTGACTTAAAGTACAAGAAATAAGAGGGTTATTAGGGCAGCTGCTGTTTTTTTCTGATATTCATAGAACAATATTGTCCACATGAAGTCCATAATTTCAAGATAGCTATAAAGAAGATATAAATCATAACTATATAACCCTACAGAAAGTCAAACATTTCTGGAAACACTATGAACAAACCTGAACTCCTAGGCAGTCCTGCTGTTTGAGTAATTCCACGAGCGCCTCGTTAGCACGCAACAATTATCTGCGGTACCAATGCTAGCCCAGACACAGTCCTGTTTAACAGAAAAGCAGGAGAGAGGTTCTGTGACCTAGTGAAAAGTATTAGAGGAACAGTTCCAGCCTTTGCAGAAGCTTGCACAAGAGAACCAGTCCAGAGCAGTAGTGCTTAGAGGGAAGACACTGCAGTGTTTGAAGGGTGTTATTGTATAGCTCACCCTGGACTGCAGATTAGATCTACATTTGGATACATGATAAATGGGAATTTTTAAAGCAAGAAGCAAATGCTTACAAATGGAAAAAAAGTCCATACTGAACTACTTTTCAGTATGGAGATTGTTTAATGATCTGGGTGAAGGGACTTTCAGCTTTATGCAAGACATTTTTATAGTTGGGCTATGTCTGTTAAACTTGCACTGGTATAATCCCAATGAGTTAGGCATGGGCATGCAACCACTGGTTGGTGCTATCCAGTTACTACAACTTCACTTAGACTAATTTCCCCACCCTGAGCCTAATCAAGGAAGCACAGAGACCTCGAAAGAATCGGATACAGTTGAGTGAAGAGTGAAGTGTCATTTAGATGCCTACACCCAAAATTAAAACCCTGAATTTGCAGTTAGGTACTAATGCTGGAGGCACATTTTGTCTGTAGATATTTCACTGTTCCCCCAGTCTTGACATAGCTGAGCAAAACCGCTCTAGACAGTGCCCAGGCAAAGTCAGGGTCGAGAAATAAACAGTTTTCTGGCTAAAATTCTCTGCACACCTCAGTGCGGTAGATATTTCTAGACCATCAAAATCCTGAAATCTGCCTCCACAACAGGATCTGACTGAAGAATACATATATATTCCATACTATTAAAACAGCAAGACAAAAGCAACTGTGGGTTAATCATATAGATGAATGATAGGGTTTGAACACCCATGAACAATCTTCAGGTTCTTTACGGAGGAGAGAAAATACTTCTGTGTAGAGTCATTTTTGGGAGTCACACCAACACGTAAATGTGTGTTATTTAGGGAATCCAAATAACGGATACCATACAAATACTTTATACAAAACAAGAATGAAATCCAAGGATCAATTTACTGCCCGTCATCCACACTTGTACACTTACCTTGATTTCACTTGTGTTCAATCTATTCATTGGATCTACTTTTAGCTAGAGGGTTGTCACATTAAATATATCATGCCATTCATTTATACTGTATTTAAAAACAAGCTTTTCAATTAAAAAGAAATGCTTTCTGACAAAAACACTGACCATACGAAGGTCACCTGAGCTTAATGGGTACTCAGATGGGAGAAAAGAGAAACGTGGGAGTTTTTTCCAGCTTAGGTAATGGAAAAAATCCATTCCCAAGCCAAATCTTAAAATTTATACTTGCATGTATGAACAAAAACGTTTTTGTAAACTAGGTGCAATGACGTTCAGGGATCTGTTCTTATTTCTTTTCCATATTATAGAAAAGAAATCCAGAGCCTGACAGTTAGGATTCCAAATTTAATGTGAAATCCCCATTCTGGCATCAAATTCTGATTTCATCACTTTAATAGAGCTTCAGTAACTTAAATGACTTCAACAGAACCTTAAATTGCCTTCACAAGTCTCTCTTAGTTTCTGTAATCACGTTTCAGTCATTTATATTATGAGAGCTGCTGAAGTATGTTCCACGTAAATTCAGATTTGGCCTTTTGTACAGATTTATAATTGGAGATGAACATTCAGGAGTGATATAAATAGCCATCACAACCTAAATGAGGACAGCCTCAATATAAAGAACTGAGAGATAAGAATGTGACTGCACAAAGATCTTTAAACTTCTGATTTAAAAACTAATTAATACAATTTATTTTGAAAGAAAAAAGAGAGTGATAAGAAAGAAAAAGCTCTTCTGAAACAATTTCAAGGATTGCAGCTGAAAGAACTCTGTCACCCAGACAAAACAAATGGAGTTTTACAGTCAGGAGAGGAATTCAGTAAACATGAGAAGGGTGTCACTTGACCATTAGATTAGCCAAAACTGTAAAATCTCTAAGGTCGTGCCAATTATAATGACAGTGCTAGGAGAATTAATTAAAAATTTGAGAATTGATTTCCTCAAAGAAGCAAAAAGTGACAAAAAGACAAGAAAGAAATTACCATCAACAAAGATGTACAAAGTTTTAAGGAAGTAAAAAAAAGAGCACACATTAAATGCAGAATGCACACATTAATTGACAGAAATTAACGAAAACCCAGAGAGTTCTGGAAATGCACACTGACTTTGCAAGAGAGATTCATGACTTACTGCTTTGACATCAAAGCCTTATCTGTCGTGAAGATGATATACTTGAGAAGTTAATCTCAGGCTAAATGAAAACTTAAGTTATTTTAAAAGACAGAACACTCAGTAGATAAAAATTTCATTTCAGTTCCTTGCAAGTAAAGTTCAGACTCAGAAAGGGAGTGATTCCTTGTAATCATTAGGATTACACACTTGGTGGCTGCTATTGATGTGGAAAGTGGTAAGATGCTAAGGTGAAATGTAGCAATTCAGAATCATGAGACTGATGGATATGCTCCAACAGATTTGCAAAGGAAGAACACTATTTTTAAATAAAAACCTAGGTTGGTTAATTCTCTGTATTTTTAGTGACTTTTAAAATATGGGTTTTTACAGTTCTAAGCTATTTGTACTTCTGAGGAAAAGGAAAAGATGCAATGTCATTTTCTTTGTGCGCTGGCACTATAAATGTTCACTAGTTCTATCTACAAACATCAATTAAGTACAAGTAATCAGGATATTTGGGTGCTGAACTCTGGCAGCAACCAGTGGATGAACTCTGGAGATTTGTGTCACTGCTTGCCTTTTAAGAGTCTGGCAAGTAGGCTTTTAGATATTTGAATGAGGTTTTTATGACAATCAAAGCGACTTTAGAAAGAAGTCACATACTTCGGGGAGCACTCTGAGGTTATGGGCCAAATTCATCCCTGGGAAGCCTAGCAGGAGCTAGCACTTTTATTGCCAGCAGAGGACTCTAACTAAGACTTAGGAGGTGACACTGAGAAGGTTAAGCACAACAATGGGGAGACATAAACCCATAGTAGTCCAAAGACAGCTGTACCACATTCTTTGTGTGTCAGTGAAAACAACTCTCACCAGTTTCAGTAGGTTGTGATCAAAATTTACCGGAAGAAATGCTCCAGGACAAGATTTGCAAGGAATAAGGAGACCTTGACTGTGGGTATAAAAGGAAATACTAATACTATTATTTAATACATCTAGTCTTAGATTTCATAGAATCTCCTAGAATTTGCCCTTTAAAATAAATCATACATAGCTCTGGTTGAAGCAATTGCTATTGAAGGTGTCATATGTTCATAAGACATGTATCTCCAACATGAGACTATTTGTGAGATAAAGCAAAGAACTGAGCAGTATCACAGCTCAGAAGTAATTTCAGATTCTTAATCACATCAACTCAATTGAGTCAATACAATTGTAGTGGATATGAGGGGAAACAGTGACCTGGCAAATGTGATAACATTTTGCTCAGTCTCATGATTTTCAATGTTTCTACCAGAACAAACAAAAGAAAAAGCGTCCCTAGCCAGATACAAACGCAAGAAAGTATCTCATCATATTTGTCTATACCTGACCTACACAGTGTGCTACATCTCTCTAAAGTTAAGCAGTAAACATGGATACTCAGAGCTTTTCTTTCAGAGAGAACATTCCCAACAATCAGCAAATGTACCATACTGGTATCACTGGGAGATGGACTTTTCTAGTATGGTCTCCCATCAAAACTTACCAGTGAGGTGTGCGTCTGAGCTTCATTGAATACTTGTATGTCAATAAGGATAAAAAATTCCTATTTCTTGTAGAAAACCAGCTACCCTTAAAGGCCTCTAACAATGTTAACAAGTTGTGACATTCCATAAATGTACCAGTCTGACATGTGGGGGTAAACCTATTGACTGAAGGTGCAGAAATACAAGATTTTGCATCTGCTTTTACTGAAAAATTAACTGTGGATTCTTTTTTTCAAAAACAGTAAGTGCTTCTGAACTGTTTGCTTCTTCCCCAATCAACCTTATGGAGGAAGAAGAAAAGGTTAGGAACACTGGTGTAGAAGAGAGCACTACAGAAATCTAAAAAAAATCTTAAAAAAAAGCACTCAAGAATGGGCATAATAGTAGCCTCTGAGTATGTAAATGCTCTTCATCTGCTCCCAGTTCCACAGCAGCTGTGCTAAATGGACTGGGCTTACGCTGATTTAGGAGGATGGACTAGATAACCTCTCAACCCCCAGCTCTGTTATTTTCTATGAATCAGCAGAAAAAGAAACTCCCTTCTTGTACAAATCTCAGTTCTTGAGGCTCCAAACTCCCATTTTTCTTTTCAGGTGTCTAAATTATATAAACACAGGAATCTTATCATTAGACATAAACCAGACCCAACACAATTAAAACACAGATCAGTTATCAGTAGATTCTTGGTCCTGCCCCTATTGACTTTCTTAGAAGAGGAGTACAAATGTATACACATGCTGCAAACCTTGTCACACACAAAAAAATTAGAAATAGTTGCTGTGGTGATTCTGGTTATTGGATTTGTCATGAGTAATTTTGCCAGTTTTTGTCATCCAAGAAGTCCATTTTGTTCATACATTATCAATGTGAGCTGGGAAGCTTTCAAGGTATCTAACAGTTTCTGCAATCCCGAAGTGTCTGAAAAACCATTTATTTCATGCCCAACTTCATCTTTATTCATCACACAGTACCCTATAATTACACATACTCAGAGATTTTAATAAACAGATTTTTACTGCCACAGCCATCTTCATTATATAAAAGATGTCTAGTCGGGCTGGCAAGGTTCCCTTTCCTTAGAACTGCTTTTACTGCATATTGAAAATGAGATTGTAGGTCAGCAAAACCAAGTGAAATGGGCTTTTGCTGAACACACACTGAACACAAAGTTTGCTCCATTTTTCCTGATGTTACCAGCTTTCCTCAGGCTGCATGATGCGATTATTTATGGAAGTCACTTTGTGATTATTTCTGATAGTCCCAAATTAGACTCTGCTGTTTTGTGCTGGAAGACAACCTGCCAGTTCTTGGAGAAGCAAACCAGAAGCACCATAAATTATAAGCTCTCCGAAGTCAGACATCTACATGTTTCTTGTTTCAGCCTTGTCAGACAAGCTATAGAGATCTTTAACTTCAATTATTTGTAACTGCCTGGAAATCAGCATAAACTGTCCATATGGGGAACTTGACAAAGCTGTCAATAATGCCTGTTTCACTGTAGATCTATGCCAAAGAACCTTCTGCTCATACAAAATTAGACAATTATTTTAATTTTTCATTTCAGTTCCCTTCTAAGTATTTTAGGAAGAAAGAAATGAGCCTACAGTTAGGTAAAAATTTAAGTCAAAGATGTATGCGTGAGGTAAGTATAGACAGCAATAATCTAGCAAGCATAACATTGTATCCATTACTGATCCTCTAGGCACCTATTTGATGCTACTTTTGGCAACTTGCACATTTTGCATACAATTTATAATTGAATTGTGTGCCACTAGTTTTGGAATTTAGGTAGATCAAGTTTGGCATCTGATTTTCAATAATATATAGGAAACACTGGAATAATTTACACTCCCATAGCACTACTATAAACTCAGAGTAATGCAATTTAAACCAGTAAAATGTATGAGCTTTCATCTGGGATGTTGAATTCATTTATTACCTAGCTCTGCAGTTTATTCCTGAAATAAAACCTAGACTCTGTTGAATTCAATAGGCATTCCACCACTTGCTTCAGCACGGCCCAGATTTTAGCCTTACGATGTGTGCTTACACAGCAGAGGGAAAGAGACAGAAAAGATATCAATAGGATTTTTTTAGTTTCATTCTCTTGGCTGAAATGGTCAGAGCTTGGAGCTTTAAATTTTGTTAGGAGGTCTATTTTGGTATCCTGTGGCTGAGGAGGGAGATCCTCTGTGGCCCAGGGAGGTTCCAGCAGCGCAGAAGTGTCACCCTCCTGGGAGCAGCTGCTGCAAGGGCTCCCTCAGGCTGGGAAGAGCTCAGCACACACTACGGAGAGAGAGAAAGGAGGCATTGCCAGCCCTGACCGCTCACCCCAGGCATCTGCAGGCCAAGAGGTGGCCGGCTGCGGTGCTTTCCAAGTGGACTGAGGCCTGTTTCTCACAGCCCAGATTTAGCACCAACTGAGTGTTGTTCCTTGGCAGTGTCCATACTGATGAAGATCACTGAAGCAAGCAGGGAGAAGAAACTGTCCTCTCCGCCCTGAAAGCAATCTCTGCAGTGCTAGGGTTAAGCACGTGCTTTCTGCTGCAAATCACCAACGAAGCTGCCTGAGTCCCATGCCCATTTATGACTTCTCACAAACACACAGCTAGTAATGTAAATGACGTGGAAATACTCCTCCCCATGCAATTGCAGCTCTTTTAATCACCATGATGTAAGCACTTCTGTGCAGAAAGCACTGGAAAAGCTGGTATTACCCAGAACATTCCCCATGAAAAGTCAGCCATGAAAGCTAAGCCATTTACATGCTTTGTCCAGAACTGGATGTTTTTTTCCTCCTGGGATGTCTCACATCCACTGAAGACTGCAGAACATATGTAGTTGTCCTAACCAGACTATTGTACATTGAGGAGCTTGTGATGCAGGCACCGGCTGCCCTGAGTAGGTGCAGACATGCGCTGTGCTCTGCCGTACTGTGGGGCACGTATTGCTTGGACTTCAGGACCGTGCTGTGCTGTACATATCCCTTAAACTTAAACCTAACTGGCTAATTGTAATGGAAAAGCCTGGAGGTTGCTTTCACCTGGCACCAGTGATGATGCCACCAGCATGTCCTTGTCTTTATCTTGAAAGGAAGCAGCATATTTTACTTCTAAGAAAGTCCTATAAAGACTTTGAAGACCGCAATGCTGGTGAATTTCACGCTGATGGGAAGTCTGTGCAGCATGCCGTGCCCTGACCATAGTTCTGAAGCTACATCAGCCTCGGGTTCCCGATGTCAGAAGGGACACAAGATTTTACAACTTGCTGTCACCTTCGGTGCTGAACCAGCGCTCCTGCTGCAAAACAAGGTAAAGGGGTGATTTTGACATCTTTATTTCCTCCTTCTACCCAAATACTCCTGGGGGTGCATGAGGGAAGCTAAACAGTCCTATTCAGCAGAAGCAAGGACAGGAGGATTTGACCCTAAACACTGCAAAATAGCTGAGTTTCCAAACTGTTTTCCCCCTTTACGTCACATTTCCATCTGCTTCTTTGAAAACTCACACGCTTATATCCAGCCAGCCAATAATCCCACCCTGCGCTTGGACAGCCAAAGTTACTGGGTTAGGCACTCAGGTGGCTCATATATTCACTGAGATCAGGTTTGATACCAAAGCTTTTCATGGAGTCAGATTGCAGGATGCAGCTGGGAGAGCTATCCTCTTCTGAAATATATCCCACTGAACTTAGCAATAATACAGAAATACAAATAGGCCTTTGCTTGCTGAGAAGCACAGACAGGATCTACTGTGTTTAAGTTGTCACTTGCAATGTGGGGGAGAAATGGCTGTGGGCTCATCAGAAGAAAGAAAAAGTCAGAGAAAAATACGTCAGCACATGCGAAATTGACAGCAGATATGTGCACACAGCAAATTCATACCTCCCTTGACTTCCTGGAAATCTGATGTCACCCCTAGTTGTAGATCACTTTAATCTGCTGTATTTAGAGTGCTTCCCTTGTATTGGAAAAGATTCTCTGAGTCCCCGGTTCAGAAAAGACCCTGAAATATCTTGAGATAAGAAATTCTTCATTCCTCAGCCGGGCAGATGAAACATGGAAATTCAGGCTTTTGTAAATGAGTTTCTGTGTTGTGTCATCCCTCCAGCCCCTGCAGGCTGTGATCTGGGGAGTTGGCAGGATACTGCAGCTGGCAGAGCTTCTGCTCCCTGAGCATGCAAGCAAGCAAGGCACACACTGTCGGCTTTAGCACCTGCTGACTGGGAGCAGAGCTCACCACAATGATGCAATATCCATCCCATCACTTGCAAAAATACTCCCATCTATATCTATGTTAAAGCTGAAGTCTTTCATTTCTTTCAGTCAGTTTTCTAGTGACAGAATGCTGCTTATCATCCCTGTGCACCTCGTGCCCTAAAAGTTCTCTGAATAGCAGTGAATGTGAACTGCAGATTCTCTGTTGCAAATGCGCTGTGAATACCTCGCTGAAGACCCTGTTAAAGAATATTACCTATGGTGAGAGGGAGGCCAATTTGGAGAAATCTGCTTTGCCATAACGGGTCCTCAGAGGTGCTTTAAAGCAAAATCTAAGACCATTACTTTAAAACATATAGAGTTTATTTGTTACTCCCTGGGTTTTGTTTATGCTTTTTGCATGGAAGTGCTATAGCACACAGTGTAAGGAATACTATTTTTGTCAAAAAAGAGCCTGAGCAACAGCTAACACTTCTTAGCAAATAGGCCCCTACACCGCTCCTGGCTATAAGAACAGCCATGAACAGCAAGCGGTTAGACTTAGTTCACTGTTCTTCAATGGAGTGTATCTCGAAACAAACAGCTTTTCAAAAAGCAGAGTTTCAGGAACTTGAAAGTCTTTAAAACAGGCTTTTCTATTTTCCATGTTAAACATAGCACTGCACTTCCGTCCAAAAAACTTGCTAGCACAGCTGAGAAAAAATGCTTGATAGAAAGGCATAAGGCATCAACTCTAAAGATGGGATCAGCTCTAAGCCTATAGAACTGAATTAGGAAAAAAAAGCTTCCAAATATATTTGCGGGAGACACTGACTTTCTGTTCCTGCTCACAAATATTTTTTCTTATTTGTCTGCACGTCTTTCCCTCAGTAACTACCTCTTTCTATCATTCAACTATCTGCTAAGCTCCGTACTATTTGACATATTTTCCCCTTTTTATTCACTCAGCTTTTCTTTTATTTCCACTTTATTCTTGCATTTTTAAATGTCCTTAAGACTCCTTGAGGCTTTATTTTTCCATGCTGCTCACACCCTGAAGTGGTAGACCTGACAGTTCAATGTGCCTGCAATCACCCTTCTCTGAGACAAGATGGCTTTTCTTTTCCTATCCTCCCAGCTTCCCCATGGATGCAGGCTGTGGTGGGTCTTTTCTTATTCCCATTCAGAGGAGAAAGACAGGGCTTTTTTTTGAGACAGAGAGAGCTAACAGCTACTCCTGTTTCTTCAGATAGCACTGCTCCTCCTTCAGTGATGAGCATCCCAGCAGCCTCAAGCCCTTCCGTCATTTCTCTTGTGGTCTCCACTGCCTGGAGTATCTTCCCTTACTTCAGTGCTGAGGGAAGAGGCACTTCTGTTCACAGATGGTTGGAGAAAAAAAACAAACCACTGTGGGATTAGAACTACTGCTTCTTACTTAATTATTTTAAGATTTGAGCAGTTGATTCCTCAAGAAATCAGCCACATGACCCCTTGTCTGTCCTTTCCAAAATGGTGTCCACTTGGGTGCTGAGCACAGCAACCCCATCTTCAAGCAGAAGTCTCATTTGTCAGGTTTCAGTGGAAAAAAAATACTTTTAAAACCTACCTTGTGCCTCCTAGACTGTCAGGTAACAGTGCTTTGCAGAGGCAGGTGCAGAAACAAGTGTGGCACTGTACTGATCTATTGTAGCACAACAACAGACAGTTCTTTTACACTTTCTAATCTGTCAATCTCTCTTGCCACACACAGACACACAAGAAATACCTGTAGGCTAACATCACTCCTAGTAACATAAGGCAAATGCATTTATGCATCAACTGTTGAGCAGCGTGTGTTATGCAACGTGACACCACGCACATGCCTGAGAGAAGTGTTCAGAGCAAGAAACCTTTCGCAATTGAGAAGTGCCTTTGGATGTAGCTGCACAGAATTTGTTTGTGATCCCTGTGACTGGCCAGCCAGACAAACTCCTACAGCACTTCTCACTGAGGGACAGGCACCACATCTCATGCAACATGTAACAAGAAGCATTTTGTTATAGTGACAATGCAACTCTTTGGTTATGATATTCTCCCCTTCCGCTTCGATCACAGGCATAATTGGCTGTTTTACATAGATATACATATTCTCTCCTACCTTGCCTTCTACTTAGTTTTCCCACTGATATCATCCTGGAGACTTCCTATTCATAGGGACATATATTCAGGGTCCAGAAGAAGTCTTAAAGCTAAAACATTATTATGTCCAAGATTAGGACACTGAAGAGATGAGGCTGAGATGAAAGGATGAAAGTAACCAGTTCAGAAGTCCTACATAGCACCTCAAACCAAACTTTCAGTTTAGTAGGAAACTGTGCAAAGGGCCAGGATTTAACAACATTATTGTGGTGGGAAATGGACAGGAAAAATTGAAAATGGAAGAAAAGCTCAGGGCACTGGCCAGCAAACACAGATTCTTATTTTAAAGACATTCCCATTTTAGGCATACTGAGATATATGTTAATATAGTGTCATGCAGCTGGATGCACTTTTACCTTCTTCCAAGTTGTGTTAGCGTGCTGTTGCTAGCTGGTAGCTTATCATTAAGACAAACAAAATACATGAAGAGTATTTGCAATGCAATGGAGTCAAGATCTGTTAAATGAGGTAGGGTTCTGGGCTGTTCTGCTGGCTTTGCAGTTGTCACAGTGTTACACCTGACATGTCACTGCACCTTTTGTAATGTCTTCCCTGTCCCCATGACTGTGTCTAATTGCAGTTGGAGTGCACTGAGGAAAGGATGATCCAGGACTTGTCTCGCATCAGCTGCTTTCTATCTAGCACAGTGGAGGCCTTCTCTTACTTGGGAACTCCTGGCATTCCGGGATAAAATTGAACCAGAAATATTTATAATTCTAAAAATCCAGACTTCAGGGCTGTCCTTCCTGGGTTCAGAGCACTGGGGTTTAGGCAGGCCTAGCACAGGAATGAAACCGTCAGCATACTGGCTGAAGAATACATTTTACATCATCTCTGAAATTGAGGATCATAAAACTGACAGAAGATGGAGACCCATGGTGTTAAAAATAGGATATTCATGGGTGTTTTGAAGAGTTCAAATATACATTTGAAAAGCCTAACAAAAATCCTAAGCTCATTATTTCCCTCCCCATCTGTAATTCCTATAGTTTATGGAGTATTGTAATTTATTTTTTAAAACCTTGCAACCTGTAGTGGGTTTGCATGGCAAAGTTTTGGCAGCAGGGGGGCTACAGAGGGGGCTTCTGTGAGAAGATAGTACAGTGGGGCCAATGCCAGCCAGCTCCAAGAAGGACCTGCCACTGGTCAAGGCCAAGCTAACCAGTGATGGTATTAGCACCTCTGTGATAACATATTAAGAAGGAAAAAAAAAATAAATCTGCGCCAGCAGAAGAGAGGAGTGGGACTATGTGAAAGCAACAACTGTGCAGACACTAAGGTCAGTGAAGAAGGAGGGGGAGGAGGTGCTCCAGGTGCCAGAGTAGATTCCCCTGCAGCCTGTGGTGAAGACCATGGTGAGGCAGGCTGTCCCCCTGCAGATATCCACCTGCAGCCCACGGAGGACCCCACATCAGAGCAGCTGGGTGCCCAAAGGTGCATGACCCATGCACAGCCCATGCTGAAGCAGGTTTGCTGGCAGGACTAGTGACCCCGTGGGGGACCCACACTGGAGCAGTCTGTGCCTGAAGGGCTGCAGCCCATGGGAGGGACCCACGCTGGAGCAGCTGATGAACTGCAGCCCATGGGAAGGACTCACATTGGAGCAGTTCATGGAGGACTGTCTCCCATGGGAGAGACCCCACAATGGAGCAGGGAAAGAGCGTGAGGAGGAAGGAGCAGCAGAAATAACATGTGATGAACTGACTGTAACCCCCAAACCCCATTCACCTGCACTGCTTGGGGAAAGGAAGTAGAGAAATTGGGAATTAAGATAAGCCCAGGAAGAAAGGAGGAGTAGGGAGAAAGTTTGGGGTTTTTTTCTGATTTCAATGGCAATAAACTAATTTTCCCAAGTTGAAACTGTTTTGCCCATGATGGTAATTGCTGAGTGATGTTGTCCCTGTCCTTATCTCGACCCACAAGCCTTTCATTATGTTTTCTCTCTCCTGTCTGGTTGAGGATGAGAGTGATAGAGCAGTGTTGGTGGGCACCTAGCATTCAGCCAGCAACCTTATGAACGTAGCTGAATCTAAAGTTAACCTTTGGAAACTTTACTAGCACTTAAATGCTTTCAAATCTCACAGATTTCCAGATGAAGCACTTCATCTTTGTCATTATGTTTTTATTTTCCTGAAAGCAGTGCTGATTTTTTTAATCATAAGTTCATAATCATGGAATAGTTTGGGTTGGAAGGGACCTTAAAGATCATCTAGATCCAACACCCCTGACATGGGCAAGGACACCTTCCACTAGACCACGTTGCTCAAAGCCAC
>JAVJGI010000001.1:67563225-67621994 GCA_035590275.1 Ibycter americanus | reverse complement strand
CCTTCCTAAAGAGCCTGCATCCTTCCATTCCAACACTGCAGTCATAGGAGCCATCTCACCATGTCTCTGTGATGCCAGTAAGATCATAGCCCTGCAAGCATGTGCATGTCTGTAAGTTCTCTTGTTTATTCCTACTTTTTTTTTCTCTTATTTTTTCCTTGTGTGATAGATACCAAAAATTATCTTTGAGAGAAAGATTGTTTTGTGGTTAAAAGTGTGGCCCGGGACTCTGGAAATCAGCATTTCTATTCTGTTCTACTACAGGTGATCTTTATGATGTTTGGCAATTCATTTGATCTTTACTTGGCCCATTTTATCTTCTCTAAACTGAAGAAAATAATATTTCCATACGTCATAGAAGAGTTATGAGCATAAATTAATTTATATTTATGAGGTACTAAAGGGATTCTGATGAGTACTGTAAAAAGGCTGACTTACAAATAAAACCCTCTCTGTGTTCTGGTTTTCCACCGATACAGCTGTTTTTCTCCTCCTCTTTAAAGCAAGGACTTCTTTCCAGAGTAATATTTTTCACTTGCGACACTTCTTGATTTTACCTCAGAACAATAAGTACTTGTACACTGCAGTTGCAGCAATTATTTTTATGCGTGGTATGCTATATATGAAACTTTCAGTGTCCTTTACAGCCAAACAGAACAGAATAGTTTCTTTTAAGATTTATTTTTAAAGCCTGTGAAAAAGCACCAGACTTGCAGCTGACAAGGCTGAAGCATAGCACCTTTACACATAAAACAGAGGGAGGATGGGAAGCAGAGGGAGGATGGGATGCAGAGGGAAGAGCATCACCTCTGATTGCCATTCAGCTCTAGGGAGGGTTGACTGATGGGTGAGACAGCAGAATAACATCCAGTATGTATGAACTCTGCCTTCTTACTCCATCTGTAAAACAGAGGTTTGTAGGGTGTCACTCAAGCTATTTTCAAACTTTGGGTGACAACCAACAAATAAATAAACGAGGCTGAAGTCTCACAGAAGAAAGAGGAGAAGACTCTTCTTGACCTTTCACAGGTAAACTTGAAACATTTTGTTGGCATACAACCCAAGAAATCTCTAGAAGAATCTATCACACAAATATTAATCCCTGCTGTTAGTTTGGGTGATAGTCTACTTCTGCTCTAGCTGAGGGTGGGGCCGCCCCTGCGGGGAATAAGCAGTCTTGGTGTCCCTGCCTTCTCCAGCTGACAAAACCTGTGTGATGCTTGGATCAATCCAATTTTCTCCATGCCTCATCTCAAGGGCATGAGGTGTCAGTCTCACCTGGGAGCTACTTCAGCAGTTCCTTAGGGAAGTGTGGCCACACATTATGGTAAGATTTAAAAAATAGGGACCAATGTCATCTGTTTATACTCAGTGCATTGCCATGGGATCTGACAAAACCTATCACTGTCATGTTGGGTCAGCAGAAAGGCTTGGGAAGTGTTGAAGCAATGCAAAAAGTTTATCCTGCTACCAAAGAATCGAAGAGAATTTTAATGCCAGCTTTGCAAAGGAAACCATGTGCACAAGTGAAGTTTCTTTTGTTGACAGAATGTACTTATTTCTCTTTGTATATTTATGATGACACCCAAGTATTACGTAGAAATTAGCTACGCAGCACTATTTCAAAATTCACATGGGAAATGAAAGCCTTCAAAATACGCAGGGAAAGAAATCTTTTGACTACTATAAAAAGCAGCTTTAAAACGACTTAAGAAAAGAAAGCAATTCAAAATCTTTTCCTATGGTTGAGCAGTATTAGGAATAGGGAGCTGCATGACACCATTCAGACAAGAAAATTGTTGAAGTAAGCCCCCAGTCAGGGGAATTCAGTCAGCCTCGCAATTGTCTCTTGTTCTGAATGTCATCGAGCTGGGTGAGAAGGAGCCAGGGAAGAAGGAAGCATTTCAAGACATATACTGCCACTTGCAGGTCAAACCAAGTCCATGTCAGCTATGTGAGGCAAGCACAGGAGTGCACAAATCCATAGACGTGTCATGCAGGGCTTCAGCGAGAGATTTGGTAGAGGCACTCCGGAAGAATCTATTTGACATACTCTCAAGAGAGCAAGCTTGAACAAAGCCAGCTTTGCCACCAAGGAGGAAGCACTTAGCAGCAAGCATGTCTTTAGAGTAACTGGGGTTGCATGTTTGGGTGACTGGTGGCACAGCAGGATGTCACGGTTTTCACAACACAGACATGAGTACACGGAAGTATCAGCATGTTGAGAAAACGCTCCTGCATGACAGAAACAACCACTGACACAGCATGTGGTCAGCTCGGGCCTGCACCAGGGTGAGGTCCCCTGGGGAAAGGCACACGTGCTTTCAAGCCATCCTGATCTCTCCTCAGGGCCTCTGTGGCTCTTGGCGCCTCAGGGCAGGTCTGCGCTGTGCCGAGAGCAGTGTCCCCTGCGCGGCGGTTCTGCCGGCTGGGGCTTGCACCCCGTTCCTCCTCTCTGCCAGAGGAGAAGCTCTCATAGACCATTGCAGGTTTGTGCTCTGAGCTATTTTCTGTAAAAAAGGCATCTGCCAGGCTACTCATGCGGAGGGCTTGATCCCTCGCCTAGAGGAAAAGCGGCAGTTCAGGCTGTGGGAGCAGGGCAGGACCAGCAGTCAGGAGGGGAAGGAGGGCAATAGACTTGCCGTTCCCAGCCCACTGTGATGCCCGCAGCCTCAGAAGCAGGCAGAAGGGCTGGGGGTGGCAGAGACAGGGTGACACTTGTTCAGTGTGTCCTACTTGGCACGCTCCTCAGGCTCAGGTCCAGCAGAGCTTTGCCTCAGGTGGCACTTTGAAACTGCTGGCTGCATTTGAGCAGCCCGCGGGGCTCCCGTGCTCTCCTGGGCTTGAGAAACAGAATACAGCAATGTTGGCCTCTGGGTCTTCATCGCAATTTATATTTGAAGGGAATTCACAGACTTTCTGCTGGTTTTGGAGAAGGCAGGGAGAGAAGAAAACCGAATTTAACACATATGTAAGAGGTGGCCCTCATCTCACAGCGGGGATGCATTCCTGCTGACATTTTAAATTGTTTACTTGTCGATGGGGCCTGAATTACGCCATAAATATCGTATTACTGCAGATCCATATTATACCTGCATGATTTCATTACAATAACATCCCAGCCATAATTTGGGCTGATGTAAAAATTAGAAGTCGTAATAAATGCAAGATTATGAAAATATTAATTGCTTTCCAGTCAGTACGGTGACCATGCACTGTAGCCCTTCAGCGAGGATCTGTGCTCTGGCTCATACACCACTGTACTCTGACCCACTCAGACAAGTGGGAAAGAAAATTTTTTAATTCTGTTGAAAGGGTGACTGAACCTTCTTGTCTTTGGTTTTTAGCTGCAAGACCAGCTTATTGCACTATAGGGAAAAAATAGCTGTGTCTATTTTTTCCATGAAGTACTTGGAAAAGCTGAGAAGCTAGGAAGCTTAAAAAAAGGTGTTCACTGAATTAAGCAGAAGTGAGAAAAACGCTGTGGAATTAATTGGCAATGGTAACTGACCATGCTCCTTGATGTAAAACTTAATTGCTCTATTTTAGTAGTAGATTATACACATTTCACTCATCGACAGCGAGATAATAATCATTGAACTTAAGCTCAAAGTCATTACTCACTGTTTTCAGATCCTTTCATTCTTGTAATTTTTGTAATCAGGGATTTTGTCTTAAGCATCCTAGAACAGTTATAAATGGTTTACATCTGTATAGGATTCTCCATGACAAATTTTTGTAGAAATTTGCTAATTTGTACCAAGAGTTGGAATCCTGCTGAAAAGGACTGAACTTAAATATTTTTAAAAAGCAGATGTGCTACCTGTACATGAATACATTAACTTGGGAAATCAAAGCATTGTGTATCTCCAAATGTATTTTGTGTGTTTATTATGACTGTATTATAGTGTTTATATTTCTAAGTATTTTGGCAAGTCTATATTAACACAAGTACAACAGCTTCTTAGGCAAAATAACAGTGTATTAGTATTCCAAATCTGGGCTATTCATCATTTTCTGCTGTTAAGCTTTCTAGAAAAAATATAAACTTGATCTCTACTTGTAATAAATTATTAAATTGTTTTTTAAAATGTCTTTCAAGAGCAGATGAAAAGAATATTTGAATTTAAAAGTTTGTGTGTTTTAAAACTAGACCTTACTTATACTTCTATGTCAGTCAGCTTCTCAAAGGTACAGACACCTGTCACTTGAGCAACTAACAGAGAGACAAGACCATCCTCACCATCTTTCCTGAAAAGTGCTGTATGTAGCCTGGCTGTTTGTAACTTTCTGGTTAAGAGGGACACAAGCAATATGAACACATTTGTTCTGCACACCACAAGGTTCCATTAGTAAGCTTTGGTTGCTCTCAGATACCTCAGACTATGTCTGGGTTGATGCCACAGGTATCAGAGCACTGCATCAGACTTCTGTGGCCAAAGGGTGTGGGAAAATTACAACACAGTCAATTAAACCAAAACCTTGCTATGTAACCTGAGTATAAATTTGGATCCTGGAGCATGGCTGAGCAATTTAACTCTCTAGAACCTGGATTTGCTGAAATTGCTTTCCACATTCCTCATCATATAATTTAGCTTCTTTCCATATCTTCTCTTTTGGGGTCTACATGTCAGATGGCATTAATATTGACCCTATAAATGATCCAAAAGCAAAACTTTCTAAGTAAAAAAAAAATAATAATCAAGGATTTTGACTCCTACAATGAAATGCTATTGAGGAAATTTCAGGATAACAAGAAAAACCCTGAACACCTGGAATTCTTTCGTCAGGTCCTTAGGTCTGCTAATATAAATCAAGCACAACCAAATCAGAGGAGGCTTACTTCTAAGGTTTCAGACAGCAGTCGCCACAGGTTTTTGAAAAGTGTACTCTGTGCATCTAAGTCTGGGCTCTGTCCCATTTCATATGTGCTCAGGTCAGACTCTCAGCTCCCCACCCCAACAAAGAATCGACATCAGGGCCTGCTGTGGAGAGCTCATCAACATGCTTTCTTCTCCTTTCACACCATTCATTCTTCATCTTTAGCTTTGTATACTGCATAGAAAATTATATACGTAGATATTTTGCCTCAGTGACCCAACACCCTGTGAGACAGAGAACTCAGAATTTCTTTTTGTGAGGCTAAATTTCACAGGATTTTTGTGCCGTGAAGGAAGAGACTGCTACTGACTAGAGAATCTGAAGTAAATGTGCTCAGCACAGAGTAATTTATTTATTGGACAGATTTTGGCACAAGCCTTCCCTGAAGCCCTAAGACACACTGCTGTAAAAATAAGCTGAACCCCCAGAAATACACATTGATACTTCTTCATCCATGTTCAAGTCACAGCTGTCACATAGCCTCCTTTGGAGGATTATGGAAATACTGATCTAAAGGCTCAGTTGATCAAGATACTTGTCTGGGATGTGAGAGGTGAGAACTTGGACCCAGGATTCTTCCATCGCAAGGAAAGCTTGGGGCTGTCAATCGCTTCCGGGGAGAAGAAGGTTTTGTAGAGGAAATATCAGAGAGTTTACAGGAAAGTAGGAAATTACAGTTGAAAGTTGTACACTTTGCAGAAAGAATGGAAAAAATTCCTGTCCTATTGCACTAACCCTGTTGCAGAAGACACTCCCCATGCTTTCCAGTGAACAGCTTTTACTATTACATCTTTTCCTTCCCCATGGAGATTGCCTCTGGCCCCAGCCCAGGACTGAGACGACATCCCAGTTTGTTACACAGATGAGTAAAAGTTGAAATTTAAAAAAAAAAAATTGAGAAAATGCAGAGGAGACCTAACACCATGAAGTTTCAGTTTGAACTACAGAGGACACAAACAAAAACACTATATCCCTCTTCAAAAACTGCTTAAACTCAGACAGATTTTAAAGGTTAGGCCAATTTTTCTACTTAAACACACGTCCAAATTACATAAACGCTAGGCTACTGGCAAATAAGAGATGCAAACAGCACCTGTATTAAGACAACAAATTCAGTTCCAAAGGAAGATTTAAAAATGTCAATAAACGAAGCTCCTAGTGTGAATATGCCCACAAATGAGAAATGCCTTAATTTCAGTGAAATGTTTCAGTGGCATTTCTTACAAATGATAGGCAATTTCATGGGCACCATTTAAAGACAAAAATATCATGGTTTAGTGTGCAAGTGACAAGAGCACTTAAAAGCCTTAATACCCATGACAGGCAGGAAAAAATGTTGGGGTTTTTCCACAGGTAACGGAAAGAACAGTTTAAGACAAATATAATATACTCCTGTATAGAAAAGAACAAATTATTCACCTTTAATGACTTTTAATGGCTAGAATGAGGTAGGTGGATTTATTAAGGGAAAGAGCCACGGAAGAAAGGAACTTAATAAGTGTTTGGGGCCAAGAAGCAGCTTCATCTTTCTATGTATTTAATACAAAGTCATTTTTCACAGTTTAGTTATTCACTTCTTGGACATTTTGAGTTAATTGCTACTTTGAAGGCACTATTACGAATGAGGGAAGATAATTGAGTATAATTTTAAATGATGGAAAGTTAAAGTGAAATGATCAAGCATCTCAGTTTAGCATAGATGTTGGATCAAATAAAACCCTAGATCTAAACAATAATGTTTTTCTTAAGTAGCTTAATGCCGAAGAAGCATTTCTGATTATATCACACCTCCTGTATTACTAGAGCAAGGCATTTTGATAACTGTCTTTGACCTATCCCGCTGAAGATGTCATATAAATGTTTCAAGGCAAACAGTAGTGCAAGAAGTCTGGGACTACACAAGGTCATCAGTTCAGAAGGATGTGGTGCTGGTTTTATTTCAAGTCTCATAGATACTGATGCACTACCTAGTGCCTCAGTTCCTGCCAACAGGAAGGTCAAGTTCAGTTTTATGACTAGAAAACCTGTAGCCTTTCTAATTCAAGGGACAAGTCTGGAATTTCATCAAGTACACCCGGAAGTTTCCAAAGACAAAGAGAACCTAACATATCTCAAAACATTAGTATTTTCTAAGTCAGACCCACACTGGTTGGAACCTGAATCCTGATACTTGAACGTTTGCCTCTTCAGGGTAATTCTTGCAATTCAGTTGGGTTTTGCAATTATATAGTGCATCATTTTCCTACTGCATCCAGCAGAACAAGAAGACTGAGTTGCAGCCAGTGGTCCACTCTTTGGACTGACAGGGAGCCAAGTCCTCTGATTTCTTCTCTTGTGCAGTTAACACAAAACTACAGGCCAAATAATCTCTCTGCACGAAACCAGCTGAGAACTAGCATGGCCAGATGTACTAAATCCATCTGGACTTGTTTTGACCTGTGAAGAACCCTTTGGGTATAGCTCCATCATGTTCTCCTAGGTTTGAAGTTATGGTCCCTCAAAGCCAGCTTTGGACCAGTGCTGCTTCATTTAATCTCTGTTGAGGCTAAGCTCATAAACCTAACTGAACCTGAGCTGCTTTGCAGAGTCTGACTGCAGGTTTGCATCCAGTTTATCAGTCAGGGGTTTAACAGCTGCAAAGGACAGCTGAGTGTCCTGGTGCTAAATCCGGTCAAGTACTAGCACCTCCTCTCTCAGACACTGTTTTTGAGGTCCCAAATGTTCAGCCCTTTAAAGAACAGCACAATGGTCCATTTATTTTGTTCTACTTTTAAATCCTGCATTAATGCTGCACTTGATGCTTGGCCAGCCAAATGAGACTGTGACTATTATAAATCAATGGCTCAGAAGCCTGGGGTTTAATGCTTCATATAAATTCTGGCACCACTCAATTTCCTCAACAACATGTTCTCACAGTTGACCGAAATTCCAGAGAGGAAAGAAGTGTATCCATATATTAATGGGATATGGGAAATGCTAACTCTGCCTCTGACAAAGTTTCTTTAACCAGATGTATAATTTTTCTCATTAGCAAACTGAAGAGGTATGTGTTTTCTGTTACAGATGCAAATGTAACATTTGTACGGATCAGTAAATAGTTTTCCAGTGCAATGTAAACAGGCTTGACAGTTTGAATCTGCCTCAAATTCCACTGATAATTATGCAAATGCCATAAAATACCAAAGGAAAGCAGTTTCTTAAATATTCATGTGGCAATATTTATGTTACAATTATTATAGAAAGATACATAAAATTCAGAGTGTACTGACCATAAAATGTCTATGACAGCTCTATTCTTCATGAGCAGTAAGGAAAAACTCGGTGCTGTGCTTTGTAGTTGTGGCCATAATAATTATTATAAATCATCCTTATTAATCTGCCTCCAGGGGTATGGCTGTGTATTCCATCCACAAGAGCTCCAACAGCTATATACGTACTGCCATGTAGACTGCCAGAATATGTCACTATGTCACCACCACTGTACACCATACAGGGTTGCTTGAGGACATGTTTGCTGTCATAATCTGAAGGAAAAGGCATTATCTGTGATAACAGCATCTTGCTTTTTCTGGGCCTTTCAAGGTTCTCAGGAAAATTCTCGTCTCATTGGTATGGCTGCAGATTAACAGCACTTACTGTCATCAAGGGAATTTCGTATCTAAAGGTCAGTTCCCTATGGAGGGTGACCAACTCCACACAGTCTAAGTATTAGAAACATAACTTTTCTGTTATTGTAATAGTAGACCTTTTAGATTCACTCTTTTAGATGGTCATATGTTACATGATCACCAGGTGTAGATTGGTATTGGGCACAGCATTAATCACTTCTGCCTCTGCACTGCTGGGAAGGCCAGTGTCAGACCATCTTCAACTGGCAATATCTGGGGATACACAAGAACTCCGCTCAGTCCCTTGTGACAAGAAACCCTTGGCAAAATGAAAGATTCCTGGCATTTCAACAATAAAATAAAATAGCTTCTGGAGTGGTTATATTTTTTGTTTAGAGGAAGGCCTGTCTCCAAGCAGTAAAGTATTCCCCATGTCACAGAAAGAAATCAAACACACAGAGAGCCATCTCCACTATCCTGAGATGGTACTCTGAGGTAGTGATGAACCTCTTTCTTCTCAAATAACTGAACCAGGTCATAGTTATTAGCAAGAATGAGAACAACTATGGAGCCTGCCCCCAGCCTGAAGGCTAAGAGAACTCATTAGGAATACACCTAAGTTAGCGGGCCTATGACTAATGCCCACTGAAGTTTTCTGATTAGGAGTGTATTAGAAAAGGCCTGTTTGTAAAATTTGTTGCAAGAATGGAATGTTTTGATAATTATTCAAACCTTTGAACCTTTTAAAAGCCTCATTAGACTTTAAGAAAATCTTCTGGTTTATGGGCCAGAGGCTAAGAGATCTATTAAGGAAAAGATCACACTAAGACAAAATTCATTGGAATCACGGAAGAACATGAAACAAAGTAAAAAAGAAGGGATGAGGTTAAAATAGTCCCTTCGTCCCAGTCTGGGGAGACTTTACAGAGCCTTAAAGGTAAAACACCATTTGTTATCCAGATCCTTCTTTTTTCCAGTCTTGTGAGGAGATGTTAAGGCAATATTAGATCTTGCTTCTCAGCACTGACAAGAAGAAATTTTCTTACATTTCATCTGAATTTAAGACTAGTGACATAAGGAAAAGAACTAAGTCTTTAGATGGTGTTAAAATTCCTCTTTGTGTGAGAAACATACAGGTTTCAGACACACAAGGCTCCCCCAGTCGAAGCAGCTTTAGTATTTGTGATACAGACCTCTCTGAATAAGGGTTTCTTGTCTCTTTCTCTTAAAAGTCTATGTGACAGTTGTCACTGAATTTTTTGCAATCTCAGAAAAACAATCAGTGACAATATGTCATTAATTGTTGGCTCCTCTGCAAATGTTTAGAGGACCTGGTTCTTTCCTAGCAAGGTCACAGTGCTGCTTGTTTCAGTGAGATCCCACTATGAGTCCATTACATCTGGGATGACTACTAAAGATGTGGAAGCTGAGCAGCTGCTAATAACACCTTTGAAGATAAGGAAAATGGTTTTCACTGAGGTCCCTGGAAACACAAACAAGAATATTTACCCGTAATTTGTTCTCTGACCCTATGATCAGGATTCCAGTTTTTAGATTAACCTACAACTAATGATAAGAAGCCTTGCCTCTGCACCAGGCCATTACCACAAGGAAGTGGCTGTATACCATGAGTGATGCGAATGCAAGCTCATGTGAGCCTTTAGACTGCAAAATCAGAGATCAGGAAGAAGAAAGTGGATTGACAAAGAAAGAGACCGTTGCCTCAGAATATTTCCTGCAGTATTCCTCTTATCTAAATTGGGCTCACAGAGAAAGTTGGTTAAAGGTTGTCATGCTAGGCAAAGAGTAAAAAAATATTACATAGATGGTATAATCTTTACTGCATTAATCCTGTTAATGATTATCTCCCTGCCAACTGATGTCAGCAACAAATTACAGAAGAGATGAAACCTCTGATTTCTGACCTGATCTCACCATTCCCTCTATATTTCTTAGTGTTGCAATAGTACAGGCTATCCCTAAGCTAAATTCCCTGAATTTATGTTAAAGTTTTTATGGCTGCCTATAAGTCTTACAAGACTAACCTGTATTAGCAATAATACCGACCTTTAACGCAAGGATATCTAAGGAGCAGGACTTACTCTGACTGAATTAAATGTTATTGCATCCTTTAAACCGAGACTACATCTCTTTAAAGTATGAAAGAAGTAAATGGAATTTTCTGATATAAATCTGTACTGTATGAATATTACTTGGTTTAGACAGTACAGAAAAATTCATGCAATGCTATAAGTATATATATATTACTTTGCAACATGTAGAAAATATCTTTCTGCATCTGCAAATATCTCTGTATTTATCATGGTGTAAGAGCATCTAAAGAATTTAACAATAAGCATCAGAGCTTTAGTGTGACAACTGTACAAATTCAAACCTCTGCCTCCAGAAGATTTTCTTGCTACACTTGCATTTGGATTCAGTGGTAACATGTCCCTCAGCTAGTCAACGACATAGAAAAGAAGGCAGTGTTCAAGAGGAACATAAAATACAGACAAGGGCAATAGGGTGCTCTGACCTCTTAAGGGAGACCCCTTTCACCTTTTACAAAGAAGCACATTCAATGCCAGTCCACAGCAGTACTAATAATCAGCAACTATCAGCTTTGTCAGAAGAAAAACAGCCCCTGTACCTCTCTGGCTTTCACCCCCGCTCAGAGATCTTCCTCCCTTTTCGACAGTGACCGGCACTGGCAAGGAGTCTGCCCCAGCCCCCTATCAGCCACACAAGCAAACGGTACCCAGCGCTCATCTTCTGCCCCAAGCTGATTGCTACAGCACAAGAAACCATATTATCCCACCATAGTTGGGATTTCTTGCTCTTCATCTGCATCATACTATGACACTTCGGAAATGAAAACAGGAAGGCACTGCAGTTAAATGAGTAATTAAGAATTTAAATAATAAAGAGCATCATATGAAAATAGATATTGTAAATACACAGATAGCTACCTAAGAACTTCTTATTTCAGAATTCAAGAATTGAAAGTTGAGGGTTATGTAAAGTTAAGATAATTTTTCCTTAGATATGGACCAGGAAGCACACTGTTGCAATAATTTTCTCAGGGACTAAGATAAAATTGTAATATCCCAGCACAATTCCAAGTTAGCTGAGCACTAATAACAGTTATCGAGTCTTTACAGTCAAATGCATTGCAAAGAGAGACCTGGTAATAAGTTAGCAGAGCAGGTTAAATGAAGATAAATATTCTTAAGCACACAGAAGCTCATGTGCGCAAACGTGGAATAAATAGCTCAAATAAGCTTGCATACACAATGCAATTAACTGCACTTATTTGCTACCAAAAAGGTGGTATAGAAAGAGCGGTATCTTAACCAATTGTCATATCAGCCTGATTACTGGTATCCAAGCCACAAATCTACAATGTAGTAAAACATCACATTACTTGTAGTCACACCTGTAGGTCCCAGTCCACTTTCTCCACGTATGTAGGTCTGACAGATTTCCTTGGAAACTTTAGACATGGTTGAAGCCCTGAAAGGTTGAGATGTTCTGCAATTTGTCCAAGCTCAAAGGAGATCTATGACTGAGCAGCTCATATAACCAAGACCTTTTGTGGGTTCATCCATCACTTTAGCCTTAAGAATGGACAATGTTTTCCCTAACTGTCTAATTTTCCTAGTCACTGGGACTTTCCGTAAGTTCAGCAACCAACTAAAGGTTAAGGTGCATAGGATTGATAGTCTAAACCTTGAGACCATTGAGATATTGTCATTTATTAGGTAAAGATAATGCTTAATTGTTATTTTGAATATATGTATGCCTAATATAGTGGAGCTGTAATAGATTTGTCACTGCAGTATCTAAGAAACTAAGATGGCAGTCATTACATTTCCATGGTTATATATTTTAACTTTTATATAGAACTCAGTAACCGATAAGCATGCTTTCAGGGAAAGTGAAGCAAACCTGGGGTATATCAGCAGAGTTGCTGCTTCCAGAGGGGAGATGGCAAATAGAACTGTCTGTTGGAGGCAGATGAGGACCCCATTGACCCTTAACATTAAATCAGATCAGTTTCAATGAAGAACCTACACCTCTTCTTTTGAAATCAGGTACATGTGTTAGCTTCTGTTCTCCTTAACAGTTCTGCACTTCAACAGGAACTTCAGGCTTAGCATCTACATCAGTCTTCTACTTCCTTGGTATTGCAAGTGGCGTAACAGTGACAGGATCTGACCTGTCTTTACTGCAGTCATGAGACAGAGAAAATGCTCACATATAAACCTCTGTGAAGTAAAATCATCTGCACTTCATACAGGTGCCTTTTGATCAAAAATAATTGGCATTGGTAGATTTTATGGCATATAACACATTTATCTATTTTGCAGTGCTGGTGTGCTTTAGAAGAAAGGAAATTAGTGTCAGGGAAGACAATTAAATGCTTGCAATCAATAACTTATTAAAAGGAAGCTTCATTTGCTTTCCCGCAAACACCTTCAGGGTTAGAATGAGAGGAAGACACAGACAGAAAGAGGGCTTCTGTCCACACTGTAAGAAAAGGACTTTGCCTCCAAGAACACAACAGCCATCTCCTGATACCAACAATTTCAGAATAACAAATCCTGCTCTCATTGATGCGACAAGCCCCACTGTTGTTAAAACTTTTTTCTCAGAAGCCCTGAAACCAAAGCAGAGCACCAGCATTTGACTTCCAATGCATCACTGCCCTTTCAGTAGGAGAGAAACAGGTGCTGAAACAAAAACGCTGGTTGCAGACTTACTGAAACTGGGCTTGATTATTGCAGCTTATAAAAGAGTCATGATGAGAAAAAATGAAAAGCAGGAAAGAAGAGACAACAAGCACTAATGACTTTAGTAGAAGAGACTGTATAAACATTTGACTATATGGACTGAGTATAACCAAAAAGCACTTCGGAAGTTTGGAGTCCAGTACTGGAACAAGGGACATTTTAGTGACATGAATAATAAAACGGGAAGAAAAAGTCTGAATAATGCAAAAATTCAAGGAAGTCTAGCATCCTTAGAAACCAGCTCTTGCACTTACTTAATTTCTAATAGTGGGAGCAATGTGAGTAGCTAGGCTTCTTTGGAAGAGCTATTTAACAATGGAAAACATGTCCAAACTCTTTGTTAAGGTTAAAGCTAATCTAGCTTGTATTCATGCCCACTTTAAGTACTAGTTATACCTTTCCTTTCAGTCTGTTAAGTAGGTGTTGTTGTTTAACCCCAACTAGCAACAAAGCACTGCACAGCTGCTTGTTTACTCCCCCCTCACTGGGCTGGGGAGAGAATCGGAAAGGTAAAAGTGCGAAAATTCATTGGCTGAGATAAAACAGTTTAATAGGTAAAACAAAAGCCAGGCATGCAAGCAAAGCAAAACAAGGAATTTATTCACCACTTCCCATCAGCAGGCAGGTGTTAAGCCATCTCCAGGAAAGCAGGGCTCCATCACACGTAATGGTTACTTGGGAAGATAAACGCCATAACTCCGAACGTCACCCCCTTCCTTCTTCTTCCCCCAGCTTTATATACTGAACATGACATTCTATGGTACGGAATATCCCTTTGGCTAGTTCAGGTCAGCTGCCCTGGCTGTATCCCCTCCCAATTTCTTGTGCACCTGTTCACTTGCAGTTCATGGGAAACCTGAAAAGTCCTTGATTTTAAAGTAAGCACTACTTAGCAACAACTAAAACATCAGTGTGTTAGCAATATTATTCTCATACTAAATTCAAAACACAGCACTATACCAGCTTCTAGGAAGAAAATTAAGTCTATCCCAGCTGAAACCAGGACAGCATCCACCCCTTATTACATACCATTTTACATCATGCCACAATTTCCAATACATCCTCATTAACCACCACCCTCCTTCCCATCCTTTGATGTAATATACAGATATCATTCCCCTAGTCTAAGGATCACCCCTGTAAAATATCTGTAGAATGTCCAAAAATGCCCACTGAGTTCATTTAGTCCATGACTTTGGGCTCCAGGCTCCGTGTGTTATGGTAGTCACTCAGGACAGGAGACATGGTGTGTTGCATGGAGTTACCGGGCACCAAAGCCAGCTCAGGTTGAGTCACTGCTGCACTTCCACTACTTCTTGTATGGCTTATCCTCCACTTGTTTGGGTGGTTCCTGCTATGGTAATTCATATTACACACAATTCAAATCATAGGTTACAACAATTTAAAGGTATTTCCATCACAATCTCTACCCCTGGTCCTTTTGGACCAGACCATAGGGTTTAACATTACAACAAACTCTTCTTCCCCTTGCCCCTGCTCCAGCTTGGGCTTACCCACAGACCACAGTCCCTTAGGGCTGTACCTGCTCCAAGTGGAGCCTCATCTATGAGCCATAGTCCCTCCAGGGCTATACCTGCTGTGGCACAGGCTTATCCACAGCCATGGCAGCTTTGAGGTGTACCTGTTCCAACATGGCCTCATCCATGGGTCACAATGCCTTCAGAGGTATACCTGCTCCGGTGTGGCCTTACCCACAGTCACAGCCCTTTCACAAGTAAACCTGCTCCAATGTGGCCTTACCCCTGGCTGCAGTCCCTCCAGGGCTGTACCTGCTCTGTCATGAGCTTATCCATGGCCGCACACTTTGAGGTGCTCCAGCATGACCTAATGCACATCCACTGATGCTTCAAGCTGTACCTGCTGCAGCATGGACTTATCCACAGCCACAGATGCTTTGAGGTGTACCTTCTCCAGCATGGACTTGTCCTTGGGCCATGATCCTTTCAGAGGTATACCTGCTGTAGCATGGACGTAACCACAGCCACACACACTTAAAGATATACCTACTCTGGTGTGGGCTTATCCACAGCCACAGCCACTTTAGGGCATGCCGCCCCTACATGGACACATTCACAGGTCACAGTTCCTTCAACCTGAGGTCACACTGGAGTTCCAGCCTGTCCAGCACAGCAGCACAGAAACAGCAGTGATGCCCTGGCCATCTGCCAGCCTAGGTGCATGGCCATTGCTGTTATCAGAATGTTCCCAGGCACAGCACAGTAAGATGATAAGCAGTACAGTGGTACAGCAAGCAGCGAGAGAAAAAGCAGCCACTAATGATCATAAGACTCTAATTTACAGCAAGCCAAGCAAGCCCCACGGCAAGCACAGGAGCCTGCCTATTAATAGCTAAACAGCAATAACAGCTATAAATTCAGTCTAGCACATTCCAGTCAAACCTGTCATTATCTCAAACACTTCAAGCCCCACGTTGGGTGCCAAAAAGGACTGTTGCAGTTTAACCCCAGCTGGTAAGTAAGCACCACACTAATGCTCACCCGCTTGCTTGCTCACTCCCCCCATGCCCACAGAAGGATGGGGAGGTTATTCAGGAAAACGGTAAAACTCATGGGTTGAGATAAGAACAATTTAATAATTAAAATAAAATATAATAATAATAACAACAACAATTCTAATGAGAAGGAGAGAGAGGGAGAGAGAAATACAATCCAAAAGGGAAAAGGTACAAGTGATGCACAATTCAGTTGCTCACCACCTGCTGACTGATGCCCAGCCAGTCCCTGAGCAGCAATCACTCAGCCCTGGCCAACTCCCCTCAGTTTATATACTCAACATGATATGCCATGGTATGGAATATCCCTTTAGCTAGTTTGAGTCAGCTGTCCTGGCTGTGTCCCCTCCCGGTTTCTGGTGCCTCTTCAGCTTTCTCTCTGGCAGGGCCTGAGAACTGAAAAGTCCTTGACTTAATATAAACATTACTTAGCAACAACTAAAAATATCAGTGTGTTATCAACATTGTTCTCACACCAAATCCAAAACACAGCACTGCATCCATCTATTAAGAAGAAAATTAATTCTATTCCAGCCAAAACCAGGACAGTAACAGATATCAAAGGCCAAGCTATCCCCAGCTGTTAGGTAAGTAAACAAGTGAGGATGCACAGGAAGACTCTTCCCTACTTTGCTGCTTTTGTTCCGATGCCCATTTAGCTAGTCCCAGCACTGAACTCTAGAAAGGGCCAGTCCTACATCCAAGGTGGAAATGAAGCACCCAATTCAACTCTTAGGCAAGGGGCAGAGGTCAAATAAGCACCCTTTGGAACATGCAGGATCTGTTTTCCTCTTCCTCCTGCAGCTGCTGCATCTGGGTGTCAGAAACACAGCCCCCACAGAGCTCCTGTGAAAGGAATGATCCATGCAGTTCTTGCTTCCTGCAGGTACCAAGAACTAAACAATTCCCTCCTCTCCAGGCCATGTTGCTAATATAGTGTGTGCCCTATAGATCCCCCCAAAGCTGTGTCCCACCTGTGGAATTTAATAGGTATACAGTCCTACTGTACCTGTGCACTTTTTCTTCCTGTGGCCCTGAAGTCTTAACACGCTCTAGAGCTTAAAAAGCTTTTTTTTCCCCAGAAGTCACTATTTATGTGGTGCACTCACAAAAACTCTGTGGTACCTGTGTCTTACACACACTTTCAACATCCTCACAGCTTCCAGGGCTCCCTGATGAGGCATACCCTGCGAGCAGCTATTCTTTTAGCCAATTCAGCCGCTTCTGCAGCCAACAGAAATTGCAGTGTGCATCCACACACTCAATTAACTCCACTGATAGTCCTGATTTCTCAGCTGTTGCACCCAACTCTCTCTACTCATCCTGAAGTACCAAAGCAAAAGCACACTTTGAAGGACTTCCAGATCTTCAAAGACTGCAAGGCTACAAAGAAGGAATCTTGAATTCTTATTCCCACTCTGACACATCTCTCCTGGCTACATTGTTGTGCCACACAGGTGGATAATCAAGGTAGTCATTTGACCCAGGAACAGTACAGCATATTAGGTAGGTGACTTTGCCTACCAGGTCATTCAGAACTGGCTGGAGTTTCCTTGTGCAGCTCTGTGCAGTGCTGTATAGTCCAACCCACCACAAATTATCACTAATGCTAGATTCCCGGTTCATTGTGTCATTACAGATTTAAATCCTTTTGTAATGTTGAATAGCCATGCAGAAATTGCTATAACTGTCATACATTTTTAGAATAGTTATCAAAGTCATTTGCTCATCATGCCTTTACTAACCTTGCTTTTGCTTATCTCTGGTGCATGTCTCATCTGTAATTTAGATCTTGGCAGGTGCTGCCTGGCTAAAGGTACTATGAATTTCTTCAGGGAGTCTCCTGCTAAGCACTTTCCTATTTGCTGCTAAACAAGCAACTTCATTTTTTCCATTCCTTGTTTTGAAGTCATTGCTGCTGATTGTGGTAATCAGCACTTTGGCAAAGCTTCCCTTTTTATTCCTCATCAAAAAACAGTCCTCATCAAAGTTATTGTTCAAGATCTCTTGGCACTGTTAGAAGCATTGAATCTTTCCCCCACTCTCTTACCCCAACACACACTAGCCATTTCAATGCTTTGCAAGAAACAAAAGCCATTTTTACACTTGTGTCAGGCCCTTCATTTTTATACTTCAGTGCATTAACTGGACTTTATGGACCTGACCAGCCTCACCTGAGACCCACACCTCTACCTATTGGGGTCCTGTTTAGGATCAGGTTGGGCTTTTACTCCCTTCTTCAAGCTATGTCACAGCCTGTGCCTGGCCAAGGACCCTCACACTGTGAGCTGACTTCCCGACTAGACCCCAACCCTGCCTCTTCACTGTTGGCACCCACATGGTGCCCTAGTGCTCTGTCAGAAATTCACCTTTAAGGGTGGGGACTTTCCTCAAGAGATCATAAATTTTTGGTGCTATGTCCAGGAAGTCTGTGGCTTTCCCTTTGAGGAAAGACAGCTTCTGCCTTGACACCAAAAGCAGCCTACTCTGAAGTCCAAAGCTGGAGCCAGGGAAATAAATAGGGTTTGAGAGAAAACTGCCAGTCCTGAAACATGCCAAATACCTGTTTTGTGGCCATGTAAAGCTTTGCAAAACCTTCTGTAAGAGATGGAGTAGGGAGGGAAGGAGGATTTCAATCTTAAATCTAAGATGCTTCCAGGTTGAAGAAATGTTTTCAGCAGTACTTAGTACTGTAGTCATACTCCAAGGCTATGCTCTTATGTTCTGTTTTATTGTACAACATAACATTTTATTGTTTTGTCTTCAGTTAAGACTACTCAATAATTTGGAGCTGTTGTTGGTTTGCTTGTTTTTAAGTACCTTGCATAAAAATATCTAATCTCAGCAGAAGCCTTCATATGTTGAGCTGTAAACTACCAGTAACGAGTGTGACATCATGAGGCTGCCACACATACGCTGTGGAAAGAAGTAATTCAAAAGCCACATCACTGTACCAATTTTATAAGTGCCTCAAAGGCTGTTGGCTCATCTGTTTGTAATGTTAATGGGAGCTTTTGTACACTTCTTTCTAACAGAAAATGAGGCAGCGAAGGGGCTTGGCAGAGGTTAAATACTAATCCAGAAACTTTCTTGTCATGGATACTGAAGTCTTGCAACATCTGTCTTGTACCCAGACATAGTAATAATAGGATAATATCTTACAGGAGCATTGGATTTTGTTTTTATTAAAAGGTTACTGTACTCAGGTCTCCTGAATTGTGAATGTTTCTTAATTGTCAACATACTTATGGCAAACTGATTTCTTCTTCCTGCATGGAAACTTCCAGAATATGAAAGGTAAGCACTGTACTATACATCATTAGCATAACTTCAGAAAAAATTATGTCATGTAACTTCATTATTTCTTTAAAGCTGTGCAAGACAAGAGGTCTCATGTTGCTTCTATGAAATGCACATTGCCTTTGTTCACAGCACTCTTTCCTTCTACTCATTGCTTAGATTATACTCTTACTCAGTATCATATCAGTTGCTCGATTTGAACATGAACCTTCCTTCATTTGACATCCTTCTTCCCTCAGTAAAAATTTAATCTACTTACAATATTTCTGATTTGCTAACCCAGAGTACTAGCATGCTTTGCCAGCTTGAAACCCAGCATTTCATGGCAGGGCAAGCTGTAGTACTTGCTCTGTAGTCTGATCTGAAAAGCCTGCAGGCTTTTTCTGTTAACTCCTCCATAAAGAATATGAGTTTTATCATTTTACTGTATGCCTTGCAGGCACTGCCACTAAAGATGGTACTTTAGCTCTGCTCATGGACAAAGGCTTTGAAGTATCTCACCTAAACACTTCTCTTCTGCAAGTGTTCCTTCCTGAAAGCTCTTTGAAAGAAACGATAACATTGCCTACTGGAAAATACCAAGAAAGACCTTGACAAGAAGTACTATACAGGTATATTGTTGACCAGGACTCTAAGACTGAACAAAGATAGCTATGGCATAATGGAGTTGAAGAGAACAGCTTCAGATGAGATGAGAAAGCAACTAACATGAGTGTACCTCTCACTGCTTTGGAAAAATGACCACAGCAGGAATAGTGTTAGCAAAGCGTGACCTGAGACCTCACAGTCATATGCTAGAAAGTACAGCACTTCTCTTGGATGGCACCAGAATAAGTATGAAGGATCTGAACAGCTGAACTTTTGGGTGCCTCTATATTTTCTTGCAAATTAATCCCATGTATATCAGCACTTTGAGCATTTTGATGGAGTAGGTTCATTTTTCATTCCAGAGAAGTAACTTACAGGTATCAGGCACAAGCAATGACACAGTTTAAGTTATGTAGTAATGAAATGTTGGGAGTCTAGCTCTAAAAACAGCTAAGTTGTAAAAAGAAGTAGAACAGTTCACTTCATAAAAAGTACATTTCAGAACCAGAATGACTGAGTGCACCTTAAGTATTAGCAATATTAAACATTCAACTCAAAATGGGATGGCAGAGAAACTTGCCATTCTGCTGTTTGCATGAGTGGTAGAGAGAGGTCATACAGATGCAGTAAGAGCCTGTCCTTTCAGTCTGTTGGTTTCTTTTTAACAAAACCAGTCACCGAAGGATACACCTAAAGCACACAAGTTAACAGTCATGTGCTGGGTAATCTCCCCAACAAAATAGCATTTGAAAGTTAAGAGTTTTGTCCATATAACTTGGAGGTTGTTTAGCTGACGGTCCCTTTTAAAAATCTCTCTGTAGTAATAAACATTCATTATCAGTCTATTTTTTATACTTGTTCCACTTCCCATATGTGAGAACACTAATGCTATTTCTGTGTAATTTGACAACCATGAAAGTCACTCTTGATAAAAGAATAAAGTCCAACTACAGGTAATAAGATAGAACTGTTTCTAGCATTTCAAAACATACTGGTGATTCCTGAGTAAACTATTAACCTGTTTAACTAGAATTGCAATACTACAGTAGAGGAATCACTCTGAAAATGAATACCTGGTTTCCATTTAAGCAACATGCTGCTCTTAGAGCCGACAGCTGTGGCTACCTATACTCAAAATACAGCATATCTATCAACATAAGTCTAAAATAGGACAGTACTTTGACACCATTTGTGTAATCAGGCATATTGATTCAGTTTCCCTTACCACCACCTTTCATCTGTTTTGTACTTCTGGGCATTGAAGAGAACAGGAACGTTAAATCCAGATGTTCTCAGGGCAGCATGCATGGGAGGGAACGCAACCTGGCTCTTCCACTCCAGCCTGAGCAGCTGGCCAACAGGGGAGTGGATTATCTTCACAGAGAAGCTAGTGTGAAGAAAGGGAAACAATACTAAATCAGGAGGAAATAATTTTATTCTTCACACCTGTTCTTCATTGAGATGTGAGTGAAACATCTGTTCCTACTTACAAATGAGCAATGAAGTTACCACAGAGTAAGAAAATGGAAGCTTTTCCTCATGAGAGTAGCAAAAGTACCTTTTTCAGAATAGGTAGCTCAGGAAAGCAGCATGGGCTTCCACTTGCTGGAACAGGAAAGTAAATCATAATCTGATACAAAAATCCCTCAGAGCCACATTTCCATTGCTGCCAGGTCACTTGGCTTACAAATTTTGGAATTTGGTTATCTAAAATATAGACATAATCACCCAGCTTTGGGGACAGACATAAACACAGATCTCTGGTCCTGGCTGCTTTTTTGTTAATGTCAGATGGGCACAAGAAGCTGTGTGTGTAATGTTAGCAAAAGGGAATTGAATCTGGAGTGTTATGGATCTGCCATTGAGTCACACAGGTGCCAGAAATAAACCAACCAAAACCAACCAGGTTGCCTCATTAAGTGCCCATCCAGGAAAATATTTTTACATATATCCATCCTCCACAGTAGATATTCAGAAATCTCACTCAGTCATCAGGCCTCACCTTAAAAAGCGAGTTCCTTTAGCCACCACCTCCTTTGACCACTCTCCCTAGCCCTTTTATTCAGAGCAGTTGAGGCCATTTCCTCTGCTCCCTGGGCATTGCCTGGCTTCACCCCCTGTTTTCTGGGTGAGGTCATAAATCCCATCAGATCAAGGGATTTGGAACTGTATTTAAGAGACTAGTTCACGCTGTTCCCAGGGGGGAGGCGGCTTTAGTGATTTGCTGCATAAAAGCACTTTCTTTCCCTTGTTACAATGATTTCTGACACTCCTTAAGCTGCAAACTTGTGCCGGAAAGCACCCAAGAAACTGAATTTTAGAATTTTCCCCTGTCAAAATGTATTGATGGGTGAGGGTCTTTACTGACCCCAAAAGAGGAATGCAAAGGCTTTGAGGAGATACTGTATTTAGCGTTGCAGAAATTAATCAGAGACAGTAGAAATGATAGTCTGTCTGAATGGAGCTAGTTCCCAAGGACTTGGTTAGCAGACGGTATAGGCAGACAGTATCCCTTGTTGGAACTGGCAGTATCCCACTCGGCTACTCAGAGGGGCTGTGACACAGGGCTGAATGTGGGATCAGCACTGCTCAGAAGAATCACTCTAATCCCTGCTATGCTGGGTGCTCTGCCCTGAGTGAGGCTGTGGGATTAGTGCTGAATTTGATTTCCTGGTGGAATGACAGAGCCAGATATCAGAGTCCTTCTCTGAGCCCTGCACTTACAGTCATCAAACAAAAGGCACTAACAGGCCATAGAGAGGATTTGCTTGGACATCGCTGCCGGTCACATGCGTGACCTGAAGCAACATACCAACTTTCCTGTCTGCAGGACTTTTTCAGTATATTGCAGGAGACAAAGTCCTGAGTCTTACTACACTGCAGGGAAGGGCTGGCACAACATAAGCACAGACATCCAGCTCAATGTGGTGATGGCAATAATCCAAATGATCAGACAATCATAACCAGAAGTCATCTTTTTGTTAAAATGAGGCTGTATTTCTGCCTGCAAGTCTAGATATAGTCAGGTTATAACACTGGTTTTGATAGGATTCCAGGAGTGCAGAGCTATAGCATGTAATACATATAAGCTTTCAGGATAACCTTGGAAAGCAGGTGCTGACTTTACTTTTTTTTTACTACTTATCTTCTTTCGTGCTTTTTCTTCCTGAAAATATTTAATTAAATTACTATTCTGCTCTTTTTTTTTTTTTTTTTGTCTATTTAATTTTTCTGAAGATTTGAAGTTTTATTGGGTGCTTAAATTCACTAGGAAGCACTTGAAAAACTGGGCCGCTTGTTTAAATGCTTCATGTGAATCTGGGAGTCTCGGCTGAGTGTGTGCCAAAATATTGCCACAGGACAATAGGGAACAGCTTGTGCAGCATGTTAAACTCTAGTGAGTCTGCCTGAAGGCAAGGCTATGAACTCTGCCTTCTCTCCAGCACTAAATGTACAATTACCTCTTAGAGGAAGATAAAAGTTAAGAAAACCAAACCCCACCTTGGCAAAGCCAAAAAAGCCCTTTCTAATTCTCTATCTAGAACATTTAGGGATTTTTACTTGGAATTGTTAAAACATCACTGTTAAAATGTTCCACATAGTCGGAAGTATTCCTTTGCAATCTAGGCAAAATATCCCGAGAATATCAGCAATTCAGGTATCTGTCCTGGTGTGGGATAATAGACAATTAAGAGTATTAAGCTGGAAGGACTGGGGGGTGGAAATAAATTTCAGTGTCCTTTTACATTAACAACTTTGCAGTTGACTACAAAGACAATATTGTCTTGAGCCTCTCCATCTTGTGATTAGCTTTAGTTCTTTTTCCCATTTTTCCCTCCTATGGGCCATGTCTGAAGATTCGAACATCTCTGTCAATAATAGAGATATTACAAACCAAACTAGGTGGAAGGAGGGTGGCACAGCTTTTGGAAAAAAAGAGATGATCCCCCAGCTGGAGTAGACAGACTCAGATCTTATAACAGAGATGCCCTTATGTCATATTCAACTCAATGCACAATATTTTATATAAACCTAAGAAAATTATTAAAGTTCTGTCTCTGAAAGAGCTTTTTGTTGCTGTGTGTCACATCTTCCTCAAAAAAAAACCATTTTTTCCATTCTAAAAATCACATGGAACTTACAGGTGTGAGGAGGAGTCATGTAGGTTGCACCTTGCTTCATTGTTACCCTAAATACATGTTTCAGAAACAAATTTCTTTTCCTGGAAAAGTAAGGTATGATCATTGTAAAATTACGCTGAACAGTTTGTCCTTTGACTTTTTAATCTTTAGACTGACTCACCAGAATAGAAAAACACTGTTGATTGCACCATAGATATAAGATCTGATAATTCAGCTGGCAAGTGCTTTCTGTGAGCCCAAGTGCTCTTCTCAGCTGAGCTGATATTTTAGTGGAATCATTTAATTTAAAAGAACTTCATTTGAAGTCATGTGTCATTATGAGAAACAAGCCAATAGAATGAGAGCCTGTCGTGTAATATGAATTACATGTAATATGAATTACACATGTTGGACTTCAAATAATCAAGATTAATAGCACATGCCTACCTGCCTACATGGCTATGGAGATACAACTGTACTATCACTTCATTTCGTTTTCCCTTTCCACTTTCTAGTGCCCTACTTTTTTCTTGTGTCTAATACCAGAAGATGCACTCTCTGGGCAAGGACCAAGCCTCTGCTCCACCTAAAACCATTAGGCTGCTCTTGAATGTAAGTATATAATTAGAAAAAGTTCTGTGCTGTGAGGAAGAAGCATCAAGCATCCTATGTCTAAGCGTTCCCCTCGGACGTAGTAATAAATGTAGGCCTGCACTTCTCTGTTCTACTTCTTGGTCTCTCTGCAGTGAATGGAAATGTTATTATTGACTTCAGAAGGAATCAGAAATATCCTGAAAACAGCATATACAAGTAGTAGTATGTGTTTCTAAGAGACATTAGGACTGAGGCTGAAAAGTTGTCTTTTACATCCATTTTCATTTATTAGGTTGGTTCGTATTTTTTTGTGGTTTCTATTGTCAAAAGCTCTTGAAAGATAGTTCTTTTTAGTAAAGGAAGATTCATTATTGTCTACCATTGGGGTCTGAGGAAAAGGAAAAGGAAAAAGTGAGAAGAGAAAGAAGGCTCTGCAGGAAATACCTGGCTGTACAATATCCTGTCCTGTAGCTTCTCCTGTAAAAACCAGTGCTTACACTTCTCCTGAGACACCAGAGGCAGTGATGCTACAAACTTACAAGTGTATTGGTGCATAAGATCCAATCTCATTTGACATCTCATCATCAGTGGAGAAGGTCTTGGACAAGGGATTAAAATCTTGAATTGGATCCAGATAGCCCAAGACACTGTTTGATTATTTCCCCAACTCTAAGCCTCTTTGGCTCCATTTGGTATTGTACATAAAGGATGAAACTCCTTAGCTGGTTTTAAAAGGAAGATGAAATATTGCTTTGATTGTCTGTAAGATCTGAAGTTCCTGGGTTTCTTTGATTTTGCTTGTGCTGCTTTTTCTTCAGCGCAATCTTTACCAAGTGCTAAATCTTGCTGGTCTGTTCATTTGTGTTCTTGGCAACCTGTACTGCTGCATACAAGCTCAGAATAACATGTTAGATGTCTGAAGAATAAAGACGTCCTCAACCTTGTGTAGAAACACCTACAATTTTTGTTGGGCTGCTCATAATAAAAATCAATTTAGATACAAGAACTTACTGTTGGCCAATAAAATTGTGCTCCCAGATCAGCCTGGGTTTGCTAAAATACAACAAAATATTGCATAGTATTCTTTCTGTGTGAAAACATTTGGCTGGTTGTTGCTCTGAAGGACATGCCCCCAAATAACATCAGTTAAATATTACTCGTGTCAGAGCCCTCCTCCTAACGTGACACTCCCTTTCAGGTAAACTTGCTAACTGGTACTCCAGTGCATATACATCACCACCCCTCACATACACATCTGTTTGTGAAAGTGTGTGTGGTGTGTAGTGATTTAGAAACTTGCCTGGGAATCAGTCAACCGATCTCTGTCTGTCTCCTGCTCTACCCAGCCACTGGAGCAGCTGTTAGCAGTGGCTGTGGGGAGGTAAGGACTGATGAAAACAGAGCTAGTCCTTCAGAGAGAAAGAGATTCCGTGCAGGGCAAAACAGATGAAGTAAATGTCGCTGAAGTCCCAAAGTCATAGCTTGTTCTATTTCCATTTTGCAGGCAAATAAATTCAGCTGAGGGAGGAGGAAGGGAAGGAAGCCATATCTACAGTTGTCGACTTTCTTTCATCCCCAAATCTCTTGATTCATTTTCAAGTGCCTTAATATAACTACAGTCCTGTTTACCAAGCTAGGGAGGTGGGGGGTGGGGGGTGGGTGTAAGGATTTTTTTATATAATAATAAATGAAACTGTTTATGCTACTGCAATTGTTTTCTCTTTTACTGGCTTCATCACCCTGGCCAAGAAAATGAAATGGGTAACAGACTTGGAATTAACCTAAATATCTGTTGCCAGACCATTCCCCTGAAATTATATCTCCAACTGAGCAAAAATGTTTAATTGTCACCTCCTCTTCCATTAACTTGGTTACATTTATGAGACTTTTCCAGTACTGGAAATCGTGCAAGCAATTATCTTTCTGTGACTTGGCATGATTTCTGATTCCTCTTCAGCAGCAAAGGACTGCATGAATTTATATGGCAGAACCGATCAGAAATCTTCGCAGTTCTCAGTCCACTGTTCTCCTTCTCAGTGGCTTGCATTAGATGCTTCATAAACAGCATCTATGGCCCCTCACTATGAATGCCACTATGAATGAGATGTACATGTGAGATTAACATGAAAGGTTTTCTTCTGATCTGTGTCAAATTTACTGCCTTTGAAAGCTCTATGAGTTTCCTTGCTATTATATTACGGGATAGGTAAACTATCTTAATCTAAGCTACCCATTATTTTTACACTGTTTCAGGTTCTCAAACACTTTGGTATTGACTGTTACAGAACTGCTCCCAGTGCACACAGTTGTAAGAGAGCAAGATTCAGTGTCTTAATCTCTTTTAGTGATTAAAAGGATGATTGATCCTTCCATTCTATTTGTCTTGCCAGTTAGTTTGATACCTTCTTTTATTTCCTCTATATCTTTTTCAGTAACATGAGAAATCCACAATTTACTGTAAGTGAAAACATGCCTTCAACTGAAAATATTGTTTTCCACAGTAATCTCCATTACTTGCTCAATGAAGCTAGTATCACACTTGGGTTTTGTACTGTCATGGCATGCTGAGCAGACATCATAGCTGGGCTGGCTAATGCTTCATTTTCATTTATTCGGCCTCTGAACTTCTCCCTGCTTCTAAAGGAGAAAGCCGTACAAATAAGCCTGCCCTGAAGATTAACAGTTTCAGGCTGGGGCCAGTCAGGATAGGAAGGAAATTATACACCTCTACTCCATCAAAATGCTTTTCTTCTCATGCCCTGCTATCTAGAGGTAGAAACGGATCAATATGACTATACTACGGAATGACACAGCACTGCTCAAGGGCAGAGGTGGCACCTCAGGGAACTGCAACTCATATCAGATAGATTAAAAGTAGTGCCCTGAATTACAAGTGGAGAGAGGATGTCTTCTAGGTATCACACTCACACAAAAAAAGTCAAGAGAGTGGAAAGCAAGTATTTCATTCTAAGAGGATAAAATGACTCCAGAAGTTCATCAAGGAATTTCCCACTGAATTTCTAAACTGCAGTATTTGGTTTTCCTATGGGCCTGCTGGGATCCCAACATATCCCGGAGGTTACACTGTAAAAAGCCTGTTGCTTTTCTCACTTTTGCTTAGGAAGTTGTTAAACAATATATATGTTGAGTGAGTTTGAAAAAATGTCTCTACAACTTAAAACTGTATTTTGCTGATACATCAGAACTCTCCTCAGGCATGTTTTTAAATACAAAAAGGAAATTTCACATTGGAAGCTAGGCTTTGAAGTGAAGAGCCACAAACTGTAACTATCTTAATGACCAGCATTGACAAGAAATTGGGTACTAACATGAAAAATAATAAAACATATTAGAATTGGAAAGTTAGAACTGTATTCACCAGGATTCAGACTATTCTGGTTTTGTATTAAAGGTTTGTGATTAGAATGAAAGAACCCACGCAAACTCATCTTGGTAGCAATGCAGTGGAAGATTAAATAATATGATATGATATGACAAAGCAAATGAATACTGTTTGACTTGCTTTGTTTACAGAAATAGTATAAGAAATGACATTCATTTTTAAAGGCACAGAATCTACATCACAGAATTTACACAGGAATTTGAAACGGGGGAAAAAAAGAAAGGAAGGAAATAAAGTCTCTGCTAAATGTAACTCACAATATTTCCTTGTGAAGAGACTTTGAGGTAACTCCGTTCAGCCTTGACCCTAGTCATAAATAAAACATCTAGCACTGATCTGCTGGGGGAACACAGCAGAACCCAAAACAGGTGGTGGGACGGCACTGTGCTTCAACCAGTGTGTTACATACGGAGCTCGTCAGTCTGCAGCAGGAAATAACAGCCCTCCCAAGGCACTGCAGCCAGCAGTACCTCACAGCTGGGGCCAAATTTCAAAGTTCTAAACGGGGGAACAATTACGACCGAAGAAATCCTGACTGTCTCTCAGATCAGTTCAAAACATTTGCATTTCCAAACAACATAAACCCAAAAGGACTTGTTTTGTATTTAAAAACTGTCATAGAAAAGATTGTGAGTGGAACAAGGATGACTGCAAGCCAGTAATTACTAAGACTTGTGAACTCTAGGGGATTAATGATTGCTAGGGGGTCTTCAAAGCCAAAGATGGAGACAAAATCAGTCATTACAGACGTAGGAAAACAAGACAAGGGTATTATTTCTGACACAGTTCATTTGTGACCTAGTGGAACACCACCAGTTCCACATTTCTCAATGTTCTAAACTTTTTTTTGGTAGAGGGCCACAGGGGAGAAGTCAACAAGTGCAGCGCTGCCAGAAAGCAGTCACTACAGCAGATTGCTTCATGCCTTCTTTTTTTGCAAGAACAAATCTAATGAGGAGTGTTAGTTTAGCATAAAAAGAGCCAAATTCCTCCTGATAGAGGCAGAGAGGTTCCATTTATTATCCCTAAATCTTGTAGCAGGGGCAGCTCAGAGAACAGAAGGAAATCAGAGGTCCAGCTCTGCTGCCCTCATGTTGCCTTAAAGTCCCTGGACACAGGGAGCCAAAGACCTCCTCAGCACAGGCCCAGTAAGTGTTTCATGTTATTCCAAGGATGGACTTGGCTCAGAGGAGTTTCTTTGTTGTGAGTTGCAGCTTAGTTTTTTTTTATATATATATATATTTTGTTTATTTCCATGTCTCTGATGCTTTCCAGAGCAGCTCTTTTCTCATTGTCAGCTTCAATTAAGGATTTCCTGGGACTATGTGACTTTTCCTTGAATGCCTACAGCAGGCCTGTGCTAGTGCTGATCCTGGCTGTCACTTGCGGAAATTTCATTCCATTTTCCAAACTTAAAATTGGAAATTATATTGGAAATGAAGGGCTGACAATTTGGGGATAAAAATTAGGATTCATTTATATTCCTGGAAGTTGTCTGAAAGATACCTGGTTATTGCTCCTACAGGCACATACATGTCCCCACCAGCAATGTCATGACAGAGCAGGGTGACTTCATGTTCCCCTCCATTTTACAGAGCCAAAGGGGCAGGGTTAAGCTACTGTGGTAATTCTGGTGCAGACTGAGAAGTAAATCCTACCTTAAGGTGAAATTACTTCAATTAAAAATCAACACCAAATAAATGATAGCAGGTATTAGCATTGTCCAAGTGACTGATAAGTTTGTTTTAATCTCTTTTCAGTTTTTAGAAAGTAAACTAGAGTAATTTAAACCCATCCAAGCTTTGCCAGCACCTGCCAGCAGTCATGCTTGTGGTTTATACTGGAGCAGCTTGGGGTGAGCTTTCTTCTGATTTTTGAATGGAGATTCATCACCTTATGCCCATGGGAGAGGGTAGAGAAAGTATCTATACTTTGTTGATGAAAGACGTGGTGCTCACCTCTCTGGGGAGGCAGATCATGTTCGCTGCCTCCTTCTACCTGGAGACAGCCAAGCAGGGAGAGCATTGGCATTGCCTTTGGGAGCTCTGCCCTCCCTTATTGCTGCTGTGTAGAGGAATTAATAGTTCGAGCCCTGTCTTATCCTTGGATATGTATATTGTGTCATTGGGTGCTAGGCAGCTTCTTAGAGCTGCTAGCTGTCCCCAGTGTCGTCAGTTAGGAACAAAACATTTCTGATAGGGGAGGAATAAGCGTGCTCATAACTACCACTATCAGAAATATATTATACCTACTTTTGGCTGCAGCTAGGCTTGAACCTTAGTTTTTATAAAGAGAAGATCAATGCTAGAGCTTGTGTGTAACTGTACTACTGCTCTTCATTGGCAGAAGCCACCAATAAGCTCTGCTACTTGTTAAGCTAATTCATTTGTCACTCCTCGTTAGCTTGTAATGACTTTTATTGCTAGTGTTGTTTTTAAGGCTTAGGATAGAAATACATGTATTCTTGCCGTTTAGGACCAGCTCATCCAGATATGTTTTCTAGCTCTTCCTGAAGGAGGTAATGGTTACCAGTGAAGAAACCTGCAAGTCTCTTCATAATTGCAGTAAATAACCTGCTCTGCAGTCTATAAGCTCAAACAGCATTTTTCATCTTCAGATTAAAAATGTAACAGAAAACTTCATGGCTAAGGAGAACAAAAAAAGGGAGTCATGTAAAAATCTTGCCTGAAATCAAGACACATCTACTATCCCATCACTTATGGCCTGTTCTGGCTTAAGATGTCTTATTTAAAACCTATTCTCACTCTTTTTCCTTGTCCTGTCCAACCAGAACAAAAAAAAAGCTGAAATGGTTTTAAATATTAAGACCATGATCTTCAATGCTGGCTCTGTTGCTGGAAGTTAAATTCTTACCCAATCCATTAAAGGGCACTCGTTTCCCATGTCATATCTATTTTTGATCACAGCAGAGAAATGGGAAACAATAAAAACAGACATAATGTGAAACAGATTTTTAGCTTTCTGCTTAATTTTTTTTTTGCACTGGTTTTTCACTTTTGAAAATATGAGTAAGAGTTAACTTGATGCAAAAAAGACTTTTTCTTTTCCCAGTTCCTGTTGGAAAATCTTGCCTTTAAAACAAGATGCTATATAAATAGTAGTGTGCTGTAAGAGTGCTGATACAAACTGGGTGGCTAAAGTTCCCCATGATGGCTGGCAATATTTCAAAGAGAGCCTTTATAAAGCTTGTGAACAGATCAATTTCTAAATAGACTGGATGAAGTCTATCCTGGAAAACCTCCTTCCCTGATTCAGTGCGTCTCACTCAGAGCATGTGTTGACTGATTCTAGGGCCTAAGTCAATGCATCCAGGTGAAACTTCATCCATCTCAAAAAAAAAGAAAAAAAAAAGAGGTGAAGTAGTCAGAGAGTTGTAACTGACGTGAAGAGTGATGCTAATCTGTCTGTCTCCTAATAAACTAAAACAGGAGCCATGAAGCCAAACTGATGTTCCTGATTAAAAATCTATTCAAGTGGGCTCCCTAAGTGGAGAAAAAGGGTTAAGAGATCCAGAGACTGAGGTTTCTATTCTACAGTGTTTTCCTTTAGTGCAGCATAAAACAAGGTTGAAACTACTGCTATACTTGGTTTCATACTGCATTAGCAATGTCTTGCTTGCGGGCTTAGCCAGTCCTTACTTAGAGTAAGTTCCCCCAGGCAGAACCAGCTTCTGTTCAATTAATTTATTTTGTTGAAGTGCCACATCATGATGACATGCAGTAAATGCTAAATTAGATCTTTAGTACATAAATCATGTAACTGCATATTTAGAAGTGTCCCCCACAGCAAGGGTTCACAGGCAGCACTGTAATTGCACTGACCAACGAGGCTATCACAGGCTACCAGCCTGCATGCATGGTTATGAGCAGTCTCCTGGAAAGCTGGCCCTGTGAGAGGGAGAGAGGAATTAGACATGTTTTAAAGTTTGAAGTCAGTGATCAAAATTTATTGTTCCACTGTGCATTCTTCTGCCTGTGACTGCCTCAAATTACTCGGCAAAGGTAAATGAGCTTAGAAAAGAGGGGAAACAGAGGAGAAACAGTTGAAAAAGCCTTGAAAGATGTATGTGATTTTTGCCAGATTTTTGAGACTTTGGAGATGTCATTTCACAAACTATAGGGTGGAAGTTCAAAGATATCTTTGCTAGTAAGAGGAAAAAGTAAAAAAAACCTCAGACCTCAAAAACCCAAACAAGACACAGCAGGGGTAGTGGCAAAGGTTGAGGGTTTGGAGCAGTTACACCTCTATCTGCAAACTCTTTCTGAAAGCTGCTGACAGCGCTTTGGCATCTGATCATTTCCTAACTGCTGATTAACATAGTACTGCTTTATATTTAACTCAGGCCAGAGCAGGAGGGGCTGGGGGTGGGGTTGCACAGCTTATAAGGGGAGCACGGCAGAAACAATGTTCTTCTGTGTCGGTTCCCTCCGTCTCCCAGCCCAGCTGCACTCCTTTTGATCATTCACATTTCCTCCAAATGCATGTTGTCTTTAATTAATTGAGTGTCTCATGGAAAGCGAGGTGGGGGAGACGGGCAGAGAACAGCTATATCTACACAATTAAAATACAAACTAAGTCTGCTGAGTTTACTGAATGCAAGTGCTGAAGTGACTAATAAGCTTTTTTATAGTTAATGTTTTGCTCTGAGAACAGACCCGGGAGCAGAGATGGAAGGCATGGATTTTGAGGATGAGAAGTCCAAGAGGTACTGCATGAAGACAAAGCATGTGGCTGTCATCTGTGGCGTCGTGGTTGTTGTAGGTCTTGCCGTGGGGCTCGGCGTGGGACTGAGCAGACCTGTATCTCAGCAACCTTCAGGGGGAACAGATCAACCAACAAACCCTCCTCCCCCAGTGGATTTGGGTCCCTGTCCTCCTAAAAATGATGAGACTGGAGACTGGACACATTTTAGGCTACCCACTTATGTGAAGCCGGTCCACTATGATCTGGAAATAAAGCCTGAAATGGAGACAGACATTTACACTGGGACAGTTAGTATCTCTATTGCTTTGGAAAAATCTACCAGCTACCTGTGGCTCCACCTGCGAGAGACCAAGATTACAGAAATGCCCACGCTCCGGAAATCCTCAGGACAAGTGATTGCTCTGAATGACTGCTTTGGGTACAAGCCACAAGAGTACATAGTGATGAAGGCAGAAGCAGACCTCTCTGTCACCGATGAAAGTGATCCCTATATACTCACCCTGAAGTTTCAAGGCTGGCTGAATGGTTCCCTGGTTGGGTTTTATAGGACCACCTACACTGAGAATGGACAGATCAAGTAAAGCAGTTTTTCTTTTATTTATTAAACTTTCCTCTCTATTTCTACTTGCTTAGGCCTGCTCTATTCCAGTTTCAGCTTTTCAGTCTTGTCTTTCACCAACTTGCTGACATTTCTGGGCTGTTCTTTAATTTTCTCATTCCACTAAAGAAGATGCTGTATTCAAAACCCTTTGGCTGTTGACAAGTGATTGTGGGCTGGAAAGATGAGGGGGTTGTTATTATTATTCTGAAAAAAATTTCAAACTCTACTGGTCCTAGATTACCTTTGAGCTTTACAAATGGCTCCCTCAGAGAGCTGGAGGGATTGAGACCTGTTTTTATCTCTGTAGTACACTAAATAGGATACAGCTCTCACCACTCTCCCCTGTCACTCCCCAAAGCAAGTTTTGGTGTAAAATCGTCCTGTGATAGTTTTCCTGACATTATGCCTCCTTGGTGTTGTAAGCCTGAGCAATATCCAAACCAGAACTTTTCTGTCCCTCCTGCAGCTGGTTTAAATTATAGGTAGGAAAGTCCAATGATGACGGTTATCTTTGACTTGGATTTTTTGTGCTCCAGCTCTTCCTTTTTAATGTATCAACAGTTATTGAAAGATTACAAAGCCTCTGCCAGTTCAGTTAACCCATTCCACTTCACAGGTTTGCACTACTTCTGAGTGGAATCTTGAAAAAGTCATTGCCCACTGCTTGGAGGCATTTCTTTGCAGTTAAAGTATAGAGAGGACACTCATCCATTGTGCAGTATCTACATTCCTGAAGTGACTCATTCCAGCCTTTACAGCTAGAAGATAAACTTGGCTAGACTTTTCCAAGGCCCTGTAGCAGTGGAAACAAACACTGGTGTGTTTTCACGGCACTTGTTTGCCCTCCTGGGACAACCAGGTCATGAGTGAGAGTCGCATCAGCTCCATTCAGCTGCTGACAGGCAATGCCAGAGGAGTAGCAGCAGTGACAGACATGAGCAGCAGCAAATCCAAGAGGCAGAAGAAAAAGCAAGCACTCATTTTTCATACTTAAACATAGTTATCTGATCTGGGAAGAAGCCATGCAGAGAACAACTCGAATGCCAGCCAGCTCTTTCCCTCTTGTTTTCCTCCATCTATCACCTCAAGTATTCCTCTGGTCTGGAAGGTGCTTTAGTTTTATACTTTGAGCATTTGACATCCCCACAGCAGTTTTAAAGTGTAACCTCTTAGCATCTTTCTAAGTTGAGGTGTGTTCTTTCATTTTTATTGATGAAGGATACCTAGATATTAAATGAATTGCCCCAGATCTGTCACAACAACAGAACAGCAGGACCAGAACACAGGTCTCTTGAGTCACAGAGAAGGATAGGTGAGAGCCCATCTTTCAGATCCAGGCAGTATAGGAAGACAAGGACCAAGAACCTGACATCAGGCAGAAAGGAGAAATTCATAAGCTAAAGAAAGCAGAAAATGTGAGCTCACTTTGAGAGCATTCCTACTCCTTGATTTGAATGTTGGAAGCTACAATCGCAAGGATGATCCTAGCCAGCAGTCTGAAAACTCTCAATACAGAAAGGAACTTGAGCACGCGAGATTTTTTGTTAGGCTTGAGAAGGGCTTTAATAAGAATGAGTGAATGGTGATTTCTGAAATGCTTTTCACGTGGTTAAGTTTGGGCAGATTATGGGGGTGGAAGAGGCAATGTATGTGGTAGTTATCAGTACAGCTTTGAAATGAAAGCAACCACCAGCCAAGTGCTACAGCCAACAGCCAAGTTGCTGCTATGCAGCATGAGGGTAGGTGACAGTATGGGGTGAGGAAGGATGATGAGAGAAGGGTTTTATGGCTTATTAAAACTGAATTTTCCCCTGGCTTTCTGCTCAAAACCAATGCTGACTGGAATTAGCTTTTTTAATTTGCCTTTGCCTGAAGCAGACATTGCCCTTGGAAAATTTCAACCCAAATAGTTCCTTTTTTGTCATGTTGTAAATACAAATCAGATCAGGTAACAGCGAAAGTCAAGCAAGTCTATTAATAGAGGCTGTTAGAGAGAGCGGGGGCTGAGGTGAAAATGAGAGCCAACATGTAATTAACCTGCTCCCCCATCCCTTCTGGGCAGTGTTAGAAGCTGCAGGACTTTTTGAGAGAATTAGTAACACTGGAAAGTCGGCTCCCAGGGCTGAGCTGCTCCCCAGCTGTCTATCTGTGAAGGCAAAGGTTTGCCAAAGCATTGCTATAATGCCTTTTGTTTACAGACTAGGCACATGTCCAGGCTCTGCTGTTGCTTAGGTTCAATTCTCCCACATTTGGTGGAAAACAGGTAGACATGTGCTGAACATGCCTGCAAGTCTGGGATCCTTGGGAGGCTTAGGGAGAAGAATGCCTCTTTTGGGAATCCTGTTCAGACAGATCACACAATCCCCATCAAGGCAAAGGTGCTTTTGGACATGCCCAGAAGTGGAGCTTGAGATACCTTGGGAACACAACTATTCAAATTGACACGTGTGTGCAGGTAGGGAGCAGGAAAGCAGAAGCGTGGAGAATGCAGACTTCAGACATAGACCTACCTAGATCCTCCTGTGAATGCCTGAATCCAACTGTAAGCACTGAAATCCTTCGGTAAAGCTATTCGCCTGTCTGCACATTTAATTTCCCATTGGTGAAAGGGCAATAACAGTCCTTCTCTATTTTGCATGATGCAGTGATCATAAATACGTTACAATTGTGTTATTTTCAGATATTAAGGAAAGAAGCACAACAAGAGTCCTTGCCTGGTGTAATGGCTTCTTTTAAACTCATTAGTTCCTCTCAAAGAACATGCTAAAACTCTCTTGTATTTCCTCCTTAATATTACAGATAATACAAACAATTCACAGCAGCTGGTTTTGATTTTGCACTACTATTAGTGAAAAGATATGGCTTCCCTTTTGTAAGCATTCTCTCTGTCCTCTGAAAGAGGAGGAGAAGAGGTTTATAAAAGATACTCAGCTGGGCACATGTCTAGCAGGGAGACTTACATTTAGGATTTAATTAATAAAGGAAAGGCAAAATATTCTTTAGTGTGCAGAAGTAGCACTCCTAGATTTCTTCCTCAAGGAGAAAATTTTCTCAGAAGCAGCAATGAATCTGAATTTAGGGAAAGATTGGGAGAAAAATGCTTTAACTAACTCAAGAGGAGTTTTTTGCACTAACGCCCTGTGTTTTGGGAAAAAAATAAGAGGTGGGGAGAATTCATCTTGGTTCTACATGCAGCACTGTTTTATTTTGGGAGCAACATCTGGATGCAGTCTCAGCCAGATCTTCACTCATTGCCATGTTATTTACAACTGTCACCTCTAGTTCACATTTAAAGGTCTGGATGTCAACAGCAAGCAGAAAGGCAGAAGCCACTAAGCAGTGAAGAAAATCTTATCTAAAAACTACATTATACAGTTTGAAATGAAATTACAAAATTTCATGTTTCCAGTGCCATTTCTATGCATGTCATAGCCTGGAGTTCTCATCGTCTACCCCATAGGAATGGTAGTGCTAAGATTTTACACTACTATTATCTGTCTGCCTCCACAAATACATGAGGATAGATGGATTGTCACCTTATAAATCAGCAGAAATATCACAGTATTATCAGTCTGTAGGAACAAGGTATAAATGTGTCAAAATATGTAGCCAATTTTTTAAGCAATAGCTGTGAAGCATTGCTCCAGGGACTTGACGTTAACTTAATTGTGAAATAGCTTTCAAATCCTACCGAAAGTAGAGAGTGACATCAAACAATTCACCAAGCAAAAGAAACTCTGTTGAGCCTGAAGTTATGTTAAGGTGAATGTTCATTATGCTTTCTGCCCATGAACTTTTGAGTTACTATTCCAATGAACATGAATGGTAAGAACCCAGACATATTACCTCCATCAGGCTTGTAAATGACCCTTGCTGCTACAAGTTCCTAATGACCAGTTTAGTATTTAACCGTCACAGAGAATTGCCAAGGGCAACAGAAACATTGAAAAATTGGTTGTCAAGTGAGCTTGTAGGATTGCTGCAGATCTGTAATTTATGATGTACACTTTTAATTACTTTTTGGAAAGAAAAACTACCTTAATATAGTTGGGGCAGCTGTAGAAGTGCTGCCAGAAAATGCTCAACATTCCAGATTAATTGAAGGAGCATCTGTGATCCCTTTCACCATCAATCAGTGGAGAATATGCTCTGCCACTGTATGGTTCATTAATGGAGAAGCCTGATGTCACTATGAGAAGCAAGCATGTGATATGAACGTTCACAGCCTTCACCTTATTTTTTTACATGACCCCTATTGTCTAACTCCTCCAGTTGTTTTTGCGTAACAGATGACTTTCTAAACCCCCCAACAGGGCTAGCATAGCACCAATTATATACTAGGATGTTCACCTGAACTTTCCATGCTTTCTCCAGTAGTTTCATTAATGGAATCAGAGAAGCATAACAGCACCAGCAGAAAACTGTACATGGTAACTGCAGAAAAAGAAACACACAAGCAAGATGAGATTTTAGGGGCACTTAAGCAATTCCAAGGTGTCTTCTCAGGAGATGTTCAAAACTCCAAGTCAAGATATGCTCTAGTGGGTAAATAACACATGGTGTGTGACTTAAGTAAACAGCCCTATACCAGGACCTTAATTTCCTTTCAGATTATAACATCAGTAGTTTATTTTAGGCACATAAATCAATGGGAAAGCTCATCAGGAAGGTGAGCAAAATGTTTACCATCCATGAGGGGTCATTCCTATCATACTGCCTGGCTCCTAAAAATAGTTGATGATAAGTGATTTGCTTTAGCTTTTGCTGTGAAACCTAAAGGATGCTGATGGCAGACTTTGAGGTATACGTTACACATGGCTATATGATATTAGCTTGTACATTTCTGATGTCACCTACTTCTATGAATGGACAAACACACACAAATATTTGTAGTTGGCTTTAGTTTGTGAAATTGCTAAAAAATTATGCTTAGAAATTGCAGATAAGATTTGAAAGGTATATAATGAAGGCTTGCCAATGTGTTGTTTGTTTAAGGAGCATTGCAGCTACTGATCATGAGCCAACAGATGCACGGAAATCATTTCCTTGCTTTGACGAGCCCAACAAAAAGGCAACTTACAACATATCTATCATCCATCAAGATGCATACCAAGCACTTTCAAACATGCCAGTACAGGTATGTATTTCCCAACCCTGCTGCCTAAGTGGAATGGTTCTGTAAAGCCACTGGAAAGGTAGCATAGATCACAAAGTCCTGGCGCGTTCAGCGTTCACAGACTCTACCACCCAGACACTGTAAAGCTAATGTCTAATAAATATTCCATGAAACAGGACTGACTGGTTCGTTAGGACTCCCAGTAGTCCACCAGCACACAACATGGCAATACAGAGCCAAATCCAAAGCATCTCTTCTGTCTTTAGCTAGCTGGACCTCTATTCAGATATTCTGGATAAGCATCCGCTACTAATTATAAAGGTAATGGCAGGTTCTTCAGTCAAACCAGGTGGACTCTGAGAAGGAATAAATACTCTGAAAGACAGCTGCTTCCCAGATGGGAAGTCTAAAATAATCACTGAAACTAGGTAACAGTCCAAAGCAAGGGTCTGCTGATCACAGTCTGATGGCAAAGGATCCTGCTAGCAAGAAAGTCTAGGATTATTATTTTTAATAATACAGAACCTGAAATCCCATCTGTCAGATCACGGGTGTGGACACTTGTCAGTTCACCGTGACTGCGATTTCCTAAATAATCTATTTCTGGACTTGGTGGGTCAAATTCCAAGTTTATATGAAATTCAATTGCATCAATCATCTGGGCCCTCTGGAAGAAGATTGAATGGCTTTCAGCTGAGTTTCTAATGAATAGTTTAACTGAATGTGTAGCCCAATGTATAATTTCTAATGAATATTTTCTGAAACGGGAGATAAAGTGCCAAGTTTTAAAACAAGAAGAAAAAATTAAAAAAAGAGCTTCCAGCCTCCAGGCTGTTGACATTTGCATCTCCCAATCACTCCCCCACCCAGAAAACAAAGGTCTCCTTTACTGTGTACTGTTTTATTTAAAGGCACCCCCAAACCTTAACTATCCCCTAGAAATTGAGCTGAGAGAACTATTACTAATCTGATGCAGCTGCTTCCCAGACCCTTTGCAAAATTAAAGTTCTGACCTATTGTTACTAAAAGTATTTCTGTGATGCCTAAAGAGCACCAAGCACTTTGACGAGCAACATATGAAAGGAAAGTGTTTGCTGCACCTTTCCTCACAGACCTTAGATAAGAGAGTGTACCAGCATGGAAGGTGAGGGGATGAGACTAAATGTTATCAAGATTTAGCGGGTTTGGGGATTTACTTTACATCTTTACATGTGGACCTTGCTTCTATTACGGACATACAAAAATAAGCATTCAAAGATCTAGCTACCACTTGTTAATTAATTTGCTAAAATCCAAGTACAGGCAGGGAAATGCAGATTATGTTGGGTTCATACTCGGGACAAATGGATGATAGCAGGGCACTTTTTCATCTGGTGTGCTCACAAGGTCAGTAGTGAAAGTTCTTTAGGAAATCTTTTCAATGGAAGGAAGTGTAATAGTTTGTAAATGCAAGGCACATTGTGTTTTACATGTCCTGTAGTAGTTTTGGTGGTGTAGAGCTTTGTAATCAACATGGCAAAATCAGCTTGGCAAAATCAGAAACTTGTACATCTCATTTTTCACTGGAGTGAATTTTTTTTTAACTTTTTTTTTTCCACAAAGTTCTGACTTATTGAAAGAAGAAAAGATGTCAAAATAGAGTCAAAATGAGTCAAATAATGAAAAAGCAGATTGATAATATCTCTGTGAAAAGGGGTTTGTGAATATATTTGTAAAAGGGTTTTGTTTTGCTCGTGGGATCATATTACCTATAACATTCACTGTCTGCTTTATTTGTATTTATAACAAACAAATCTCATGAAGTATTGTCTCACTAGTAGAAGGTTAGTGTCTTTTATATGTTGTTTGCTTTTGTCCTATTTAAGTTAGTCGCCCAGTCAGAAGCAAAAAAAATTTATCAGACAGGCAATAGAAGATAATAAATAGCAGATAATAAATATTTAGAGGCTGAATAACATACAATAGGTTGCAGCTTTGGTCATATAGTTCATTTGAGAGTTAAGGACATTTGGAACAAGCAAGAATGGGGTTTAATTGATTTACAAAAGAAAAACTCTGATCAGCTCTAAACCTTACGTACATTTAAACAACCACCAATTAGCACTGCTAATTTGTATCTGAATGAGTTCAGGATAGATTCATTAGACTGGTCTTTATCTTAAGTAGCATTTCTGCAATCCCTGACTCCTACACGATGCACGTATTTCAGAGAGGAGAGAATCCAGTCTCTTCTCAGATCTGTCCAAAGTAATGTTATTTTACGCCACTATTTCAAGAACAAAACATGCTAGCATACACTGGAAAACTCCTGTTGGCAAAATGCTTGTGCATGTGAATGATTTCAGATCCCTGATGAAACTTAGAACCAGGTAAACTTATTTAGTGCAGAAAAACAAAGTCCTGTTTCATGTATTGCAGTATTACAGAAAAAACATTTTGTCTGTTCTCATGCCGTCAGCAATGGGATGCCAGAAGAGGTGAACCTGGAGAGGTGATTTATCATTCCTGTGTATTTGCAGCCTTCATAGAAATATTGTACCCTTTTCTGCATGTGTTTGCATTTCCAAAAATCAAATTAATTATTTTTCCATTTCTGCAGCAAACTGTACGTCTGGGGAGTGGCTGGAATCGGACAACTTTTGAGAAGTCAGTTCCCATGAGCACTTACTTGGTATGCTTTGCGGTGCACCAGTTTCAGTGGATAGAGAAAATATCCGCTAGTGGAAAACCTGTAAGTGCTGTTGCAGCCTGAACATGGTTCAGATGAGAGATGTATTGCGAAGTGCATTTTTTTTAAAATGATATATCTTTTTATAATACAAACAGGAACATATTTTTCCCTTTCCTATACTCTATTTTATGCAACCTATTTTATCAGATTAGGTGCTCACAGTGGTCTCTCTGACCTTGACTACATACAGTGTTTTGCAGTCCTTCCCTGTCCCCCATCCTGGTGACACCCCAATCAGTACCTCCCATACAGGCACACAGGTGAGGAAAGTGCACTATTTCTCCAACCTCATCCCTGACTTGAAGCCCGGAGTCTGAGGGAATGTACAAGTCCAGAGGGATAAGAGATTCATAGGCCATGGATGCAAATACTTTACAGTTTTCTGTGGGTTAAAAGGTGTGAATCTATTCACTTGATGTCTTCCTATTTACAGTCATGGAGACATAGAACTACAATGCTATGTGCCATTATGAATTGGCTCTAATATTCTTTATTTTACAACAGTGGCTAAAGGCAACTGCCCAGTGTAAGTTCTTTACAAATAAGTATGGATGTGAAAGTGCCTGCCTAAACAGGTGAATATTTGGTAGGTGCCCTAATGAAGTGAGTACGTTTGAATCTGACTCCATAAAATTAAAATAGCTCCTTTATTTAGATGCAACAGGCAGTCCAATCCAGTTCTCACTGAGATTCAAATCTCCTGAAGGTGCAGCTGATCAGGCATAAGGAGATCACAAGACATTATGTTGAATCACAACCTGAAAGCCTAAACACAATTTGCCCCTCAACACATACTCCTCATTTACCCTAACCCTAGCCCGGGACACCCAACCACTGTTAATTATTTATTGATTTACGTCTTTTTTTCATCTGAGACACAGGATGATCCCAGAGCTGTATGCTCTTGTTGCTTCCCCTTCCTTTCCCCTTAGGGGTGTAACACATGGTCTTGCAGTGCAGCTGAGCTGGCAGCACTTTCCTCCTCTTCTGGAGGTAGTCACACCAGTGGACAGGGAAGCTAGAGCAAAGTCCCAGCTGGACCACTGTTCCCCCAGCAAGCAAGCTCTTCCTCAGTTTCTCTGTCCAAAAAAGCTCAGCAAATCCTTCCCTACTTAAGGCTGTCCACTGATTTGAAAATCTGCCTTGTATAAATTTCCAAAGTGCTGATCCAGTTCTTAGCAAAGACTTCCCGGCACAGTGCCATGCTGAGGCCTCCCTCCTCTACGCCCCTTGCTAGCATCATGCTGTACACTTATTTCTTGACAGATAAAAAACTAAGGCTGAAATACACTTACCCAAGCAAAAGGACCTGTTTTGAGATAGCAATGCAATATCCTTAGATCCCTGCTGTTTAGCTGAGTAATTTGCAAAACAGGAGAATGTTTTAGGCCACCCAGCTGTACAGTTTTGTTAACCAGATGCTCTTCAGCATGGCTGCTCCATTCACCATCAGGGACAGGACTTTGGCTATTTGGCCTCAATAGATATTTTCTAGAGTTTAATTATTTTAAGAATCAGAATTTGTGCAGCTTTTGTAGAACACAGTGCGGTACAAAAAACAAATAAAAGTGCTGAAGACATATATAAAACTCTTTCTTTTGCAGATGCAAAAGTTAACATTCTCTGCTTGTTCATGCCACGCTCCAGAATATGGCTCTGAGGTCAATATTTGTTTTTTCCCCCAAGCAAAACAGTAAAATCCACAATGTTCCTGACTGGCTGTAGCTTTTTTAAATAGAAGGGAGTGTTCACTGAAACATGGTAATTAAATGTGTGTGTAGAAGCAGAGGTATTTGTGTTAGTACAGAGGTTGCCTGAATAAACATATTCTAATTCAAGTTTTGGTTACTACATATTTGATTAACGCTATTCACTAAGCAATGTCTGAGGACTTGCCTGCACTAGAAAACGTGGGTTTTAAGTGAGGTTGAAGTCATAACTGTTTCCTTTCTCTTAGCATTGACAATAGTTTTACCAATATAAAGTATACGTGTAAGATTGTTTTCAATTAAGGGAGCCACATAAACTCACCACTAAAAATTACCTTTTCCCCAGGAAAACCAGGCTATCTTTAGAGTTTTTAATCAGATAATTTGAAAGTCCTTCTCCTAACCAAACAGTTCCTTTCCCAAAACTTTGAAGCGCAGCCAGGCAATTAGTTATTTAGATTCACCAACTGCTGAAAGAAACATTCCATAGTTTGCTGTATAAATTGCTAGGAATAAATCCCTCATCCAACAGTAGGTGTTCATAAGTGATCCATACACTGCTTTCATAAACAACAGCAACAGCATACAGCTCACATGACATGGTAAATTATTTAAAAATTCTGCCATTTGCTCAGAAAGGTATTGCCCCAACAAAGACATTAGTGGAATCAATGGTGGGAAATGTCCCTACAGCTAGAAATGATGCTTCTGAGCTGATTACCTGTCAGGTATCAAATGCCTAGTTTGGAAAATCACAGAGGAGATTATACAAATGAAACCCAAAGTCAGTTCTAGTGCATGCTGCAGGTTTTGGAAACCATTAATATGGATCAGCTAGGGGACCAAAGACTGCTAAATTGGGTAAAGAGCTTACTGAAGTGGAAATTGCAGACTGTAATTGCAAACTGACCCTGAGGGAAATCCCCTGGCTGGAATGGATTCCCGATTGAATTTCATAAGCTTTTTTTGGTTTTGTTTTTCCATTCCAGCTTTATCTCTGACCACTTTCCCATCCTCCCGTGTCGTTGGAGGAAATGTAATTTCACAGTATTGAAATCAATGTGTTGTCAGGCTCCAACAGGCTTCTAGAGTAGGCCAGCTCCTTTGCTCAGTTTGGACCCTAAACCCCTAGCTGTAAGACAGCATTGAAGACCAAGCAAGCCACACCAAAACAGACAGAAGAATGTGGCCCATTCATTAGAGACACAGAGCCTGCAAAATAAGAGGATCAGTTTTTCTAAAGTCAGAAATTTCACTCCATCTAAAGATCTCTTACTTCCTACACTGAAGATTTTGAGAAAGAGTGAAGAGAACAGCCTACAGCTCCTGCCAGTGGACACTCCAGTGCTATGGCTCTGCTCTGGGGCAGAGATCTGCGTGAGCTTTGGGACAAGGAGATTGAGGGAAAGTCCCCCAAAAGACTCCATAAATTCTGAAGTCAAACTTTGTCTTCATGATGTGGAAATAACATATCAAAAGTTTTTTTCAAGCTGTAGGCCTCCTCATCATGGTTATGGGTACCGTAAGGACTCTAGCCCTCTGGGGCTGGAGGTTTCCTAGTGCTTGACAGTAACAGCCAAAGCAGTCCCAGGCACCAAGCCCCAGGGATTGAAAGGACAGCACTCAACACACCATTTTTTGCATTCAGGGAAAAAAGCACTCAGATATGCAAGAGGAACACTGAAATGGTCACTTATTGCACACAGGGCTACCAAACCTGCCAGTTTTTCTGGACCTGCTCAGTGAGAAGAGAGAGAGCTGACTTTTGTCTGGCATTTCCAGAGGCGCAGCAGCCCAGCAGGCGTCATAGCTGTGACTGGGCGGCTGCATGGCCTGATGTCCTGGGCAAGCAGCCACTCGACGTGCACAGGTCAGAATGTGGGAAGAATGGGAAGAGTTACAGATCTGGGAAATGCACTGTCTTCAAAGGTCTGAGATTTTCAAATATACAAGGACAGGAGGATATTATGATGATAGTAAGTAGGATAGGTAGGAAGAAATTGAAGAAAATAAGTTGTTATGGGCTTCAGACACATTTCAGGACAGATGTGCTCCTAAAGATTGGTCTGATAGGATCAGTCCAGATCAATGAACTGCTCAGAACAAGTGGATTCCCTTCAATTGTGCTTGCCCAGGCTTCCTTCTTGGAAAAAAAAAAGGCCTTGGGGTAGGAGGGGCTGGTATGCACTCAGGCCCTGCTCCAAGCTTGGCCACTGTGAGCTTCGGGACATGGATCTTGCCACTTTTGCAATGCAGGCATACTGTGGAAAGAGTGCAGAGGTTATCTGGACTTGGTCTCTTTTATGTACAACATTTGAAAAACTTTGTGGAATAAATGTGTTAGGGAATACAATTCAGTGTTCGGGCCTTTCTCTTAGAGAAAGAACACAGTGCTGTAGGTATGTACGTTAAATGACTTTTCAATGCTTGCTACCTTCTAATTTCTTTTAACTGAAGACTGCTCTAATTGTCTCTCTGTATTTTGCAGCTGAGAGTTTATGCACAGCCACTGCAAATACACACGGCAGAATATGCAGCAAATGTAACAAAAATTGTGTTCGACTTCTTTGAAGAGTACTTTAATTTGAGCTATTCCCTTCCAAAACTAGGTGATTATTAATTTTTTTTTTTTCATTTTGTTAATTCACTGTCATGGTTATGCTTCTCCTACGGGTCTCTGTGCTTTGGTGGAAAATAGCATGAAAGCATTTGGTTGCTAACTCCCGATACTATGTCAGGGTGTTTTAAAAATGTACCCATGCAGTTCAAGATGTTCTTAAATGTCATGATGGGAGAGTTGTGCTCAGCAACAGTTTAGTTACCAGTTCTCACAGTTCAGTTTGCTGAACTGAAGCACTGATCCTGGCATGGTTATTTTAAAGTGTCCTGTGGAAAATCAGGAGAATCATTGGTGTCATCAGCAAGGAACATCATGAGCTAAAATAGAGCCAGAAGAAGTTTGAGAACAATATGTACCACTTACATGGGAACTTCTGGACAAAAGTCAGTAGTGAGATAAGCAAAGATGTAAACTGCAAGACAGTATGTCATACTATTCATCAACCTTAGTGCAAAGTGGGGGTGTGTCCTCTTCTTAGAAAGATGAATGTGGTCCAGCATATAATTTGTAGTTTCTACTGCTGGGATAAATAAAGACCCAGAGCTAAACAAGAGTGAGCACACTATCAAGTTTTGCCCATGGTTATGAAACAAGCAAAGAAAGTAGTGCAGCTGGGGATCTTTTAGCTTGGACTATCTGGACTCTGGATCTGATTTGTGCAGTTAGCAATGTAATGTAATCGGTTTTGGAAATGCACCCTTCTAAGACCTCCAAAGAGGTAATTCAGTTAGGTTTATGAACTTAAAAGGATGAAAAAATATTAACTACAAACAAGTTAAGGCAACGTAATGTGGGAAGAAAACAAAACAAAACAAAACAAAAAACATTTGAAGATGATTAACAATGTTATGCAAACCTTCTATTGGCTATTTTTACACGTACCTATTAGGCTAACCTGTATTACTTTAACAACAGAATTTTACCTTCTCCTTTCAAAACATCATCTGAGTTTACTGTAAATATCTGTTTGCATTTCAAAGACAATGAATTAGGGAAACCAGTACAATATGTTGTTCTTTAGCACACTGGTCCCCCTTTATCTCACCTATGCTTCATATTCAAACTTCCATTTCCATAAAAGCTGATGACTTTACCACATCAGCATATAGATAGGGGCCTGTCTGCTCTACAGGGTGAACTGGTAACCCAGGTCACAGTATCAGAGTGTAGATGCTCTTGTAGATTTTATACTGTTTTTCTCAGAATGTTGGATCACAAACCTTGACATACTGTGTTGTTCCTTCAGTATTAGGAGTCATCTAGATCAAACCTGACAAATCAAATATGTTTCTGCACAATAGTTTATTTAAATATTGTATTTTGCACTGATTTATGGCTTCTGCCATCACCATTCTCCTTGTGATCCTCATCTGTCAGTGAAGCCCTTGCCAGACTATCAGCTTTGATTCCGTAATCAAGATGTTTAAATTAAAATAAGTAATTCCTATCTTCTGTTAGGGTGGAGTGAGGGTTGTTTGTTGTATTCAGTTTTAAATACATCTGTACTTTTCCACTAACCCACATAGAAAGGCTGTGGTCATTATTTGCAGAAGAAAATGCAAGTCCAATTGGGTCCTCAATTCTCATTTAAACCTGTATTGATTACTGATCATAAATGAGTGACCCCCACAAATTGCCAGGAGTAGAAGCAGATGTTTTTCACTGCATGGGGGATTTACTTCAGTTACCATGTCAATAAATATTTTTAATACAACAGTGTGACAAACAATGACATGCCTCATTATGCTACAGTTAGTTTCAGGAGGTTTACTGCCTACAGCACATCCCCAGACAATACTATTCATTTCTGGAGACAAAATTAAGTAATCTATGATATGCGTGCTCCCAGGAGGTGGCATAGCATCACCTTGCAAGACAGATCCTCAGCTCGTGCAACTGATCCTAGCTCTATGAATCTCAGCAGAGCCAGGGCACTTGCTATCAGCTGCTGTAGGCCAGTTTCCTACTTCTTAAAGAAGATTAGAAGGTTATAGACTACAGTCCAGAGTAGAAAGCCAGAACCAGAAATGGTAAGGAAAACAGGCTGTGAATACACAGAAAAAGGACAAGCTAAGTGGCTTAAAGGATACAGTGGTAATCATGTTCTCTTTCTTTCAATGTAGATAAAATAGCTATTCCAGATTTTGGGACAGGTGCTATGGAGAACTGGGGACTGATCACATACAGAGAAACAAACCTGCTGTATGATCCCAATGAGTCAGCCACTTCCAACAAACAGAGAGTAGCTGCTGTGGTAGCCCATGAGCTCGTTCATCAGGTAAATTTTTGGACACGATTCATTCATACAGTGCTTCAAATGTGTAGTCACAACATTTTAATCTTGAAAATACTGTCATTAACTCCGTCTCAGGATCTTCTACGTGTGCTCACATTTTAATTGCAAAATATTGTGTTAAAACAGTTCCCCGTTAGAGCTTTAAAGTACCATAACTACTGCCTTTGAATTTTTCTCAGGAAGTTAGATGCTTGGGTCCAGACTGTGAGCCAGCTTATGAAAATCTGTCTGAAATGTCTTAAAGGAACTAATTTGCATGTGCAGATGTCTCTTTTGGGCAAGCAAATAGGGACAACTATACACTGTGGAAGCTGTCTGAAAACATATTCTTACAAGCACAAATCATCAAATCAAGAGGAAGAAACTAAAAATGTTTTCAGTGGCACAGGAACCATTAGCAATCTCTCCAGTAATATGTAATTTTATAATAAAAGTGATGTTTTAACACAAGGCAAGTCTGAATTCCTATTTAAACCCCAGAATGATGATAATTTTCATCTGGCAACAGGAAAAAAGTGAACAAATGAATGTTCTATGTGGAGATGTGAGATACTGAAATGTACATTTACCATTTAGCTAACACTACATCTTTCAATGTTTATAACCGTAGTGGTTTGGAAATATTGTGACCATGGACTGGTGGGATGACTTGTGGTTGAATGAAGGATTTGCCACTTATTTTGAGTTCCTGGGAGTAAATGCTGCAGAACCAGACTGGCAAATGGTAATTACTTCTGTCTTGTGGAGGGTTGGTGGGGCTGGGGTAGCATTTTGGAAGGGAGTGAAAATTAGACAGAGACGATGAAGATGAAGTATATTTATAGAAAACTAACATAGTGCTGTGCAACATAAAGAAAAAGTTGGTTTAAGCTTTTCCATCTACCTATGTTACAGTCTGAAACTAGTCAAAGTAAACTTTGTAGTTTTAGTCTGCAGGGAAGAGTCATTCTTTTTTAACAAATGAGTCAAGCGTTCAGTTGGTTTTATTATAGCAAATAATACCTAGGTGGATTCTGGATAGAGCCTTAGAAATTTTGCAAGGTTGTTTAAAGGTCTAACCCTGGCACGTGGAAATTCCCCTTTATTTACTTAGTTGGGCTGTAGTGTCTCTTTGTGGGATTTGTCTTAGGATCGTTATCCAACCTGGCAAGGGTTGGGAACGTGGGCCTGTCTCTACAGATTGGGCTACTCATCAAGGAAAACATCAGATGCCCCATTCAGCTGCTGCCAGCATTTTAAGTGTCATTTCAAATGCTCCAACTCAGACAACCTCTACTCCACACAGCGCAAAAATAGGAAGTGAGAGTGGATGGCCCACAGCACTAACTGTGCAGCAAAACAAACTCCAGTCACTTTAAGGGGGCTGAAGACAGAGGATAACCTTAAATAGGCATTATACTCTGAGGAATAATAACAGTATGTGAATAAAGGCAGGTTTCTTGCTCTCTTCTTCCTCCCCTCCCATATAAGCACATCACATAGATGTGATGGTGCTTAGCATGCATATTTCCCCTAGCTGTCCAGGTATAGTGAGATTCTGGCTACTAGAAAATATGTAACAGATTCCAGTGGAAGGAAGCAGGGTAGGTTTTGCATAGGTGAACACATTGTCAAAATTTGCTAGCCCCTGAGCCTAGTTACTTTAGAAGCAGACAGTGCCTATTTGGTGGTTCCCTGGCCTCCCTCCCTGCTCCCCATAAATATCTCTTATCATCTGTGTTACATGAGGCTGAGAACAAAATCATTCTTTTTAGACTTTGAAATAGAGGACCGTTGTGCTAACTACTTAATAAAAATTTTAATTACTGAGCCTAAAATTTAAAAGACCTTTTTGTATATAGACACAATGTTCATTTAAGATCTAGCGACATTTCAGTGTTGTCATTCTATTGAGTATTAGAAGAGGAAAACTAAATAGAAATTTAGTCATTTTTGGTCAATATTGATTAGGAAGTAAAGGGATTTTGACTGCAGGCCACTTAATCTTTTTAAAAAATTATAATCACTTTTAAAAAATTACAAGCCTTGGGATGGAGAACCCTGCCTCCTTCCTCCCTCCTTCCCTTCCTCCCCAGTTCCATCTTTGCAAGAGTAGCCCATAATGCTTTGCAGACATTGTGACACTGCTGAAACTGGTAACGTAGACTCCTTTTTTTGCCTACTGTGAGAATTTTTGTGTTTTAATACACGTGGGAAAACAGTATTTTCAAAAGGCAATTTATCTTAGTTAAGGAAAAAATTTATCCCTTCCCCCTCAGATGTAAAGTAAGAGTTTGCAAGTCCTGCTTTAGAGGAGGTGAAATTTCATTCCATTTCCAACTGCCTTCCCCTGGAGAAGCTGTAGTTCAAGCTACTTATTTTGTGAAGTTAGGCGTATAGTTCTGCATTTGTTTCTATTCTAACATCTCTTTCTCAGCTTGAACAGGTTTTAATTGATGATGTGCTTCCTGTAATGAAGGATGACTCTTTGTTGTCTTCCCACCCAATTGTGGTCGACGTGTCGTCTCCAGCTGAAATCACCTCTGTGTTTGATGGGATATCCTACAGTAAGGTAGGATATCCTCCTGTTGTGATTTTGGATGCAAAGGAAGTAGAGGCTTGGGAGAGGAGGTAAAAGTCAGGGGAGCTTGCAATCATAACTCCTAACCCACCTGGGCTGTGTCTATGCAGATCTTTTATCTGGGACATTCCCAGCTGTTGTCAGTGATGAAGCCAAAAGCAACTGTGAGAGAAGCAGTGCAGCCAGAGCCTCAGTCAGCCACTGTGTGCCATACAAACCTGATCACAGCATGCAGAGGTGCAGGGAAATCACAGTGTCAGCAGCTTCTGCCACTAGAGTTGTCAGTTTTAAAATTATCCTAAACCAGACACTACGCACATCCCTCTCCTATCACCTCATGTGCTGATGTAGCCCAGGTATGTCAGGCCTCATAATCTAATTCAAGGGCAGATAATGCAAGGGCAGATGTCCAGGTGTCCTCTCCCTCACTTTCCCATCACACCTTCGGGGCAGTATAACTTGTTTTGAGGAAGCAAGGCAGGGAACCAAGCAGTGAAAACAGGAAAGTAACTTTCTGTCTCATGTTGCTCACACTATCCCAGCCACCCAAGAAGCCTTAGCAAAGATGGGTACACTAGCCTATAATGGCATTGGCCTAAACTGGGAGATAAGTTAGCTCCACATTTCACTGAGCTGTGGAGCTCAGGACTGACTAGGAGTACAATAGTCTGTAGACCAGGAGGTGGTAGAGGACACCCCATTAGGTATTTGACGAGCTTTTTGCCCATTCTGGGGCTGTCCCTGTCAGTGGTGCTGGCTCCTGCCAGTGGCTCCTGAGGGAGCCAGTTGGAACGGAGCAGAGGAATACCCTGGGTCTGTCTAAGCAGCAAGACACTGGGATGCTGGTGCTATGCAACCACCGTTGTGACCAGGGCACACAGAGGCCTCCCTGAGCCCACGGCCTCTGGTAGTACTAGCTGTGTGGGGTGGCAGACAGGAGCTCATCACTTATGGAAAAGTGCTTCGAGGTCCAGAGCATTAGAGAAGCCAGCAGCCATGCTGAGGGTCACCACTTTGATGTGGTCAGCAGGATCCAGGCCAGGAATATGAAGCCAACTTGTTTCTCTTCATACCAGGTATAGCCAAAGCCATTTTGTTCTTAGACAACCTTTAGACATGAAACAGAGGAGGTGTCCCCCAGACTCCCTGTGTCTAACCACGGAGTCCCTTGACTCAAGTGCCCTGACAACACTGTTGCTTCTAGTTATTTTTTTCAGTGCATTAAGAGACAAGTCTGAAGAAGCACAGGAGTCAACATCCCTGTCCCTCCTCCCTCTCACCACCACGTATGGCACCAAGGTGAGGAAGGAGCTGGGACTCTGCTCACTCTCTCCTCAACAGCCAGCCATCTCCCATGTTGCTTCTGACCCTGATACACCACGTTTGTGTTGACAGCTTCTCGCATGACTCTCAGTGTTTCCTATCTGAATGTTATTGCATCATGCAATAACAAGTTTCCACTGAACACACAAAATCTACCATTATTAAATCCTCCTTGTTGCTTTCCCTTCAAGCTCCCATTGTCACCTAAACATAAAGTATGTATTACATTGACTTTAGCTTTAGCTGGGCTAGTCTCTAGCCATAGGTATTACTTTTATTAGCTAGACTTGATCCATCCATTTCCATCAGTTTTCTGTTTTCAGTTGTTAGATCCTCTGTTCAACAATACAGCCAGTATTTATTGCATCATAAATGCCTCACAGTCAAATCATAAACCATATGAAAACTTGCATCGTGTAACACTGTTCTTAAATCAAACTAACAAAAGTCAAGAAACATACAGAGCTAAATCAAATACTCTGGGCAAAAATGTATTTTAGTGGTGAGCTAAGCAAGAGACATACTTTTGCATGGTCTCAAAAAAACAATGGAGAAAAAAATTCCTAGCTTTTACTCATCTCTTTGTGCCTAGACAATTGCTACATGAACTCATATTTTTTTAAGCAAAACCACTTGAGGACTCGTGTATTGTTGGGAACAGTCTGCTTGGGATATAATTTGGCTTGGGATGTGATTTGGCTTGAATGAGAAAGTCTTCACGTAGATTTAGCTCAAATTACCACTGGTATTTATATATAAATGCGTGACAAAATTAACTTGTTTCTTTTTGGCTTTATTTTGGCTTCTCTTTTGCATTTTTCTTATAAAAACAATCTCCTCATGACAATATTCATCACTAAACAAATAAAGCATAGTTTGGAATGCTCTCCGTTAGTTTTACCAGAGCAATTACAAGGCTTATACAATCCTAAAACTCTAATGAATTGCCTAAGGGTCTGTGGAGTCATTGCAGTGTATTCTGTAAGGGAACTTCAGACTGCTGTATGATCAGTAGGACATTATGCACCTAGGAAAGCTGTATTAGAGTAGAGCTGGTGACTACACAATTAATGTATATAATTCTTTGAATCTGCTCTTAAAAAGTAATTGCATTTCACCTCTTTTCCAGTGTAATTCTCTCTCTTAGTTTGAAAGATTGTATTAAAGTAACAATGAGATTTTTTGTCTTTGACTGATTACCTTTTCAGAAAACAGATACTTAGTTTAAGTTCTGCTAGAAATTTGCTCTTGGACACCTGCATTTTTGGAACCTCCCAGCTAAAGAAGTTTAGGATTAAATGTTCCACATTTCTGCCACAAACAATCTTGTCATATACTTGGCAATTACTACAACTCTCTAGAAGTTATGTGGGTGTTGATAAAAGACTCCCCCCCCACATCCCCATCAGACAAGGTCAACTATTCAAATCAAGGTCACTTTCCTGAACCTTCCCAAATACCTGAAAGAAAGGAAATTTATTAAAACACTGGACTTTGTTAGGATGAGTTTTACTCAAATGCACTTTATCATGGACTACAGAGGAATGACAAGAGTGGGGGGAAGAGACTGAAAAAGAGTAATTGAAGATGCAAATAGCTAACTATACATTGCAATTTATAGCAAAAGAAAGCTCTGCTGTTCCCAAATGCATGCACAGGTGCGTATTTCTACTCTGACTTTTAATATAAATGGGAGGGGATAGTCTATGAGAGGTCGTATCAGATAAGAAGGGACTGATAGACAAAGCTGAGGGACTGAGGTACCCTAGTGCATACACATGGCCTTATGATCACTATTTGTCGTAAGCAGCCTTATGATTACCGCTAATACATAGCTGTTCTAAATTTTACCGAACAGTTTTTGAACATATTCATTGGAAACCATATTAAACTAATGTATTACAAAAGAGTCACCTGCTGACCACCTTGACTCCGCAACAAGTCTGGAAAGCATTTTGGGGCATATCTGTTCAAACAGTCCCTCTGCCATGACTCGTGCAGTCAAGTTGTTATTCTCAGACACATAAACAGGAGAGACAGGATTTACTGCGAACTCAGATAACATTCTTGTTTTTATGGGACAACTGGATTTTTAAACCATTCATAGCATTAGGCTCTCAGCTACCCTTTGATTTGGTTCGGAAAATGAAAACATGCTAATCCTAAAGTCATATTTTGCATTTTAGATTGGGTTTGCACTGCTTTTTTGTTTTCATCATTTTGTGTCCACTCTGGTCTTTGTTCCACATGACTCTTCTACTTCTCTCTCCTCTCTTCCCTTTGTTTCTTTCTTCTTTCAAGGTCCTATTTTTTTTTTCTGTGACACCCAATTAAGTGACTTCTCTGATCCCAATTCTTCAGAGGCCAAAGCTCTTACACCAATCCTCAACAAATCCCATTCTGAATCCTGAGATGGCATCCCCACATATAAAGCCACAGACTTGGAGCATTTTTGGAGTTCCCCACCTGCCGAGCATTCAGCTGAAGTCACTTCCTCTATCAGGCTGTGCTACTGGACAGGGCTAGTTCCCCAGATGCCCTCACCCCTGTCCTGTTCAAATGAAATAGGGAGCCCTACTCACACAAACTGATAGAGCAGCAGGACAGTAAGTCCCAGCAGCAGGGCTTGGGATCCCTTCCACTGGCACAGCTGAACTTAGAAATGGGCATCTGATCACAGCTCAAGACCAGCTCTCACATATAGAATTAAGCGCCTGCAGGCAGGCATGACGTGCCATGAAGGAATTCAAAAAACCACTTCCTTAGTCAGAGGGATGGTTTCTATTTTTGCCTTATAAACTATTCACTCACATGTTGCTTTTCTAAATGAATGGAAATTCAGTGTTAGGGCACCACGGAATTACTTTCTTCCCTTTTCCTTTGTCCTCAGGGAGCATCAATCCTCAGAATGCTTCGAGACTGGATTACACCAGACCTCTTCCAGAAAGGCTGTCAGGTAAGGGTTCCACCAAAACGTGCCAGAAATGCAGCCCATCCTCCTGTGACAGTGGCAAAGCCATTATTCAAAAACTGAGTATCAGAGATCCTGGTATTAGTAGCAAAGTACTTGATGCATTTCAGTACTGACTGGGCAACATCAAGGGGAAGAAGTTTCACATTCTCACAGAAGTAGGAATGTGAACTGCATTAAGATTTGATAGCCTGCCAGTGAGGACCTCAATTCATGATAGCTTTTAGTGGAGAAACCTCCTCCACCCCAGTGTTATCCTGTTGTAATATAGGATCTCCTCATTCAGCTGTAAAGTATGTCTGCAGCTTCATATAGCCACGATCCTCCAACCTACTCAAGCCTGCTATGAAGGGACAATTACAGCTATAAGCTCATCCATGCTCTGATGCAAGGGCACTCAGTCCTAGAGAGCCAAGGTTACAGGGAGCAGAAAGGGGAGAAATTGCACAGTTCATAGTCCTTTCTCACGGATGAAAACACCTGATGCTACAAAATTATGGAAAGAAAAAATGGGAGAAAGGAGCCCTCCCAGAAAGAGGAAGGTTATCTGCTCTTTTCTCTGAACCAACATTTGCTGTCTCTGAAGAGTTACAGAGCAGGTTTACCACATTCATTCTTACCTCCCTCCATCCTAGAGAGCACATTTATGGGCTGCTACAAGACAGTTGTATTTTCCTTTATTTTTCCTTTCATATATTCAATCAGGACAGTTCCACAAGATGGGAAAATACAGCCAGCTTGTCCACAAGGGACTAATACTTCCCCTCTACTCAGTCTTCAAGAACATTATAGGTAGCTGTGGCTAACAGTGAAACAAACAGCACCATCTACTGACTAAACATCACCACGATCCAGATAACAGGGTAGGAAAGCACTCGCTGAGCAACCAGGTAAGACACAAGACAGGAATAGTGTTTAGGAGGCAGAAACACTTAGCTGAATACCATTATTCCTTGTAGTAGTCGTTTTGATCACAACTTAGAGGTGACTAGACTTTCCTACTTCCACTGTGAGTCTACAGCTAGTGAAATCTCCTGAAATTGCTTCCTCCTTCTAAACGACTTTTTACATTAGACAGAAATTTGCAACAGGGTATGCTGATGTCATTCAAGCAAAATACAAAGAACTCTTTAAGTACAAATCTATTTTGTACTAACAAATCACACTGGAAAATGCTGACTTTTAGTGTTATGGGTGGCCCTGGAAAGCAAAAAAACTTCATCAGCTTAATATTGATCCATTTAACCTCCTACTCACAACACTACTGCCCATGGATAGATACTCTGTACAACATCTGTACTCTCTGTCCTCTCTGTATCTCTGTACAACTGACTACGTGGATTGTTTTCATAGGCAAAGAAGAAAGACCTGGTAGTATTTTCACAGTCTTCTACCTTTCTCTAGGCATATTTGAAGAAACACCATTTCCAGAATGCCAAGACACAACAATTTTGGGAAGCTCTGGAAGCGGTATGTTTTGCAGCAACACAAACCCTTGCTAACAGACGTTTCATATCTCACTCACTGATTTCAGTTTCCCAAACTTTTTATAATCTGTAGGTTTTCTGTCAATGAGAGACCACAAGCTAGGCAGCCTCCCAGTATATTCCAACACATCTTATTTCTAGCGAATCTATATTATTTCCTCTTTTTTTGGCATAAGACTGTGGAGTGGCATAAAAGATAAGAAAGGAGTCCCTGCTAATAAATAGCTTGTTACTGAAACATTCCCCTCACAACTCACGCTCATTTAATGGGTGAAAACACACCTCATCCACCACACACATGCATCCCATACTCTCCCTTACCTCTAACCGGATTCAGCTTTTTGAAAGCTCCCAACAGCATCCATTCCCAAGTAATTTTGGTGCTTATCTCTGTCTATCTTCTGAGTCCTAGTTGGGCCTTCTCTGTCAACCATTTTCTGATCTTGCCTTTTCCTTGAGGCTGGGCTGTTTCTTTCCATCTGTCTCATTACCCCCACAAAGGCCACCTGCATACTACCAGGTTCTTCCCCTGAAGATACTTCCTTTCCTTCCACCACTGTGGACACTCACACAACCCAAATTGCACCTTTGTGTCTCCTTTCAAGTTCCCATCTTCTTCCTGGTCAGCAGGACTTCTTCCTTCTCTCCCTCTGGCACTCTGCATCTTCACATCATCTGCCTCACCTGAAGAAGAAAACAGCGACCCTAGCTCCCTTCCCTCACAGGTGGCATTCTGGGGAGGCAGCAGCAGCTTTCTCCAGCTCCAGCCTCTAGGACAGAAGTTCACAGTCCACAGAATGGTTCAAATTTTACATTAGTGTAGCTGCTGGTGGTTAATACTGGCTCCTCCTTCACACTCAAAACCAGGCATACTGCAAAGATACTTCTGCCTTTGAAAAGTCTCTTTATGTCCTTTCTGTGCTGTTTGGTTATTTCCTCAGAAAGAAAGGAAAGATCTTAGAGCGTGCAAGAGACCTCAAAGATTCCTTAGTATTTCTTGTCCATGTTACTGCCCAATCTCTGCACACATATTTCCTCCGTCCATGTTCAAGTTTCCAGCTCACTGGTTCTTTCAATGACAGGCACCATAAAGATTTACTTGTGTATTTTTTGTACTGAGCCTGCTTTTTCCTCTGCCCCTTTCTGCTCTTCTTTCTTTCAATATGCTGGCCACACTGTTTTGGATACAAGCCAGGATGCTATTGACCTTGATCACCTGGGCACACTGCTGGCACATGTTCAGCTGGCCATCAACCAGCATCCCCAGGTCCTTTTCCCCCAGGCAGCTTTCCAGCCACTCTTCCCCGAGCCTGTAGTGTTGCATGGGGTTGTTATGACCCAAGTGCAGGACCTGACACTTCTCCATTTAAATACCTCCAGGGGTGGTGATTCCACCACCTCCCTGGATAGCCTGTTCCAATGCTTGGCCAACCTTTCAGTGAAGACATTTTTCCTAATATCCAATCTAAACCTCCCCTGGCACAACTTGAGGCTGTCCTGTTGCTTGTTATCTGGGAGAAGAGACTTACCCCCACCTCCCTTGGCAGTCCTGGATTAACAGTTGGACTTGATGATCTCAAAGGTCTTTTCCAACCTAAATGATTCTATGATTCTATGAATATCAGAGATTTATTTTTCTTCCCTCTTTGGACTGAATTTACTTTTTCAATGTATCCTTCTCCCTTCATAGGCAAGTAATAAACCCGTGAAGGAAGTCATGGACACATGGACTAGGCAAATGGGCTACCCTGTTTTGGAGATGGGAAATAATTCAGTATTCACACAGAAACGTTTTCTCTTGGATCCCAGTGCAAATATTTCTCATCCTCCTTCTGGTCTTGGGTAAGTTCCTGCTGTAAATGTCTATCCAAAACAGATAAAAATACTGTACAGATACTCTCTTCAACCAGTACACGCATAGGCAGTGTAATACCCATTCTTGCTAAGCTTACTCTTAGAATTTGTTTTTAAAAAGAAATCAGCAGAAGGATACAAATATTTCAAATTTAGGGCAGCATCAGCCTTTTCTCTCAAGGTTTCTTTCTCAGACACAGCAAAGTAAAATTGGACAGGGTCTCTCAGAAAATCTTATTTCCACACACAGACACCTCAGGTGATTGCAAGTCATCTGTTGATCCACTGCAAATTATAGTCTGCCAGACTAACGAAAACTGATACAAAATTGTCTCTCCAGAAATCAGAGACTGTCATCCAGGTATTTGACTCCACAATAGTTTATTCCTTTTCCTATATCATATAGAATCTATAGTACATTACAAGGCCTTCACATACAATACGGGATCTTCTCTACATGTCTTAAAAACATGAATTACTGTGAAATAGCTAGATATGTATAAATGTGGGGGGTTTGCCTATCTAACTCAGGATGGTATTGCTTAATTCTACCTATCTAAGATAGTTATCTAGTCAAAATTAGCGATCTTGGGCTTTTATGTAGCCAGAGAGCCAGCTGCAGGCATTCATGTACCCTATTCCTCAGTCCATCCCACTGCTACCTCTTTGATGCCATTGCCAGCAGTAGATGCCCAGAGCCTGGAGTGGGATCACAGGTCAGCAGGAGAGCACCTGAAGAGCAGAACAGAGGAATTTCAGCCAGTAAGTCAGCTTAATCGGGGGGCCTGACTTCAATACCTCTGTGCAAATGCATGTAGCATGGGGAATAAAAAAGAGGAGTTAGAGATGTGTGTATACTTGCAGGGCTATGATCTTATTGGCATCACAGAGACATGGTGAGATGGCTCCTATGACTGCAGTGTTGGAATGGAAGGATGCAGGCTCTTTAGGAAGG
>JAVJGI010000001.1:67541133-67556509 GCA_035590275.1 Ibycter americanus | reverse complement strand
CCCGCCCCCCCCCCCCCCCCCCCCCCCCCCCGTCGGAGAAATTAAAATTACTGCCTTTTTGAGTTTTTAAATTTCGTCACATGTTGGAATTTCAGAAACATCACAATCAGCTCTTCTCTTCTTGTACTTGTTTGAATGTTACCTATTTAAAATGTAATTTGTATTTTGTTCTGCTTTTTTTTTTTACCTGGTTGCTTTTAGTATCTATGCAAAAGCAAACCAAAAAGCCTATGTCATAGAATCATAGAATATCAGAATATCTCAAGTCAAAAGGGATCCGTAAGGATCATCAAGTCCATGGCTTGGTGCTGTGGGGAGCCTGTTCCAGTGATCTACCACCCTTTCTGTGAAGAACCTTTTCCTAATGTCCAATCTGAAGTTCCCCTGATGCAGCTTCATTCCATTTCTTCATGTCATGTCATATGGCTGGTCGCCAGAGAGAGGAGATCAGCACCTCCCCCTCCACTGCCCTCCTTGAGGAAGTTGTAGCCTACAATGAGGTCATGACAAAAGTCAGAGATTAACATAAAGAAATTTTCCTTCTCTAACTTCCACATGACATTACAGTGGGCTGCAAGGGGCTATTGACTTGCAGAGGCGTAATCAGGTGCTTACTTTTACATCCATAAAAATCTTAGCTAGTAGGACAAACAGCAACTGTAGGGGGGGGGAAATGCCTTTTGAAATACCTTGTATGAGTCACCCAAAAAGAAAAGTGCTTTTAACTCCAGCCACCCGCAAACCACAAATTGAAGACAACTGCTTTCAATAGGCAATAGAAAAACTTCCGTAACTAGCAACACCAACTGGACCAGGCCAAGCTTCTGAGAAAGGAACATTTTTCAAGGATTCATTTTAAATGGGAAATTCCTTAAGTATGAGTGCTAGAGTAAAGTCTCAGGCTATTTTGTAATTCCTTTATGTATAGCTATAAAAGTTGAATCAGGGAAGAAAATCCTTTAAAAGTTGGTTGAAATAAACTGAAAAATGAAACTAATGGAGAATAAAATATAAGAACTTTAAAACTAATAGTAAACATGAGGGTGAAAAACCTTTTAAAAGAGATATTTGCAAGAACTCATTCTTTGCAATTTTTTGCTTTTTACAATAATACTAATTTTCACAATGATCTCCATTTTAAAGCTAACAAACTATCTAGCCCAAGTAATTACCACAATACACTATTCTAAGACAACTGCTGACATTCATTAAAGTCTATAATAACTCACATTTACTCACAACCATTTAAAAAATAAATAAAATTAAGGTTTGGATCTTATTTTTATATTCATTAAAACTAAATACTCCTTTTGGAGTCAAGTAATCTCCAGTGAGTTCTGTGTCATATAGGATGCACAAACTGATCACTGTTTGTTTTTCAGGAATTGTAATAGCATTGCCTCCTAATACTTCTGTGAACATTAATCCAGGCCACATTGGTTTCTACCGCGTGAATTATGATAGTCAAAACTGGGCCTGGTTAAGCACTCTTCTGGCCAGCAACCACAAAGTGAGTGTTATAACATTAACCTGTCTGGTAGGTCTCTTACAGAGGTCTGTAGAGGCTATTTTTTCTGCAAATACCCGATATATTCTTGATCACTCTTTTCCTCTTTTCACACAGGATTTTTCAGCTGCTGACCGTGCAGGGATTTTGGATGATGCCTTTTCTTTAGCTAGGTAAACTCATTCCCTGCAGAGATTTCAACACAAGCTATTCACTTCCCATGGCCTATTAATTAGAATTAACTCAACTCAGGTGGTTGAAAGAAAATTTCTGAATTTGTTACAGGATTTTATTGGCTTATGTTGTCCTTCAAAAGGGGCAAATTCAAGCAGGCATTGACAACTTGCAGTGCCTATGCAGTCAAGAGAAATGCTCCCCTTCAGTTCAGTGGCAGGAAAAAAAAGAGGGCTTTAATTGCACATGTATTAGAAAGGGGAAATTTTGACATGTAAGTAACAATAACAGAAGCACTCCAGAAGAAATTAGGTGTCCAGAAAATCAGAGGCATGCCTACAATGCATAGCATGGCATTAGGAAGTTACCATTTCAGCTATCTTTTTTAGAAACCTGCCTGGAAACTTCTAGCTCTTGTACCCAGCCATGCTCACACAGATAAACTTTAGGCGACCTTCTGTGACAGCCTGAAGTCTGAATCTCCTTAGCCTTTCAGGATGTCTCCAGAGCTAGCAATTCCTTTTTGTGTACCAGGAGTTAACGTAGTCAGTTGAGGACTACCCATTTCTGGGCACACTGGGCTGCTGCACAATGTGAGCAGCCTCCTCACGGCAGTGAGAGCTCCTGTGGTTAGGCGTTGATCAACAGTGGTCCTCAGTGGTCTCTTTGGAAAACATCTCCCAAATTACATTCCAGACTACTTTCCCCCTCCCAAAATTTATTATTTCAGACCTTCTAAAATAAATAGTGTTCTAATATCTTCAAAGAAGCAAGTTCTTCAAATTCATTAAAATAACAGAAGTTATGTTTTCTCCTTTCACAGACCTAGACTTGTGAATTATTCTGTTCCCCTGGAGCTCACAAAATACCTAACAAATGAAACAGACTATTTACCTTGGCATAGAGTTATATCGTCTGTAACTTACCTCGCAAACATGCTTGAAGATGATACAAATCTCTATCCCCGGTTTCAGGTGATGAAGAAAAAAATATTCCTGCATGGTACCACTGGACCTGTAACAGTAATAATATCGTGTTACAAGTGAATTTTCAATGTTGCTGAACTATCAGTATTTACTTTTTGTTACTGTACTGTTTTAAAAAGTGCTGAAAACTTCTTAGTACTGTTCTGTGGATCACCTGGATTCTCAATTAAGGACTATTCACTTGGAGGAAAGAAATTATGCCTAATTATTCTTATAATCCATCACCATAAGTCACAGTTCAGACATTTTTTAGTCAAGGCTGTCCTGCATCCAGTAAAGTATGTATAGGGCAGCACAATCTCTGACACCTGTCCTCAGCACAAAGGATGGCTATAGCTCAATGTGACAGTAAGCAGGTTTGTTAGTTGACCTAACATGCTGAACATGATTTAATGGTCACCAAAATAAGTATGTCCTGAACTCAGCATTATCTCAGGAAAACAGTTGTGGCAGTGTGTCCTTACTGCATCCCAACCTTCATTTGTGTACACAGATAAGGTTGGAGAGAAGCAGGTTACCTTTGTCATAACTGCACATCAGTATTGCAAGCATTCAGCCTCGGCCTGCTGTGGTGATCTGGAAAGATTGTGCTTGTGCATGTTTGTGTTACTTTTTGTTTAAGAGATGCTAGTTCTGGGGAAAATGAAGGAGAACAAAATATGAACACAAATATATTATTATTTAAAGAAATACACAAGTAACCAACCCTCTTTTTCTCTCTCAGGAATATTTTCGCCACCTGGTAAAACCCATTGTGAATAAACTGCAGTGGAATGATACAGGAGGCCATTTGGAGAGGTTGAACAATCTTTTCTTTTTTTCTTTCTCATATTATTGATGGATTCAAAGGATGCTAAGCAGTAGGAAAATCTCTCTCTCTCTTTTAAAGGCTTCTTCGTGCATCTGTTCTAGACTTTGCCTGCAGTATGGATGACACAGAATCTTTGAACAATGCTTCTCAACTATTCAAGCAATGGCTACAAGGACAAACGTGAGTGCTCACAGCTTTTGTGGCTGGTGAAGAACACAGCATGTGACTTGGTCACAGATCTCAAGCAGGAAAGGGGAAAGAATATTCAAGTACTGTTTCTTTACTTTAGTATTCCTGCAAATCTCCGACTCCTAGTATATCGCTATGGGATGCAGAACTCAGGCAATGAGTCATCATGGAATTACATGTTCCAGAAATACCAAGAAACTTCACTAGCACAAGAAAAAGAAAAGCTGCTGTATGGCCTGGCATCAGTGAAGAACATCACCCTTTTGGACAGGTGATTTAAATACACAAAGGTTTTTCTTTCCCTACAGAAGCAACTGGTCACTGTTTCCTCATTCACCTCTCCTCTCTCCTGTGCTGTCATTTTTGTCAGATTACAGCATGAGGAATGCAACAAGTTTGCAAGACCAGTTATCTAACACACACCCCCTCTGACATTGTACTATAGTAGAAAAAAACCTTGCTCCTTTAGTGGAAAGATATTGGACACATGGTAGTTTCTGCACACAATCAACAGCCTTCAGCTCTTCCAACACTGCCTTCACCCTGTCTACTTTTAGCTGCCTAATAGTTAAGCATCAAGAGAAAATTAGTCATCTATGTTTCCTCTATAATCAGTGAAGGGAGGTAGGACCACCAGAGCACTGTTTATCCCAGACCAGGAAAGTGACTTAAGGGTTGCTTTTGGGTGTTAACAGTCACCTTCCATTGGCTACAGAGGAAGTTTGCTTAAATTAGATGTCTACTTTCCAATTAGCCAAAGTTAGGCAAACAACTCTGAGCAATTGTTACTATCAGTCCTATGAAGACATCCATGTGAAGTCACAATGCTCCCAGAAGTGCTGTGCAGAGGTACTTGAGCTAGAACTGGAAATGATGTATCCATGCTGACCTGGTGATCACAGGGAGTCTGGATACTGCCCCAGGCTGGTCCAGCTGTCAGACTGGCCAAGCTTCTCCCCAAGATACTACTCTAGATAGACACACCAGCTTCTCTAAACTTATCTGATAATTTTGCATGTAGTTGTATCATGTAGCAAAGATGCAGGCAAACATCTTCACTAGGGCCTTTCACCACTTTGTTGGAGCCCTATCTAAATATCATAAGATCATAGAATCATAAAATCATAGAACAGTTTGGGTTGGAAGGGACCTTAAAGATCATTTAGATCCAACACCCCTGACATGGGCAAGGACACCTTCCACTAGACCACGTTGCTCAAAGCCACATCCAGCCTGGCCTTGAACACTTCCAGGGATGGGGCATCCACAACTGTTCTGGGCGACCTGTTCTGGAGCCTCACCATCCTCACAGTCAAGAATTTCTTCCTAATATCTAATCTAAATCTACCCTCTGTTAGTTAAAAACCATTACCCTTTATCCTTTTACTACAGGCCCTACTAAAAAGCCCTACTCCAGCTTTCTTGTAGGCCCCCTACAGGTACTGGGAGGCTGCTATAAGGTCTCCCCAGAGCCTTCTCTTCTCCAGGGTGAACAACCCCAACTCTCTCAGCCTGTCTTCATAGGAGAGGTGCTCCAGCCCTCTGATCCTCTTCATGGTCCTCCGCTGGACTTGCTGCAACAGGTCCATTGTCCTTCTTATGCTGGGGGCCCCAGAGCTGAACACAGTACTCCAGGTGGGGTCTCACAAGAGCCAAGTAGAAGGGGAGAATCAGCTCGCTCAACCCACTGGCCTTGCTTCTCTTGGTGCAGCCCAGGATTCAATGGAACAAGATAAGATGGAGCAGTCTCTGCCTGGAAGAGTTCCAAGTTTAAACAAGATGAAGCAAGGAGGTATAGGAGGCTCAGGAAAAGTAAATAGAAGCGTTAGAGTAATTAGAATAGTGGTAGGAGGCAGCTGTATTCCTAAATTCTTCTTACCACAACAACCATAGTCTAAAGCCATTCAGTAGCTAACCACTGACATGATTAACACGTTAATTAATTAGCTAGATGAACCTATATTTGCAGAAAATAAAAATATCCCCTAAAGCAGGGAGAACTTGTCTCTAATTTACTATTAAAATAACAAGGAAGGGTAAAAGAGCAAACAGATTGAGGAAATTGTCCCTTACATGTAGGGAAAAAAGAGACAGTCCTTAATCCCAGCACGCAAGAGCTTAAGGGTGTTCTGCAGCTGCTGCTGTGAAACCATGACCATGCTACTCATCTCCCTGCAAACATGCATGCTGAGGGATCCCTCCACTCTGTCAGTCAAAACCACCTGTGCTGCAACTGGAAGTATAACTGCAGCACTTACAGGCATGCTATGCCCAAATGTATTTTAATTTTGTGTGGATAAGAATTTCAAACAAACATCACAGATCTCAGTGTGAGCAAGCCACCTATGTGTGTACTTATGGTCGCCATAAGATCTTGTAGCCTGGACTACTATATTTTTGGCGATTGGCTAGACAAACAGGCTGGACTACTGACTGATCCATTTTTCTTTTCACTACTTGATTAAAATATAGGAAAAATAATGGGGTTTGGCTATTTTCAAGAAACTTAGAGACATAAACCCTACCTACTTTCTAAAGAGATGCCTAATTATTTAGCTTGCTTTCAATACAATTATCTCGTAAGACAGTTATCGACAGATGCTTATGGTTTAGATCAGTGTACTTCACCTTCAAAATGCTGTAGACAAAAATAATAATCCTGCTTGGCAATGAGCTGTAGACTGGTGGCAAATACTTGAGAAATATAGACATTAGCATTGCATTACTACTCATCATCATCAGTTAAGTCTACACAGCAAGTGTTAACTTTCATGTTGCTTTCCATGGTCTTTATGAAAGGCTCTCATTGATTTTTATGGTGTTTCCCTTAGGTATCTGAAATACATTTACAACACCAGCCTCATCAAAAGCCAAGACGTGTTTACAGTCCTGAGATACATCTCATATAACACCTATGGGAAAACGATGGCCTGGGACTGGATACGACTTAACTGGCAGTACTTGGTTGACAGGTACGCTAATGAACTCAGTGGAAACATTAGGTCTACATCCATCTGTATATCTCGTTATCTGCCATGCTTTTCTATATTTTCACTATACAGCTATAATCACTGGCCTTTGCATAATGAAAACTGAAAGCGTATTCAACACAATTATATCCATCTGCTGTGAAAAAGTACTTTGCTGTTAACTTGAAAACCATTCTTTCCCTAAATGATCACTAGCAATAAATGGTGATTAAAAAGTACAGAAAGTTGTACCAGGGCCATAGAGATCTGATTACTGCATGGAAATTAGTCAGTCATGTCTCCATTCCTTCTATCCATTTCATAACAAGACAGTGTATAGAATATTTTAAAATTCCTTCTACTGGTAAAAGCAAGCAGCAGATGTACAGACAAGCAGTGGAAGTAAGAGTAAACCTTTTAGCTTTGCTCCTCCCTATTTGAGTGACTTCTCTCTCCTTCCTTCTCCTTTCTAAGCACTTGGTGAGGGCACAGAAACAAAGCATACCTGCAAGCCTAGAGCTGTGAGCCAGACAGCATTTGTTTTGCTGAGCAGCAATACACCTAATTTCCAGCACGAAACAATATGTCATTAATTAAAAAAAAAATTCCCCAGAATAGGTCACTCCATTAGTAAACATACTTGAAAACAGCACAGATATTGTATAGGAGTACTGTTTTTCAAGTATTTCCAAAACCACTGAAATCTGAGTGCCTCTGTTTTATTGTAGTGGAGTTAGAAGTTTAAGCTTCCAATAATTGTTTGTGCCTTTTCTTTTTTAACAGTTTTGCATCAAACATAACTTATTAAATTGTTTCTCTAGATTCACTATCAATGACAGAAACCTTGGCCGAATAGTAACTATTACCCAAACCTTCAACACTGAGCTCCAGCTGTGGCAGGTACGGTGACAGCATTTCTCTTGGTTTTAAGTCAATCTATTTAATAATATACTGGCCAGGAAACTTGGCTTTTTATCCTCTAAATGTGTAAAGCAGCATGAGTTATTGTAAAACTACCCCAGTCCCTGGGATACTAGCCTGAGCTTAAATATCTTTCCCAGCCAAAACTGCCCTTGACCAGGTCCCTATAAAAAGCCACTTGCCCAATAGCAGCGTTATTTGCTTCAAGTCAATTCCTTTTCTCTCTCTTTTCCAGATGGAAAATTTCTTTGAGAAATATCCTAATGCTGGGGCAGGAGAATTGCCCAGGAGTCAGTCAGTTGAGCAGGTGAAGAACAACATTGAATGGCTAAAAGTAAACAAGGAGGAAATACAAGTGTGGCTAGAAGCACTGTCCGGCCCTTAAAGTCTTTGTTAAAAATACCAGGCACTCATGCTGGGCACTCAGATCCTCAGAGATATTTAGCAATGTGGATTTCTCACCTAGGTACCTTAAAGGACCAAGGCCTAATATTTTTTCTACAAACACTCAGGAGACCACTGCCAGGCAATGTTTGTGTAGCTGCTGAGCAGGAATAGCTTTATATTTTGAGAGATGAATTTGCCTGAACAAACAGGACAAATGTTTAAAGCTACTCAAGGCAGAAGTGATGACAGAACTGGGATCCTTGTTGATCAAACTGGTCTCGCTGCTGAAAAGCTACTTCTTGGTTCACACAGAAGTATACCTAGTACACTCAGGGATTCCTTTCCAAGTGCACCTCATAGGAGCTTTCTCCTGAAGGAAAGGGAATTAAGCAGTAATTTCAACATTGTCTGAAAATCATTCCCTATATTTATAGCTGTAAAAATTCTACATTTGGGATTTAGCTTTGCATTCTGATACTACAGAAAGGCCAGTCAAGCTTCTCTCTCCATTGATTTTTGAAGTTTAAGTACCAGTACACAAGAGATCAATATTATCAGCTTCTTTTTCAATGTAATTAGCTGGGATTCTGTACCTTGAGGTAGGGGTTGTCTTGGTTATTTTTGTCTTATTACTAAGTCTTCTCAAAAGAAGAACTTGTGGCAGCCATTACTGCAAACAAGATGTACGGTACTTACTGTTTCCTATCTTAGGGAAAAAATAAAATCTAAAAATTTACCTGGAAATCTCAGTCTCTTTTTAATAAGGTGGTAAAACTGCCTGGCATATAGAAAAGCAGCTGTTACTTAGCCCAGCTATACTATGCGTATAGCTTCAGTGACTTTTGAGGGGGAAAAAATCTATTATCTTCTCTGAGAAAATTAAAAAAAAAAATGGCAAATTCAAGCAGAGGGGGCAGATGAATCCCACTGTTGCAATTCAGTCTACTGCAGAAGTACAGGCAGCAAAGAAACAACTCTCAGTCCCAAGTCCCTCTGCCTCTGTGATGCTGGAGAAGGCAATGGGTCCACTGTGCCTGCCCCTCCCAAGCTGGGAGCTGGGGTGCCTTGGAGCTCCCAAGCTTCCATATGCTGTGTCCTGACACAATACGGGCAGCAGACGTGAACAATAGCCCCATCCTCCTTGCCTTCTTCCTGGTCTCCTGAGTGGAAAGGTAGAGCAGAAGGGAACCAGCTAGAGTCAGTCCCTGTCCAAATGCCCTGAGAGCAGGACCACAGAGCACTTCACAGTAGGTAGCCCTGGGAAAGTTAGGCACAGCTGTCAGGAAATGCTGCTGCGGGATGGGAGAACAGAAGCATGAAAAAGCATTTCTTTTCTTTTCATCCTGCAATGCTATTCAAAGGGAAAGCTAGAGATGTTGAGGAGGTGGCTGTAATGTACAGAAACCCTGGGGTACAGGCTCTGCCTGCTCTGGGCCTTGGTACAGCACAGAGGGCTCCAGAGAAACTTGTATAGTTCCAAATGGAAACACTTTACCTCGCTTCCCCGGGAGATTCAAGGCTGATACTGTTTTGGGTCTCTCCCTAGATACCCAAAGAGCTGTAACAAGCCCAGACAAATCTGGTGACGGAGTCAGTTGTCCTGTCAAAGGAAAATGTCAGTCATTTGCCTCCTGCAAACAAAACATGACAGGATTTTGACTAACAGTGGTTACAGCTTGCTACAGATGCCAGCTGCTCTTTAAGGTAAAGAGGTGGCAAAGGGCCAGGCAATTTCTTCCAGTTTTTCTTCTTCCTCAGATTCATACACAGAGGACAGTGAAAGTGGAGCAGCTGCCCACACCCAAACTACGCTCAGTACACAGGGAGTGGGCTGTCCTTGTGCAGCTGCCTGCTCAGTAGGACATACGCCAACTTGCCTTCATGATTTTACAGTTTTGATGAGTGAATTGAAAAAGCAGAAGCCAAACAACTCTCTTGGTTTCCAGGTCACAGACTGGTTTGGTAGCATCACACTGTAATACTATCAGCGTGTTATATCACTGTGACTATACAACAGTATGATCAGCTCAAAAAAATCTGTGCACTGCCAGTGCTGTATGTTTTAATTGAAGGTTTTTAACTAGAGCTGGACATGATATGCAACAATGTAAAACTAATATGAAGCTGTTCAAGCACGTAGCTCCATTGTTTTCGCTTTCAGAGAAGATTCAATAAATTTTCACGGAAAGCACTGGTTCTCTAACTATTCGTATGCTTCTACCACAACTTGCTGTAGAAAGAAACGTATAAGTACTATGGGAATGGTACAAGATTAAGTAGCTCCTTTAAGTATTTTATATCCTTTGCTACATGTAGCCCCTACTACCACTGAGTGAGATCAGGCTGGCCAATGTTGTTGGCTACAGTAATAGGCTTTCATCAAGGAAAACATAACAAGTAATGAAGATTTTCTGTAGTGCTGGGAAGCTATAGCAAAAGCAGCCTTCATCCAAAACACACAGACATACCACTGTTCAAGACAAGGCACATACTGGTAGCATTGTGTACTGCTGTAGTAGAAAAAATTTCAGAAGATCAATCAGAGAGAGACAATAGAAAAACACCACTGAGGCAAAAAGCAAGCAAGAAGCCAAGGACAAACCTGAACAACTACTGGGCTCATGACCCTGAGTGAATAGAGGAGAGAAGGGGACTTAAATAGTGAACCAAGCAATCATCACCTGTCATTTGATTCTTGCTCTGTTCAAGAAGATGGGACCACATGCAGCTTTTGTGCCTGAGCCACACAGGATCACAGAGACATCTGACTAGTGCTTGGATACTTTTGATGTTACAGAAAGGTTAGCTGGATTTCTACGCTGATCTTAAGTGGGTAGGTGAACATGGAAGTAAATCCAAAAGCCCTAGAAGAAGGCTGCTTTTATGATAGGGTAAAGGTTCTGTCAATTTTAAATAATGTTCTCTAGATTATGTAGTGCTCTTGCTACCTTTAAATGGCTCATGGAGAATGTACTGTATGGCATGTGCCTCTTTCAGACTGTTTGTCCCAGACGGATAACAAATCCGGTACATGCTAAATCTTTCGGTCAGGAACTAGTGCATTTACAAATGGTCTGTGATAAGCTTAAGAATGCCAATTTGAAACTGAATCCAAAGAAATGTGAACTGTTTTAAAAAGAGATAATTTTCCCTCGGTCATTCGATCAGCGAGGAAGGAATTTCCACTGATAAAGCCAAGTGAGGGAGTGCAGAACCAGCTGGCCCCTTAGATCCACACAGCTTTTTGAGGCTCTGCTGTTCCTATTATACCACAGCAAAAGCTATTGCACACAGTGAGGTAGACAAACGCTTTGAATGCAGTAAAGAGGGGCCACTTGTGACTGTTGCAGTGTTGCCTTACACTAGCTCTGCAAATCATTCTAGTATCAGCCACAGCTGTGCGTCCTATAGAGCCTGAGCCCATGGGCCCCAGGAGGCTGTAAGCCTGATAGACACATGAAAACACTTTATCTTGATGATTCAGGTAAAGAAACAACTGAAAACATTGTATGGCTGCACAGAACAAAAAATGAATAGCACCAATGTAAATACCAAGGCGTCTACAACTTCCCAACTGAATCAGTTTCTAAAACGGCAGTTAAAATCACTACAAAGTATGCAGACATAAAAAAAAAAAAAAAATAATCATATGCATATGGTAAGTCTCACTGTTGAAATAGGACATGACTGGGAAGTATCCTTCAGTCTTCCCACAATGACCAGTGCCATTTCTTGGCTACCATCATTTTGGGTGATGGCGTTTTCCAGCAGCTTTTGGGACTCATGGTGAAAGGGAAAAAGCTAGCTTGTGATGGACACAGGAGAAACTAGTTAAACAAGGTCAGAAGGATAGGACCTTATCCTGTTGCTAGCAGCAGCAATACCATACTGCCAGATTAAAACTTCACCTTGTGTTATATGTATCCAGTTATGAAAGTTAGTTGAACAAGGTTGTGTTTGCTTTGCCAAATGTTTAGGCAGAAGCCAGCTGACCTGGATATATTACAACTTACTGTGCCACAATCTATGGCAGCTGAATGTATGCCTGATTGTGGAAAACTGGTACAGAAAGATACAGCTATATGAGACTAAGGAAATGTTCTCCAGCTCACAGGTACTACAATGGTTCATACGGTTGTCCAGATACCTGAACTTTTTCAAGATGCACTTAAGAAAAACCACAAATCTATTTATAAAAGCATCTGAAATGTGTTTGATTCAGATAAGTGTGAAAGTTTCTGGCTTCCCAGCATATATTCTAAAGAGTTGTGAGGGAAAAGCAATTCCTGAAAAACATGACCATGACCATCACATAGTATCTGAGAGGCACTGTTCTTAAGTAGCACTCACTAGTTGTTTCAGTAATCCCTCGCCACAGAAAACCATTCTGTATCAACCCTCTCTTCACAAATTGATGTCCAGAGACTGCTATCAAGCTGGCACCTGCTTGCTGGTGGTTTAATGATGCTGAAACAATATGTACAGATGTTCTCAAGTATCAGGCAGTTAAGGAAAGGAAGAGATCCAGGCATGAGAGAGGACTGGAGCCTAACTTCAAAAGGAAGACTGGGGATACAGAGTCATTACCCTTAGTAAGAATCAAAAGTTAACTTGAAATAGTTGTTGCAGTTATATGTGTTATCCACCACACAACCTTCACCCTAGCTTAAACCATCAATGTTAGTTTTCATTTGGAGATGGATACGATGTCCAGGAGACCTCTAAATATCCTTTCCAGCACTTCTGAATTTTTTAAATTGCTTGCAGTGAGCAAGAGACTGGTCACTGATATGGTTTCTTCCAAGGAGTGCAAAGCCAAGGACAGATCATGAAGTTCTGCCATTCCAGAGTTCCTATTCTGCATTGCCTGCCGTCAAACGCATTCACACACCACAGGTCAGCAATGAAGCCTCTCTGACCAGGAACTGCATATCACAGTGCTACAGAGCTCATACTTGTAGCAGTTCTGCAACTTGGGGGTATTTTTTTATGTCTTTTGCAAAAAGGGAGCCTGAAACCAAACAACTGCAGGATGCTCTCCAGAGGGCAGTTAACGTAGCTATTAGCCAGCGCAAAAGTTGCACAAGGTTACAGCAAAAAAGGTGTTAAGACATAGGTCAAGTTCTTATGAGCCAAAACAGTTGCCGTGGCAGTCTAAGAAGCCGATTTTCCAGGTGTCTGGTGGGCAGCCAAAAACTGATTTGATTAATTTATTTTAGCAAATAGTCACTTTCAGCAAACTGAAATTATGGCCCACCCAGCTTTGTTAAGCAGCTTCAGCTGGTGAAAGCACTATGGACCTGAAGTTACAAAATCACTGATGAAAAGTCTTTGTCCCCCCTGTTTCTTGAGCTGGAGCACTTGCAAAGAAAGAAAGTAGATCAAGGCTCAGTTCTGCCTCCTTCTCCACAGAAATGCACATGAACTCTTCCATACAACTACACTAGGCCTGGTCTTCCAAATTCTCCTGTGGTACTTAAATAATAGCCAGGATCGAAAGCAAATTAGTAAGTTTCTAGTCCGGTGCTTCACATGAGCACCTGAGAACACAGGATTGCCAGATCCTTATATTTTATTATTACTTTAAGTAAAGATGGATGTCTTCAACAGAGGCTGCTAATAAACTCAGATCTGCATTAATAGGCCCTAAATAATTGGAAGTATAGAGGAGCAGCATTCCACCGTACAGTGGTTTAAGCAATAGCCTGAGAGGGCAGATGTGGTTTAAAACTCTCTCCAGCAGAAACAATAATTCACCAAGTCTTGCACCTCCCGCACAAGGTCTCCAACCACTGCATGTAAGGGACATTTCTCTCCTCCAGTGCTCTTGTAAATGCAGCCCTTCTTTTACTTTACCACCTCAAGGACCCCAAACCAAAAGGCTTAGTTCTGTGAAAGGGAACATTTTGGTGTCAGGCAAGACAAGATTTCAGCTTTACAGTTCCTCAGCAGAAAACAAAGCTTCATTCAAACTGCACAGACTCACTCCCCTCCTCCCTAGTGCAGGAGAAAAACAAACAAACAAAAATGTGCTACCCCAGCGAATGCCCCAAAATAACAGAACTGTTGGCTTCACACACGGGCTGCTGAGCTCCCCGGCCAGACTGCAGCAGAGGAAAGACAAGCTCCAGACACAAAAGCGAACCAGTACAAACTGGGAGGTAAACCAGAGCAAACTACACCCTCAGGTATCACCCTAGTCACAAAACAGAAGCACACAATCGTGCAATTTGAGAAAGGCTGATGCAAGCAGGGACTGGTTTTAATGAACATTGAGTCAATCATCACGTATTACAAAAACAGAACAGCCAGCAGAGCCAACAACGTGTAATTAGCATTGAAACAACACAACCGAGGGGAAGGTCAGCTATGGCTAAGGCTGGATTGCGGGAGGGGGAAATCAGGTAGGTCACCAAACAGCATGTCTTAGCTGGCTCTAGAGTGGCTCAGTCAGAAAAGTCAGGGCTAGGATGAAGGACGTTATTCATGCAAGTATGATGCTATGCTAACATGCTGACACAGAGCCTTTCGCTCTGCTATGCACCCCAGCCAGACCACTCCCCACATCCCCTACTCATGTCCACAGATGCATGGCTAGCTAGAAAAGAACAGAGCAAGGCAAGAAATACTTGGCCATCTTTGCAATTTGAAAGAATGGAGAACACCTCATCTGGCCAAAATAAACTGCTCATTCTGATCTAATGGGTGGGTGGATTTACTCAGGAAAAAGACATTTTTGGTGTACGTTCTGGGCTGTCCAAATGGACATGGAAACGATGTGCAGGACAGGGGAACAGACAGGCAGTTAAGTTGCCAGAGCCGTTGACATGCATGTCCTAGTGACACAAACAGCCTGTGTTTTGTGTATTTAAACACACCTTTATGGGAGATAGAAAATGTGCAGTGAAGTTTTTCCCCATTTTTATTTCTCCACAGTGTATAAAGAGCAGCCTCTAGTGACAGTTAGTAGCCATTACATTTAATTATACCGGCTTCAACACAACGTGAATGCTTACGGAAACACTTCCTTAACAATTTGTAATCGATCTTAAAAAAAAAACACGTTGCCTCAGAGATCTTATGAATAGCACCAGTCATTAAGCACACAGGTGCTTCTAAGTAACATCGCATAAGACTACTTAACCCAAAATAAACGGCAATCATTAAGGCTAAAATTTGTAGGCATGGAAAAAAAAACCCACAACCCATAAAATAAGATTCTTCGTCACTTTTGAAGATTACATTTAGCCATTTGAGTCATAGAATCATAGAGTGGTTTGGGTTGGAGGTGACCTTAAAGATCATCTAGATCCAACACCCCTGACATGGGCAGGGACGCCTTCCACTAGGCCACGTTGCTCAAAGCCCCATCCAGCCTGGCCTTGAACACTTCCAGGGATGGGGCATCCACAGCTGCTCTGGGCAACCTGTT
>JAVJGI010000001.1:67519821-67536586 GCA_035590275.1 Ibycter americanus | reverse complement strand
CCCCCGCCCCCCCCCCCCCCGTTACTCCAAAAAAACAGGGGTTTAAAATATTTTTAAAGACTGTGTTCTAAATCTGTCATAGTTCAATACTGTCCTTATTCAAAGTCTATATCGGGGTAAGTTTGTTCTGGACTTGTACAGTGCCTGGCACAGTAAGGTTCTCAGAGACCCGAGGCACTGCAGCGAAAGCAAATAATACAGATTTAATACTGACTGTGTTTATGCAGTCTGACCCTGAGTACCACTTAGCTCCTGGGTCCTGCTGTCTGCCTCAGCTACATCTTGACTCTATGTTGGGATGAAATGTGGAAATGCAGCCCCCCTTCTTTGCCCCCTGCCTGGTCAGGAGGGAGAAAAGGGAGTCTGTGGGCTAGGAGGAAACGAGAGCAACCTCCACAAGGTGTGGTAATATGGAGCACCCCAGTCCCACAGGCAAGACACAGCCATCAGGAATTAATCCCTCCTTACAATGCCAAAATGATCAGCTTTGTGTATCTATGTGAGTGCAGAAGCTAGCTCTTTGTTCCATGTGCTCAGCAAAGTCACTGGATGCAAAATGACCGAGTCTGCTCCGACGGGTTTTGGATACAGCCTTTAAAAGCCCTAAACCTGCCATCTGGTCTGCTAAAGAGGAGCTTTCTCTCTATGGAACACCAACTGTGTAATATAATTTGCAGGATGGAAGCTGAAAAGGTTTATATGTTTGTAAGCAAGGTAACATCACTACCCCACATGATATATACTAGACTGAAGTTATCATTATTAGCAGAAATTATCAGCATCACAGTTATTTTTGGTGACAATGTTGGCCTCATGCTTTATACAAATAAAAATCAGTTATTATTTTCCAGATCTGATGTACACAGAGGATAGCTTACACCGATTTCCTCCCTGCATTTCAGGAGACTGGATGGAGGTACGCACTCTGCACTGCCCCAGGCTCTGGCCGCACGCTGGTACAGAGAGCACGATGTTATGCTTTAGGAAGCCGTACTTGTGATACAGCAGGATCCGCTTGGATCTAAGTGCCATTTATCACAGGGTAACAAACTGAAACAGAGCTGGAGGAAGGGAAGTGAAAAAGAAGGGCCATGCTATCTTCATCTCTATCACAGCCTGGAAGAACAGCCTGTCTTTTACTGCTGCCAACATTTTACTGTCAAGAAAATCAAATCTTAATTTTCACTGGAAGATTTTAAAAGAATGGGAAGTGCAAGCAAGCGCAGATTTGTGATTGAATAGTGGGAGAAAATAACTTTCAGTAGTTTTAATCTCTTCTAGTCCACCAGGTTTTTTATTTTTGGTTCCAGACTGAGATTTTCTGGTAATACTTTATACAAAAAAATCAGGTTCCACTTTATTCTACTTGCCTTACTCTACAAGTGAATGGAGATTTAGCAGATGAGGCATCAAGCAAGGAGGAAGCAAACTCTGACAGATCGACTGAATGTGACTAATAACTAGTTCATACAGAAAGGCTTTTTGTTAACACCAGTGTAACTCCTTTGCTGAACAATCAGGGAAAACTCTGTTTGGTTCTTTCGGCAAAGTACTGAAGCACGAGCCTAATGAACTATGTGAATAAAGTCACTGGCTAAGTTCATATATGTATACCCAGTGTAAGAAATTTTTAAATAGTTGCATGTTCATTTAATTGCTGAGGGATCTCCCACTGCTTTGAGAAAATTTCCAGAAAGAAAATTTTGAATACTAAAGGAGATTTTAAAAACTTAAGCAAACATGGGTACAAATTGCCTTCATATGCCTCCCCTCCAGCTTATGACCATTTCTGGTGACACCTGCCACTCTGTGTGTGTGTGTGTGTGTGCGCGTGCACGTGTATATTTATTTATTTATTTATTTCTGTTTTCTTAGAATTATTGTAGCACCTATCTTCATCACATTAGGACAAACAGTACTGCTGTAACTGAATGATAGGTAGTAGATAGGAGACCACGTCATATCTAAAAATTCCTTTGGCACCTTAGCTCAACTGAAGCAGCAGCAATAGCCTGGATTCTGAATTGCTTGATTTCTATTAGTGAAAATCCTGAGCGGCCTAAAAATCAATCTAAACAAGTTATGTATGTAAAGTGCACATAATCCTTTAATATTTAATAAACCCATAATATTTAATTGTTCATCTCATAAGAAACTTCTTTATGGACCAAGGCTCCTTTGGACTAGCAGTGATGTTAACAGGACAAAGTTATCCCTTAACATAACAAATTTATGATTTTTTGTTTGTTTGTTTCCCGTTAAAATGTGTTGTCAGTTTAATGGAGATTGAGATTCTTAGCATGACAGACCTCTCAGGAAAACTTCAGAGGGCTCTGTATTTCTGTTATTTTAAAATGCTTGGTGTTAGACATAAAACCAAAATTGTTATGTGTAAAAAAAAAACAAAACCATTGAGCTGTTATATTTTTTATCATCCTAAACTTAAACACAAATTCCCTCTTTCCACACATATGGTTGGAAGAAGGGGGATCAAGCTTTCCCATTCACCAAACTACACCTAATTCACATGATCAGAGTGCTGTACAAAACCCACAAAGACATCCAGTAGTCTATTCTTTGCAGGAAAGCGGGTTCATCTATTTTTGCTACAAGAAAAAGTTGTGCTTTGCAAAAAGCCCTTTGCCCTTTGCCATGTGAATTAGCAGTGCACTGCTGTTAATCTAAGTGGATTAAAAAAGGGTAAAGACTCCTGGTCCATGAAAGCCTGCTCTATAGCTAGATTTTGTACAAGTGTAACTGTGTCAATTGTGTGGGAGACCTAGGGGGGGAAGCACAAGGGGGGTCTTTTAACTCCGTCTACAGCTCCTGGTATCAATTCACTTACAGTGGCAGGAAGGTGCTTGCAATTCATTCCTTGTCCTGGCGAGGAATAATAATATCAGTATGGGGTCTTTATATTGGTATAATGGCAGTAACGACATGGGGGAGAAGGGAAAGGTTGTGTTGGTGCTTTTATGCCCGAGTGGTTGAAGCAACACAGCTTCTGTGTGCAGACCCAGCCAAAATAATGCATTTCCCAAGAAAGACAACGGTGCCATTCTGCAGTTATAAAGCACTGGGCTTAAGAATTTTGCTTGTGAGCATATCTAGGAGCTTGGCATGCTGACTAGATAAATGTTTAAAAATAAGTCTAGTGCTCAAGCTGACAAGCTTGTGCCTTTTTGAATATATTCATCTGAAGAAGAAAATGGATTTACCTGGACATCTGTTTCATTTGCCTGAGGTTCTCATCAGGGATGTAACACTTGCCATTTTCCTTACTCAACTGAATATTTTTGGTATCTGGAGACAAAGAAGATAAAGAGGGTTGTACTGTATTAATCACCCTTCTTTTTGTTCTCGAGGTACCTCTGCTCCTTCTATCCCTCCTCCAAACACACCTCCCTTGCCAAATCTTTAGAAAAAAAATAATCATTGCTATATTCTTTCAGGGACTCCAGCACTTACTGGTACAACATGTAATACTTGTGTTTGATTTGTTTTGTTGGTATCTGAATGGGAGCCAGTAAAAAAAAAAAAAAATCACATAAAAATGGAATTTTATAAATAACAGATGTGAGGTTTTTTGTGAAAAACATTTGGTTTTTAAATGTTCGAAGTTTTTAAGGAAAAAAACAATCTAATTCTGTTTGCTTATTTTGTTTTTCCTTTTTTTCTTTTGTCCCTGTCTCTATTTCCCTGAGGGTAGAGGGCAAATAGAATTTTCCTGGGGAAGACGAAAAGGAAAAAGACTGTCTTCATTTTCAACATGACGAAATAAGCACAGACAGGCTAAAGTCAAGAAGTTTCCACAAAACTGGGATACCTCAGAGGTGACACACTGTTCTTTGGGTACTCACCATTACACAGTACAAATCCCACTGGCATTATTTAATTGTAACATGTTTAACAATTATTTCCATTGGACAAAATAGGGTTTGAAGAAGGATTTTGCAGAAAATTGTGTTGTTTGGTGTTACCTTAGAGCCAGCAGTTCTGATAGCCTCCTGCTCTGTCACCCAAGGATGTGCCTGGCACTGATTACACACCTCCTCAAACTCCAGCTCCCCACATCTCCCTTCTCTAGCCATCATAACAACAAGTAATAATCTCCATGCATAGGTATAAAACTGCTCATGTATAGAGATACAAGCTACTAACTGCCAATGCTGACTTCCAGCAGACCCACTGTGTGCCCTCAGCTCTCCATCCTGGCACCTATTGCAGCTCCATGCCAGGCGTAGGTAATACTGCACAGCAAGATCCTGACCCAGCGTGGGCTGGGGACATCAGGACACGTACGTGAACTGTGGAAGTCTGAAGTGCTGCCAGTCCTGAGTACATAAGCACTGTCCCAGGACCTGAAGGCTGCACACCAGCACTGCTCTTTGGCCCCCTGTCCCCATCCATGAGGAAAGATTCAGCTTGAGGCTTCTCAGCTGTGTAGAAAACCACTGTTTTCCTCTCCTGGGATAAGAAGACAAAGGCAGAGGCAGCCGACTTTGCCAGATGGAGGGAAGAGAAAATGGGATGTGCCAGAACTGGGTTCCTGTGTGCAAAATCCTGGGGTCAGAGGCACGTCACTCCCAGCCTGGCTGACAGTGACAGCCCTGCTTCATCGCCAGCCACAGCTGCTGCCACCTCAGCCCTGAGCCCTTCCTGGGTGGGAGCAGCAGCCACCTGCCTTCGCACAGCTGTTGCAGAGGTGATGCAGGCAGCAGGGCCCAGCCACTCGGGCTGAGCTACTTTCCCCAGTGTGCTCTCCACCGTGCCGATGAAGGACTCCTCTAACCACAACCACTGTTGTTGCCTTCCTTATCCATGCCAATTGCCCACTGCTCGCGCTTACAAACTCCAGAGGGGATATAGCCCACTGCAGTTCTTCCTAATGCCACAGTGCCCTTGTCTGGGCTGTCTCTCACGGTCTCCAGCTGGGCATGCCCTTCTGTCTCAAGCAATGTTTAACTCTCCATCATCTCTACAGAGAAAGTGCTCAGCCCTCCCCAAATTCCAGTCTGGCCTGGATGACTTAATTCTTTTGGCAAGTCCTGCTTTACAAAAAAGTGACGGTTCCAGCCACCACTTGGCCACAAACTCTCCTTAAGATCTTCAAAGCTGGCCAAGGACAAGCCTGCCCAGCCCGGTGGAGCCTAGGCTGGATATCTGGGGTTCAAAAGTGCAGCCTGTGGATTTGTTTGACAGATGACTGGGTGCTTCCAGAAAGTGAAGCAAGCGGCAGCCCCCACCTCACCATCATCATGGGGAACCGGTGGGGACACACTGCAGTGTTTTGGCTTTGTAACACATTGATGCATGTTTCCTACAGCAGCCGTAGTCTGATGAGAGCTGGCAAGGGCTACAGCATATGTAAGCTTCAGAGAATTTAGCTGCCCAGCTCTAACAAGTTTTTCCAGAGTATGTTCAAACTAGAATTTCACGAATTTGGCTGATATTATTCAGGAAAGCAAAGGGCATGTTCCTGACATCAGAGTAACCCTGTCAGCAAATTCACATCCCTGCTCCTAAGTGCATACAAGCCAGTGCTTTGCAGTGGGATGGAGGTGTTTTTCTCCCTTTAGAAAATGAGCCAAATGACAGATTAATTTCGTTATCCCTGGAAATACTGGCTGAGCCATTTGTGTTGAATCTTTAACCAAAAGATAATAAACAAAGATAGACATCCTTCATAGATGCTTTTAGTATGAAGTTTTAGTACAGAAAAATTTTAAGCACCTAAAATATTATTTTGCAAAAGGCAACTTTACATTCTTATGGATGCATGTAGTGCCATGTATCCCAGTAACAGCATTTACTATTACAGGTATCTGTATCAGACCTTTTGCCAAAGTATGTCTTCAAGGAACAGGAAAAATGTTTCACAAGTAGTGTGTTAAAAATAATCTCACTCTTCTTAACCCATTAGCATGAAGTTAAATATGCTTCAGTGTGGGATCTTCCCCTAGCTGCTCAGATCCCGTTACCCAAAGGACCTCCTGTGTGCTGTCTTCCCCTTCCCTACAGAGACAAATTAAGCTGTCCCTATCCCATTCCCATCTTCCCCTTCTCACAGCTACTGTGAGGGTGTTTTACAGTCCAGAAACCAACTGAGCTGCAGGCAAAGGTACCAATGGCTCCTCTGCTTGCTTGGAGGCATCTAAGAGTGGCATAAAGTGTGGTCTGGGGGTTCATCATGGACCAGCATCATCCTCCCCTTAAGTGTCTTCAAAGCAGTTGTGACCGGCAGTGCCCTAGGAAAGTCATTTCCATGCAATTCTTCTTTTTGACAGCAACATATGATCTACTGAATAATACAATCCCATAGTAGTCATAGCTCATTGGGGATTACCTGGATTCACTGAGAAAAAAACTTCCCCCAAAATCTTCACAAGCACACCCCTGGGAGGGTCAAGGACCTGTGTCTACAGCAGAAGGAGAAGCACCTTCCAGTGAATTAGAAATCATCATAGCCTTTTGCATATGGATGCACTGAGGTGGGCAGGTTAAGTGACATACCCAGGGTTACAAAGCAACCAAGTAGCAGAGCAGAGAAAGAAATCTGGCAGCCTGACTCCTGTTTGTCTCTAGTTTCTATGCTCTCATTCACTGATGCTTTCAAATCTGTAGTTAACATTGCTATAATGCATTTAGAAATTAATACAAATAAGTATTTCGTCTTGTGGGCAATAAAGATGAGTTGATTTTCCACAGCTGTAAAATTCTGTTATGTATAAAGGATTCTTTATTTTATAATAGCTATAACAATGTTTGTTTATAGGATTTTCTTGGGCTGGAAACTTCAGAGGAAGCATTGCTTTGAGCTAATCATTTAGCAAAGGACAAAGATACCTTAGATTGCTGACTCGTCCTATAGTTAATGGTTCTCTCAGGCTTTTCTCTGTCAAATGTGGCAACTATGACATCAAATGTTATCTCTGTAAACACATGCCAACTCAAAATAGCACATGGAGGGGAAGGACAAAGAGTTCCTTATCCTATATTTTAGCCAAGATTATGGTCACCAGCATGTTCCTCCCACCACAGAAGAAAACGGCCTTCAGTTCAACTATGCTTTCCAAAAGTTAATTTTTAAAAATAAATGCCCGATCCAACAAATGGTTTCACTTTCAAATTAGTCACCTTAGGGGATCATACTCTGAGTGCACAAAATATGGAATTCTTATTTCTGGGATGCCAGAATTTCAGTTATGAGTATTATTTGCAAACACTCAATATGGGCATGAGAATAGCTACAGCTATTACAGACTTTTTTCCAAAGATTTTGCAGAACAGTAGACTGGCAGTTCAGACAACCAGACTGTTTTGTTGATCTGCCACTGATCTGCCATGTGACCTTGAGCAAGTATTTTCACTTTTCTCTAGCTCTGTTCCTCCTCCTACAGTTTGCCTTATCTATTTAAATGGCAGCCTTTCTGAGCAGGGAATTTCTCACCTTGTGCTAGCTAGCAGTGCTTAGCTGAATGTGGACCCATCTGCCTTGGAATTATTGTATTGCAAAGCTAGCAAGTAACACTACCAACTAAAAGCACTAGTATAAAATACTAATAAGCTATTTTTCCAGAGGGGATTTTCAGAGGAGCAGTAATGCCCCCTTCTCCAGTACTTCACTTCTGCTGTACTTCCTATCTAGGAGCTGAAGCTGTGACATAGCATCACCAACACTGCCACTTTACGCTCAGGTTTTTGGAGGCAAGCCTCAAAACCATGAAGACGTGGGGTGCAGCAGTGTGAAGCAGAGCTGACCAGGCTGTGGCTGCTGAGCTGCACTTGGTTTAGGAGCAGGTTCAATCCACTCCCATGCTGGGCTTTATCAAGGAGGATGAGAGGTGCTCCTAATCCTGGCCATGAGTGAAAGTGAGCCTGCAGAGCTGCCAAGGTTTTCCTCTGCCTGTGATGCTGGACCTCAGCCATCCATACTTGCAGCCCCAAGCTGGCAGCATGCACCGTCCCAGAAGTCAGGGACTGCCAGCAGTTGCCAGCTCCAAGGCGGGTCAGGCTCACAGGCAACACAGCCCTGCTCAGCCACCCAGAGCAAAGCCACAGGCATTACTGTGTGCAGAGCTCTCTCCCTTCCTTTAACCTGCACATCCAGCCTGAAGTGGCAGAGGACAGATAACCCAGGTGGTTCACAGCCTGCCAAGACCCCTGTGCTGAGGAGGTAATTTAGACACAGCTGAGTGACATGCCTGCTCAGCAGGGAAAAGCCACAGCCTGCCCTAGTTTGTCTGGTGTGGATAATTGTCACTGGCCATGTCTCATAATGAAATGCGCTGTGAATAAGAACAGGTACAGCGTACAGAGGCTTGCCATGCATGCCTTTAGAGTAATGGTGCACGTCTCCAGAATTTATATGCGAGAGCCTCACATATCCATTTAGCGGGGCATTTGCATGTGTAGCACCTGTTCCTGAATGTTGGGAAAAGTATAAAATAAAAACCACCCTAAGGAGGGGCTTTTCTTCTTTCTTCATGGCACATGATCTGTAGGCATGTCCAAGCAAGTCAATCTGTGCAGGCTGTGGAGCCGTACCTCGCCAGGCCCTCGGTTAGGGACTGTGACCTAGGGACCAATAGTGCAGGGAAACTTCATCTTATCCCAGAATCAATGACATTAAACACAGGTTGAAGTGGGGAGGTTTTCTGAGGCCTAACCATGATTTTTGGATGGAAAGTATGTTTTGATCAGGGATATAATGTATGCTGCAGCTTATACTGACTTTGGCCAAGCAGCTTATTATCCTAACCAGGAGATGTTTGTAAATATGTCCAGAAATATCTAATATATTTTACAAGCCAGGCACAAGCTGTCAGCCTGCAGCACATCCATAGCAGAGCCATTTCCTTGGCATTCTTCCTATAAATTAGACAAATGCCCAGACTATTTAAGGTAGCAGTTCACTTCGCAGAGCAGGATTTCTTAGTACAGGTCCCAGGAGAAATGTGCCTACCTACCTCATCAGCACGATTTTCGGAGCTGAGGCTTTCTCCGGAAAGGGTTGTCCGGCACATGCACACCATCCTTGCAGCATCCTTTTCCCAGCCAAGCACACACCTCCCCCTTCCATCTGCAAGCTTGGGAGAGTCAGCGTAAGGGAGTGCAGGCTGTGCCTTTCTCTTGCGCACACACGGCAAATCCCAGAGCTTTCTGCCTGGAATCCCCCTGAGTCAGCGAACAGCTGGGATTCTATCCCAGTCAGGAGGCAGCTCTCAGAGGAACATCTGGCTCCGGTCTCTATCTTGTCTGCTGCTCCTTCACACATCTACTTCCTTAAAAAGAGCTTACTGGCGGGAGCGGGAGGGGAAACTGGCTCCAGGTTCTTTTGGCTACTTAAAGAGGACCACCCTGTTGCACTGTCAAACAAAAGTTATATATTTCCTACAAAAAATATAACACTTAAATAAGGGAGGCAATTAGATGTAGTTGCATTTGCCTATTGCAATGCAGCTCCAACATCTTTGGGATAACTGGGAGGTTTAGGTGCAAGAACGTTGCGTGCTGCTTGCCTTCTCTTCAGTTTGAGCTCCCAGGGTGTTGAAGAGCGAGGTCTGCACAGAATGGGCTGAGTGAAACCTTTGGGCATTTGGGGGAATTGTATCAAACATTACACAGGGATGTCAGTGCACCCAGCCTTCCAGATGAAACCCTTGCTTTGCAAATTGCCCCAAAAGCAGCTAGTGGCAACCTTTTTAGAGAATTGTATTGCTTAGTGTGAGTAACAGTGGTCAAGTGTCTTCTGCGACAATTTCCAAGTAAGTGCAAGCCAAATGAGAGAGAAGAACAAAGGATACTGCTGTGGGGCAATAGATTTGAGGGAAAAAATTGAGATTTTGTGGTCAGTCAAATATGGAATGTGCTGATGGTTCCTTAAGATTTTCTAATGGAAAAATCATAAGCTGCAAATAGTTAAATCAGAGTCTCTATTTCTCAGCAAACATCTTAAATTACACATAAAAATCTCTTAAACGCTTCAGCTTAAGGGAGGCCCTGGCTAGCTCTAGATCCTTTGCCTTTGGGGGATTTCGCAGCAGACCTCCCACTGGGAAAATGAAAAGTTGGCATCTCTACCACTGTGGCACTTTTTCTGGAGATGAGTCCCTAAAATCCTGTGCTCTTTTCCCCAGGGAGACAAAATGAAGAGGTCTAACCTGGTCAACAGGATTTTACAAACTAGGGAGGTATAAATCACCCATGACATGACTTTTTCTAAACTATTAGATACTCTATTTACATGTATTTGGACCAAACGTCCTGCTTCACCCCGCTACTTACATGTAATGTAATCAGCCCACACTTGTGCAAGTAAGTCTACAATTTCACACAGAGACATGCTACATGCTGTAGATGCCTTGTCTCAGATAATGAGCAAGTTGTATTAATTATTATAAATCTGTCCAAGCCTATTAAAGTGTTTCCCTAATGATGTTGCAGTGAGGTGGCTGCTTCATTCTGAGTCAGTTTCTCCTGTAGCTACTCTTGCCTTTTTGATTGAAACCTTTTGTGGCACTTAGTGGAGGCAGGCTATTTCCAGCTTATAGACCAACAAGCCACTTTCCCTCTAGAGACTTTTATGAAGATTATGCTCTTCACCTGAATAAAAGGCCTGGAGTTGGAACTGCTAATCTTAGATATGAAAAAAAACCAAACAACAAAAATGAATGCATGCATTATGCCTATTAAGTGTCCATTGCTGGGTAGAAATTAAGGATTTAGTTTGCTGTCCATATATAGAAATGATCTTCCTCACCAAGTTAGCTGAGCGCTTCGCAACTACCAATGCTTTATCTACACACCACATCGGAAACAATTGTTGCTCTAGTTCAGGTAAGAGCAGCTGAAAGTGGTACCTGACAAAGTACATCTGAACCAAGCCTGCATGTCAATTGAACTACACAGGGCTTTCCAGGTGCCTGTCTCCTCTTGGCACACACCAAGGACCTGACAAGAACACATTGTGGTTCCCTCTTACCTTGCTTGCATGCCTGATTTTCTTTCCATGGTTGAATACATATAACTATTCAATATGGTTTTGACTGCTTAAAGTATTATACCAAACTAGACGGCCAGGATATGCCCCTGGATCTGAAGGTCTGAAAGCATCCCAGATCCATCAGTTTCAACATAGTCTTAGTGGCTTGACCTTGTCGATGCGCCTGAAATGTGAACTAGGGCTGGTGTCCTGCATTTCACTGTTTGGCAGATGCACTGCCAGTTTGACACCTCATTAGCCTAGGCTCAGCTTCAGGAGCTGCCATTTTGGCAGGATGGGCCAGTAGCACTACGGCCAAGGGCTCTACATGTAAAAGGGTCCAGGAGACACAGTGTCTCTGTCTGACCCTCTGTGCTAAAGGCATAGGGTCGTTCTGCACTCTCATGCATAGTATCCAGCAACCCCCTCATCCTTTTGGTGCTGGGGGCCCAGCCCCCAGCTCCCTTGGGGTTTTCCTATTTGCTCGCAGAGGGAGCTGGGAGAAAAGAGTTCACTTCCAGAGGAAAGAGAGGTCCCATCCATAGACACTTCACAGTGCGAACAGGAGAGCAGGAAGCAGATGAAAGATGGGTTAGTACAGTGTCTCCAGTCTATAGCAATTCCCAAAGGAGTCTTTTGGCTACAGTCTAAAGCATCAAGAGCCCCTTGGGGTGCTGTAAGTGCATCCAGCACCAGTTACTAAGCTAGATTGCGTGACAGCATTTTAATCACAGAGGCCACAGAGCCAGGATTACATATCTAATGTCATGCCCTTAAGAGTTAAGCGGTGTTGGACTATAGCATTATGCATAGATGAGTGTCAGATGCAGTCTTGAATTTCTTGCCAGTATGTCAGTAACTGCTTTTTGCAATTTTATACTTTTCACTCATTTGGCTAAAGCCCGTGTTTGCAGCCTCAAATCAGGCATCTCCTAACAGACAGAGTGCAGCTTTTCTTTGCCCCATTGAGACACTCCATTGCACTGAGGACAACTCCTTGAGCAGGTACCTTCTCAAAGGGAAGCGCTCCACGGTTCCCTCCAACTGCAACAGTGGCAGGATAGTACTGGTGGGTTTCTTCTTAAGGCCTGTGCTGGGCTCTGCTATACTCTTCACAACAGCCTGGCATTCGTAATCCTCTGGGACAGTGAGGGTGGGCATTCTACCCACAACACTCCACGTGCTTGCATATATGCATAAACTAAATTCTGCAGTTTTTGGTACATGGTACACCAGATGCCATGAAGAATAACAAAGAACAGATCATGAGAATCGTCATTACCTTTATAGAAACTACATTAAGATTACCAACTTAGCTGTCCAGTTTTCCCTCTGCAAGCTTATTTCAACTAGATTTCTTTTAAGAAAGTGAAAGTGTGCCATTAAAATAAATCAGTAAAACATAATTGGCTGATGATTGATGATACCAAATCATCACCAAAGAATGAGATTCAGAATTACCACTCCTACAACATACCACCTCTGAGCTGATCTAGAGAGCACATAGACTTTTCTATGACCACACATTGCCTTCCGTGGCATTGTATTCGTCGAAGGTTTCTTCTTGTGACAGTCTCTGCATAAGACACCTCACAGAAACCAGAAATAAGACCTCTTTTCTTCTCAAGCTGCTTCATCTTTTCTTCTTACTCTTCCTTTGTCTTCATTTCTCCACCAGAAGATGTAAGTAAAGGAACCGCTCTATGATTTCTAGTACAACATGTTTCTAACACAAGGCTGCATTGGTGTCTGCTCATGCCCACAGCCTCTAAACAGGGTCAGCATGGTCTTCGTAGCCTGGGCTGCAGGTTCTTTTCCTTACCCCGTGAAATCCTTCAGAGAGTTCCTTTGGAGGGTTTCCTCCAATTTTAATTCATCTGTTTCCCTAAACATCAGACATACCTGGTCCCAAATAGCTGATTGATTTCTGTGGCAAAAAGATTAAATATTTTCTGGTTGGGAATTCTTTTTTTCCAGGCACAGTAGAACCTACCCAGTTATGCTCCTTGCCCAGCTGTGCAAGATGAAATGAGCCTGTCTAAGGCCATAAGAAGGGAAGCTGTTCCCAGTCTTTTCTCTCCAGCCATGGATCCCGGTCTTGATTCAGCAGGGCCTGTGAGCACATGGTCCATTCCTGCTGTCTTCTAGTACGAGATGAGCATGTGCTAATTTTGCCTTGGAAGCTGATGGGATTTAAGCATATGCATACATGCCCCATTGGATCAACAAGCACGTCACAGCTTCTGGTCCTTCCAGCGCAACAAAAACAGTACACTGACCAGTGTAGGTCCATAATATTTCCATGTAAACAGTGCTCACTCAGGTCCCCAAGCTGTTATTTAAGTCCCCAGAATTGCCAGCTCTACCGGAGGGGATTTGAGTGGTCTCAAATGGCAGTGCCTGGCCACGGCAAGAATTAAGTACTCCATTGTCATGGAGAGAATTGTTAGAGCTGCACTCCAGTTTCAGAAGATTTTTGCTAAGACAGAAAAATGCAACATTCCCTGCACCCTAGACAATTAGAAGGAAACACCCTATAAGATGCTGAGAGCCTACAACTGTCACTAAATCAGCAATTAGGTGGCTTCTCAGGGTAATTAATATCTCTTTCTGTTGCAAGGGGGAAAAAAAATTAGCCCTGCCAGCGGGAACCATTTTCCCTGCTCTGTATCGGGGGCTGAAGTTTTAAACAGCACCTCAGGTACATGGACCAGGACTTTAAAAATGGCCTGTGCTATGAAACGTCCCTCCCCATATGCTTTGCTCAGATTCGCTGAGCCATAGCTGTTGACATGTGAGAACGGCTGTCGCCCTGATCGTGTCACACTGACATTATTTGTCAGGGATCTTACCGGTCACCCACTGATTACAAGCTAAAGTCTCTGACCTCCTGGCTCAACCAGCAGTAACAAGTACATCAAGTACAACAAAGGTGTCCCTCAACATCCAAATAAACCATGAGAATAAAGCCTGACTGCATGTTGGTGTTAACAAAACACATGGAGTATTTTTATCTCTGGAAAGCTATTTCCTATTTGTAATACTACTTGAAACCGCTTCCAAGTCTTCATTTGATGTTACTCATATTCATATATTTTATGTGTCTTGTTTTCTTTTTCCAAACATGTTTATTAAAAAATGTTCTCAGGGTAATGGCCCTTGTGGTAGGAATTTCTGTTTTGGGGGAAGAATACCAGAGTTGGAGGTTTTTGCCAGCAGGATGTAAAAGCTGAAGGGAATAACAATGACTGGGGCTAGAGATTTGTCACAGGGAGTTAGAACACAAAAATTTACAGTCTGACCATGAGACAGTCCAGGCTAAAGCCATGAATTTATAGGAAGCATTGCCAAAAGCTGGATATTATTATTTTAATCAAACTCTGTTTTACTTTGCACGAAAAAAATGAGAATTGCCAGAGACTTTGGCTCCACAGATAAAGGAGAAAGGGCAGAAGAGCCACCTCCATCTCCACAGCTCTTCCCATCCCGGCTGAGGAGTGAGAAGCATGCATGACCTTCTCTGGAGAAATCATGGGAATTCAACCGCCTCGAACCTCATAGGGAGAGTTTCTGCTTGCTTGGGAACTCCCCTCGCACTCAGTGCTGCCAGCTCAGGCTCTGCTGACTTCAAAGGAGCACCAAATGGGCTGGGACCCACTCTCACACTGACACGCCATCCTCCAGCCTGGCAAGAAATTGCTTCATTCCTTAGGTCTGCATCCACCAAAGCGGGTGCAAGAATTTGCTGCTCGGAAGGTTGAAAACAACTGCATTGGTACAGGGCTTGTAGATTCCTGCTCCTCTCCAGATAATGCAGCCTTGAAAGTGCCTGGCAAGGATTTTCATAAAGGAAAGGCTTTATGCTCCTTTATGCTTATATTGCCCCAGTGACCTTAATTGTTGGTGGGGTGCTTTTTTAATTGAGTGAAAGAAGAGTTCTATTCGCTTTTATCTTAGAAGTACGAGGTCTGGATCTGCTTGTGAGACCTCTGTATCTTTTATTTGCACAGAAGTAGCCACTTATATTTATTGCTTTACATATGGCCACAATCCAGCAAATCACTCAAGCATGTGAATAACTTTAAGCATGGAAGTAGTCCCCCATGAGCTGGTGGAACTACCAGCACACTAAATATACACATCAAGTGATGAGCCCAGCCCCACCCTTGTGTTTTCCCGAGTGCTGCCATTTCTCCACGTACAGACCCAGCAGGCTAGGGGCTTGTTCCTCAGGTTCCTTTCCAACTGCATAAATCTCAGTCACGGATTTAAACTGTGGGCTGTGCTGACTGCCGCACGCTCATCGCTCCTTGCCCATGCTTCCCCACCGAGGCCGTGCAGCACTGCGCTCCCTTCAGATTAAATGTTCTTCCCTTTTTTCCCTTTAATTCGGAGAGAAATACATAACGCTTTGGGAGGGGGGACCCATGCTGAGTTTCACAGGACCTTGCTGCCATATATGAGTATCTCTTCTTATCACTCACACAGATGCACAGCCCCCCTCGTAGGGTGGGAGCAGCTGGGACATCTGCGAGCCGCCCCACCTTAGCTGGCCCTGGGGGGAGGGGGCTCCTGCCGCCCCGGGAGGGTTAAGGGCTGCCTGTCCCGCTTGGTGTGCTCCCTCCCCGCAGTTTGGAGGGAGAGGGGCAGCCCCAGTGCCCTCAACGGCTGCGGCTGCCGGCACCTCGGGGGTCCCGCTGAGGCGCCCCACTCCCATCCCAGGGCATGCGGGACCGGGGGTAGGACCGCGGGCGGCCCGGCGGGATTTGGGGGGAGAGGAAAGGGGGGAGAGGAGGGGATGGCAAATACTCCGTAGCAACGGTAAGACGTGAGGCCGAGAGCACTAAGCGCATACCAGGATTTATAGGTGGACTTTACAGGACGTTTTACTACAACCTGGGAGATGATTCATTTTTGTATGTAGCGTGTTGCACCGCGGGGCCGCTCCAGCCGGTTAATGTTCAACATGGGCCGGGCTTGGCGGTGGGCACAAGCCTGCGGCCGGGGCAGGGGCTGCGGCCGTCGGCCCCGCTCCGCACCCGGTGGAGGAGCTGGAGGAGAAACTTTAAAAAAAGGGCAGGCGGAAGGAGAGAGTGGATCACGCTCCCCACCCCACCCCCGCCCCGCGGTCAGGCGTGGGTTCCACCGATGCAGCCTGTGCGTGGCCAGCCGCTGCGTGGCCGTGCCGGGTTACAGCCGCCGCAGCATCCCTCTCACCTGCGGGCAGCAGCTGCAGCGCACAGCCCGCACAGCGCCCCGTGGGTGTGCGTACATGCGTGTGTATGTGCAATGTGCATGTATGTGCAGTACGTGTGGATATATGCATGTATGCATATAAATATATACACGCGGGCGTAAATGGGAGAGGCTTCCCCGCTGCACCCCGGCTCGGTGGGGAGCCCCGCCGGGCCGGAGACGGGTCCCACCCCCGCGCCCTCTCCTGCCCCCGCGCCGCGCCCCCCGCCCGGGACGCGACTGAGGCCGAAGGGCTCCCGGCGCTTCCTCACTGCCGGAGCGAGGCACCGGCGGCCTCCTGCTCCCGGGTGGGCGGCTGGGTGTGTGTGTGTGTGTGTGTGTGTGGATACTTTTATTTCCTTTTCTTTTTTCTTTTCTGTTTTTTCCCCCGGTTTTGGGCTGGCGATCAGTCGCGTCCATCCTCCGCTCCCGACGGTGGGCTCCAGCCGCAGAGATCGCGCCGCTCGCCCACGGGGTTGGGGCCGGCTCGGCCTGGAGCCCCCCGGGGACCCGGCCCGGCAGCCGCAGCTGCGCAGGGCTGTACCT